>MU158711.1:1452203-1548513 GCA_015888305.1 Antheraea pernyi
GAAAAAAAAAAAAAACTTCGTTGGGCGGTAATAGGCATTATCAAGCTACAACTTTTCTCTAGAACTCAATCATACATCTCCCATCATTAAGGCAGCGTTCGTAAGAAACGTTTTCGTTCGACCATTTTTTCTCCGAATTCTCAGATATTACCCCCTACAACCTCACAAACTTTACCTCTTTATAATATTATTATAGATAATATAATTAGTTTATAGCTTCTGGCCGCGACTTCATACGTGTGGAATATTTATTTAGGGCTAAGACGCAGTGAAAGGTCTCAAAAAGAAAAAAATACCCCGATTTTAAAACATATTTCATTGTAGCTCCGCTCCTTATAAGTCTTAGCGTGATGATATATAACCTATAACACTCACAAATAACGTGGCTTTCTATTAGTAAAAGAATTTTCAAAATCGGTTTAGTAGTTATTGAGATTACCCCCTACAACGTCACAAACTCACAAACTTTACCTCTTTGTAATATTAGTATAGATTATATATATATACGATATTTAAAAAATGTGTAATTTCTATTAAAAACACGGAATTCACAATCCGAATTATTATAATAGAAATATGAAGGTAATTTGTACATATTCGTTTTAATAAAGTAATCAAAATTTATTTAATATTGAATACGAAAATGAAGACTCGTATGTTCAAAGTAATATGAACAATCAGCAGCTATATTGTATGAATTGTTCTTTAATTTATCACATTCGAGTAAAAATAAAGGTCTCAAATAAAGATAGCCTATGTAATTACTTTATAAATTTATCGCTGATCATGTGACGTATAGCATCATATACAAACGGATTTATTTTTTTGATCGTACATTTTAATCGCATACGAAATGCAGAACTATATGCTCGCTTGACAGTAAGCTTCTAATTTGAAAAGCATTCTAAGCAAATCTAATCTCTCAGCTCTCAAGCCTTGAACCACTAGCCTTATAATCTTGCCGCCTCAGCGAACAACAATACAGCGCTCCGCGGGCGGTGACGCGTCCGACCTAAAAGGGGCTCAATGAAACCTACCTGGATTATCTATACGGTGATAAATTAAAAATATGGCATTCGAACGGCATTCATCATCGGAATGGGTCATTCCTAGCACGTCGTGCAACCCTGACTCTATTGTCTAAGCAAAAAGTCAACACGACTTTTATGTGTGCAACGAAACGTATTTTTATATCGGTAGTGACTCTTTAAGTTTGAGTCATATAAATGAACAGTTATGTATTAATGCTTCCTGCCAATACTGAAATAGTTTAGAATATTATCTGATACGAAATATATATAAGAGTTGTTGAGTTATGTATGCTTGGTACACATATATGTTTCAACAACTCATATATATATGAATAGTTAGCTTACATAGGTCGCGAATTGCATGTATATCAGGCAACAGCCAAAGCCGAGGTGTGCCGCGCACCCTTGAGCTAGTTGTCAAAATAAAATCGGCTGAGTGCTTTAAGCGCTCGCCTTAGTAGTGCGGTGAACCTGTTAAGACCGTGCTTGGTCAATAGCGTAGTCAGTTCGAAAAAAAAAGCTTCCTGCCAATCTTCGTTGTAAAACAGTTTGAGACTAAACATTGCCGGTGTTATTACAAAAAAGTTAAATACGTATTGAACCCTGGCTTTAAAAAGGTATCATATTAAATGCACCGCGGTCGCTGAATGTTCGCCATCTTGCTCTTTTGTCTCGCTTTGGTTACGTTAGATTAGACTTGTGGAAAACGATAACGCGAACTTGCCTCGGGCGAGCGCGGTGCATTTATTAGGAGACTTTTTTAAACCAACTATTTAATACGTATTTAAGTTTTTTGTAATAACATGGCACATGTTTTCAAGAATTTGTTTGTCTGTATTTTAGTATATACTCTGATATTATTTTATATAGTGACGATTGATAAAATACTTAAATAGATTCTTTATATCCCGCAGAACACAGAAGATACGTTATTTTCTACTATACATATGTTGAAATGTGGTATACATTGACCTTTGCTTTAAGTTGATTCTTACATATATCGTATTCAGTCTTTAGCAAAATACAACATTACCTACAGAAAATAATAAAACGAATAATTATGTGAAATTTCCATAATATAATAATAATAATTTTCTAGAGAAGGTTTTCACTTAAAACACGATTCGAATGGCCTTAATTTATGGCCTTAAAATAGGTAATAAAAGGAAGTATTTATGTACAAACAAATTAACATTAAATATGAGGAACATTTTAAAATAATTAATGTTAGAAATCAATTCTCAAAAATAAAATAACTCGAAAGCGTAATTATATTACAAGATCGTTTCGAAACAAAATTCTCATTCTTAAGTCACCCATCAGTTTGTTCAGTTGATATACAAATTAAATAAACATTTGGTGTATTGTTAAATGCTTATGTTTTTTCAAAGCATTGAATTCATGATCAGACAGTGGATAGGCGAGTAGTGTCGACCAACGCTCGATAAGTATGCGCGCGCAATGCCCTGCGGCGGTCCTAGTCTCGCGTTCCATCGCGTCCCGCCAACCACCGGCTTAAGAACACCCATCACATCAAACCTACTTAAAACTTCACAAAGTACTTCAAAGAACTCATTCGGCAGCCCATAAGTTCATTTCAATATCGAACAAAAAAAATCAATACCAACTTTTTATCCGTTCATAAAAAAAGTTTCGATCATGCACAGACAATTTGAACGATATAAAATAATAGACTTGTCGGTTTGTGTAATTACATTTTTAAATCTCCTGTCCTTGAAATATCACGTTTTTACCGATTTCTCATGGCGTGACGTCAAATCAATAAAATCAAATTCGATTCGCTAAATCGGAATTCCTGTATGTATCGGAAAGCTCGAAGTTCTATTCATTTTATTTTCGTTCTTAATTTAAAACTTGTACGATTTGTGGCCACAGTCGCTGTCGGCGTTATTCCGCGGCCAGTCCGGGAAGGCGCACTGATGAGGGTGCACGCGTCTCTATCACCGGTCAAAACGACGAGCGCGCGTTCGCGAGTGATTTTAAAAACTAACGCGTTCGAAATTTAAAAACTTTTTTTTTCTATTATACTCTGTGAACATGAGGTGTTTTGTGGTGTTATTGAGCATGGTTGCGCTAGTGAGGGCTGCCGCTGGAGCCACCATCTCCTGCGCGCATTCTGAGGAGTTCTTCGCGAGGCACAACATATCAGCTGACGAGAACCATGAGCCAGGTGCGGACTCCGATAAACATTTTATATTTATAAGGATGAAAGTTTAATCGTGATAGGGCGCAGTGGAATGATATTGATGGAACGCATGCTGTTTGATGTTTGTTTTATCTTTGGTATAAATATTTGCTCCCTTACAATTGAGTGAATTAACACTTTAACACGTGTTTGGGTATATTTCTATTTAAGTTGAATTTGTTTTCATCTGCTAATCCTTCCTTATTTTATCTCTAATTGCTGAATCTTACACCTTGATCGTGGTAACATTTACATTTAGTTCGACATTTCAATTTGTGCATAAAAATCGTTGTCACGAGTATCGCTCAAATCTTTTAATTAACAGATTGAAACGTACTGCTGAAATTGTAAGTGTTAACGCATATTAGACTAGATTTGAATTCCTGTATCGTGCACATAACTTGGTTATCTAAAATAAATTATCTACGAAATAATTTCCAGAACATAAAGTATTAGCTTATTTTATAAAATAACTCTTTAGTTTTAGAATTTATTTTTAAAATGGAAGTTGAAACGTGATGTGTGTTCTTCAATATTCATAGTTATTATAGAGATGGTGTGAGTAATATTATAGTAATTACACGTATATGACGTGAGTAACATCACTTGCAGAAATTATATTTTAAATGATTTTTAATGAAAACACAAAATACGGTTGTAATAGTCACAGGCAAATTTGAGTTGAACGGATTCTTTGAATATAAATTTTCTCATATGTTATAATTCAAACTAAGAAAAACTTTCATGTTTTGGTAACTTAGATTTATCTTAAAAACTATCCATTCAGGTTTATATTTATCCTAAAAACTATATTGGATACAAGTAAATTAAATAAAAATATTTTAATGAGAACAACTTCTATGTATCATTTATATTATATATTTTTATAGATATTGTAATAATCTTATAAAAAATCTTCCCAGAAGTTATATTTAAAACTCTCTAACATAATATCAGTATGTTATATTGCGTTATTTTTTATTAACTTAGCGTTCGAAAGTCTTTGTTAGATCCGGAGTAACAAGGATAATCAGATTGAGCATGCCACTCTGTGATGGTATGCGAGCATGCCACTCTGTACATATATGGATGTAAGGTAATTGAATTTTCAAGTACGTGTTCGCATATCTTATATCCTTATAATTTATTAATGATATTCTCTGGAATGATTTTTACAATACAATACTTTAATAATAAATATCGGTTCTAGTATGAAGTTATCATTACCATCGCAATAGTAACGGCGAACATATTATGCTTGTGGAAATCGGATGAAGGTGTCAAGTAACTAATCGCACTGTTATTTGTCTTCAGGTTATTGTGCCTTCGTTGTCTTGCTAATAATGTGTAGGTATTTACTTTTGTATTATCCATATATTTGAATTTCGAACAATTGGATTTTATTTATAGTAAGAATGCATCGTAGAAGTATTTACCATAGTCAGCGTCCACAAATAAAGTTACAATTCTGTAATTATAGTGAAACAGAAATTTCTTTTTCAAACAAACGTGCATTATTTTACCGTAGTATACTTTTACTAATTTTACAGTCCCATTGGATCACAACTGACAAGTGTACAATAAATGACAGAGCAATAATATTTAATAACTCAACAACGAATACAATATAAATATGGCGCGAATGACACGGCTCCACGGTTGATAAATCTATGAGAAATGGATCGATTGTTTTCGCATTGTTTAGTGCATAGAGTGGGGCCCTGTAAAAAAATTACAAGAAACTAGTGACGAATACATGTAAACGTCATTTACAAAGCGATTTTAAAATAATAGACTAGACTGAATTGTTCTCCTATGTGTGGTAATAATAGGGGGAATGCTAAAACAATTATACGGTGTTATTTCTAACATTGTATGGTGTACTCTGTAAATAATAGAATAGTGGTATTAATTCCTACAGCACTATTGTTTTTTTTTGTTTGTTGAAGTTGCTCCTATAATTAGTATTATTTTTAATTTGTATTTAAAGTTTTTCTTTTACGTATAGAAGCAAGCCAAGCGATGATGGCATAGTTAATCGCGTGTTGGGTCACCGCGTCGATGGACGTAAGTTCGAATCCTATTCGAGTCTGAGCTTCTGGTGAAGGAACATATCGTGATGGAATCTTGCATGGTGGTAGTGTTTTTTCTAAGTCCGTCTGGCTAGCTACCACTCTTAAGTTGAAAACCTGTCGCCAAGTACCTGTTGGTGTGTTCCGGCAGTCGAACTTAGGCTTCCAGTATCCACTTCCCTCTAGGTTTGGCGTGTTTACCGTCTTAGATCATGTCGCCATTTAAATTCAAGATGAGTGTGTTTTTTTTTTAAATGACTACACTATTGAACTAGCAACGTATTAACAACTTCACCGGACTATTAAGGCGAGCGCTTAAGGCACTCAGCCGAAAGAGACTGTGGTCAAACGCTAAAACCTCTAAATAACTAAGTAAAAAAATATTTTGCTTCGTAATTTTTTTCCCTGTACATTATTTGTATCAATATTGATATTTTGTAAACGATTTTTTTATGTTATGATTAGCAAACAGGCACGAGGTCCACTTGATGTTAACGGCCATTTCTGTTTATAGCTTTGTATAACAGATTCCAAAAGGACTGCAGTCATAAAGTTTGAGCACTGCCGTTTTTCGATACAAATAATTATGCTGGTAGTGCTTACAGCGGCTTTATTACTCTTTTTGAAAAAAGAAGTCAATTCTCAACATATAATCTTTTCTCATCCGTCTCTTTCGTATCCCAGAACTTGGTTCCATATAACATGATTGGTCTTATAATAGTTTTATAGACCTTCCGCTTGAGTTGCAACGGCATTCGTGGGTTACAGGTTACACCTATCTACCTTTCTTCCCATATACCCATATATCTAGATAACATATATATCTAGATATGAAAGAAGGCACATTAACACTATTTTTAAAGGGGTTTTCATTCTATCACTATACATCACTTAATAACGATACAGAATATTAGATTGTGTAGTGTATATGCGGGTAAATATGTTTACGCAATATCTATTTTGTTATAACTGAACTATTACATTTAATAGTAATTATAACAAATAATAATAGCAACAAATAATGACGAATGTATGCGATCTCGCGTGCAGAACTAGTTTAGTGAATATGTAATAAGGTCTCAGCTGTTTGCCGTCTGTCTTGAAGGGATTGCATCTATAAATTTGTATGAGACAATAACACTTGTACCATACTGTTCTAAGATTGTGGGTGATAAATAATTTGGACTCGTCTCGATTGTTATTTTCGGTATACGGAGTTATAGTGCAATTGTGTCTCAAGTTAGTTTAATATGACCTCATTTAGCTTCATCATCATTTAGCTAACTTTAAATATGGAGAAGGTTATTATGTAAATATACTTTGCTCACAACATTTTTTTTTGTATTTTGTAGTGCTTTTAAATAACATAACATCTTATACCGTTAAAAACCTTATATTAAATCAAGAATATTGTGATATTTTTTTTAGATAATAAGACCATGTGTTCTAACAAATACAACTAAAAAAAATATCGAAATCTTTCCAGTACTTTTTGAATAACGCAGGTACGTCAGCTGGTTTTAATCTTAATTTTAATTATATAGATCAGCGATTCTCAATCACCATGTTGTGACACATTGGTGTGTTGCAAGATTACAAATTTTCAGTTTCGTTCACTTTGTACTATTAACATTTTTTATTGCCAGTATGTAAGTGTGTCGCGAATTTGTAAAGACTATGTTAATGCGTTGTAGAGTAAAAAAGGTTGAGAATCGCTTATTTAGATTAAAGTCGAGGTATTTATATAAGTAATAGCAGACCCGGCGGACGTTGTCCTACCTTGATAATAAAAAAATCCTAAAATTCAACCAGAGCGCCATATACCGGGTCCAATTTTGAATCTAAACTATTCTTGCATCCATCTGAATACTCACAAAGAATACATAAAAAATTATCCAGCTGTTTAGGAGGAATTCAGTCATACTATCGCTCGCTATTACTCTCATATTGATAATTTGACCACGAACAGATGTCAGTGCGTTTCAATATTAAGAAAAACGAACTTTAAAAAAAAAAGAATCTGTTAAGAAACAGAGAAGAGAATTGTTCTAAACTGTGTTCCCTCTGCCTATTTAAATGTAGATTATTTTAGTCACTTTAATGTTTGAATAATATTTATTTAAATAAAAGATGATTTAAACAGGTAATAAGTTTTTTAATATTATTATAAGCGTATTGCAAATATTTGTCTCATTTATCGCATTTGTGTCGCCTACAGTGTGACTTGTTCACGTCATTTACCGTTGCTCCATAATAAGTCTACGAAACCAAATTTATTCAGTACATTACATCGGGAACAAAATTTTGCCGATCACGTAAGCCGAGAGATAATTTATTTTACGATATAATGATAAGAACATACCTCGATTTTTGAATATCGAACGTAAGGTAAAAAGCTACTTAGGGGAAAGTCACGAAAAATTACGTGTCTGGAACCGCTAGGGGAGGTAAGGCGTGCGGAGGGAACGATGGCGGGTAGGCTTTGTTGCTCGTGCTAGCATTCCTCGCCTGGGAACCGGGAACGGGCGTCTGCCTCTCGCCCCTCACACCTCGCACCTGCCCTCCCCGGGCTTGCATTCCTAAAAAAAATTCCTGCCATCTCTCACTTTCATTGTTCCCGCCGGCGCGGGAGGTCGCCGCGCACCGTGCCGCGTACAAATAATGGAACCAGTCGTTTTAGTGGGGACTTGTTGGTTCACTCCAATAAACACGTCCGACCTGTCCATAAATGACATTTAGGGGTCCACTCGTTAATTTTAGTTGGGCCGACCGACCCTCTCGTCCCGCGACGCAGCGTAGGGTTTCGCCCGGAACAACACTCACTTTGTTTATCGCTTTTAACATTTGTATAAACGTGTTTATAATACTAATAGAAATAGACATGTTTAATGAGTTAATGATACAATGATTAAAATAGTTTTCTAGTAGTTTCCATAAAACATATTATCTATCTGTGGAATATAAAGGACTACAATAATGCAATGGAAAAAAATGACAAAGTTTATTTATGGTCTTCTATATAAAGAAGAATCAAAGAAATCACTGTAAAAACTCAGATCTTTCGATGTCGATATGTATTCCCATATTATACATTTAATAGGGGCAATTATTTTTTTTATTCCCGCCAACCGGGAACCACTTATCACTCGTTTGACAGTTAACGGAACTATACCATGGCACCTGCATGCGGGGGTGCGCATACGCCTGCATCCTAATGAAATCATTCCCTAATAACAATAATAGAGATGGTCATTATTATTGTAATTTATCAGAAAGGTCCGAGTTAGTCATCGGGGCTGTGTACAGTGTAGAATTTTGATTCATTTCTTATGGTCGGAATGTTATTGTTGCAGCCGCGTCTACCTGCATGCAGGTACTGTGGGTCTGGATCTCCTTTGTTTATACATTTTGACAAACTTTTAGTTAGTTGAAAAGTGTTATTATCAACAAGGGTGGTAACTATTGTTCCACTTTTTATCTCTATAACACTTGTCGCCTTGTTTCGTCGAGAGGGCTCCTGGAAAACGTGAGAGAATTAGCCGCCATTACTCGAAATGTTTGTGTTCAAGAATCGGAAGTTGCATTTAATACGTTGTAAGCTATGCCATTAAGGGACGCTCTATTATAAGTAGAAGGTTTCAAGTCATTCAATTGTATTTTCTTCTTTATATTTGCTTTATATTTAGACATTTTTATTTGCGACTTTGAAGCAATAATGTCAACTAACATAGGTTCGAATGATGACAGGGCTTTCCAGAATTCCTACCTGGTTAGCTACCACAATTAAGTTGGAGTAGTCTTATAGCATGTTACAATCTTTGGTTAAATAATTGTCTAATAATAGAATAAATTATAGTTTGAGATTTAAAAAATATGACATGAGATAGGAAAATTTATATACAAATATCAAGTACAAGTAGCTGGTCTTTGGCAATTTAACTTTACGTTGTTGTTATTGTAGCCCCTTACCAATTTTGACACAATGTGTTATCTCATGTGAATTTATTTATTAGTTGAATTAATATTTATATGAAAAAAAATGTTCGTGTATTCAATCTTGACATATCTATTAATTTATTATTCAATCGGCAATAAGATCATAATTTTCTAAAGTAAACAATCCAAAGTACACGTAGTTATCTACTTCGCAACCGCGTGTAATTCCACATATATAATATACAAAACAAACAAGAACAAATTAACCTTTATTTAATCAATACTACCTATGTAGTTAGTTCATCGTATAGGTATATAGTTCTGAACCTTGCCGATAACCCGGGAAAGAGCCCACAGCTAATTTATGGGTCTTCGTATCAGTGTTGCTAGACTTTATGGTATGACTTACATATTTTTGATCTAATTCACACGTGCATTTAAGTAGTTAATAATTAAAGTGTATTTTTATGGTATTTTGACAATACTAGAAGAAATTATTACAAATTTCACAGATTTTTTTTTTTTTTGTTTCGGGTTATTACTGGCATACATTCCATCGTGTGTATATTCTTCTTAGAGTATTCAGTAACCGATTAGTGAAGCTTGTAATATATATTGTAAAAATAAATTACATATGACGATATAACTCTGTTTTATGTTACTTGGAGGTAACTTAAATGAACTGTTTGAAATCGGAATATTTGGCATTGAAAGTTATGTTGCTTAGATTTTTGTCGTTTACTCTGATGTCCACCAGTTAATCCAGTATGGTCGCCTTGGAACCGTAATTACCGGTTAGTATTTATTGAAATGCTTTATTAAATCGGTTCATTGAATTTGAAATTTACGCATAGTATCTCATAGTATAGGGTCCTTTAATTACAAGCTAAAGAGACATCTATGCAGACGATCGGCGATTAATTGCTACTCGATCGGTATTTGTCGATGTCTTTGGATTATATTATACCTTACCAGCTTATCATTGGGCACTGCTCCGAAATACTGCAATGACCTCATAATAAAAAATACAAAAAGTATGTTACGCACAATGTGACAAAAGCAAATAACTGGCAACACTGCCACAAACAGATAATATAATACGTACAACGGGTGCTACTCGAATAATTAGCATTAACGTCTTATCTCACGTTAATGAATTCATTTGGGAGCGAGAGAACGGTTCGTCCCATTTCTGTTTTACGTAAAATGTCTCCTTAATTTCATTTCGGACCCGAAATGTTAAGTTTCACCCTTCAAGTTTACGTTACAAACTATTCGTTTTAATTAAATCGCAGGTTATTTGTCTGTGAGCCTGCTCCTAATTATATCGTACGAGCTATTTCGTTTGATAATATTTTTTTATTAGAATATATACTACCTTCTGCTTTTTACTTTAGTCGGATTTTGTTTCAATTACGTACCGTTTCGTGGTATATTTATTTCAATAGTAATTGTATATGTAAATATACTTATTAAATTCAAACGGTTATAGGTTAGGTTAAACCTATGTAAAGTACACTATTAGATTATTGTTGAAGAAAATAACTTTCTCTGTTTCCGAGTACGTATCTAAATTAATATACATAAATGGGTTCTGGTAATTGAAAATGACAATGTATTTCAAGATTTACGCAAAACAATTACACAGATAAGTACAATGTACATGTTATTATATATTTCTTGGAAGTCAATAATCGTATCTCTTCATTCACGTTAAGTTATAATTATAATGCAAAGACGATACTAAATGCACTCGAGGCGACCATTCCTGTCAAGAACTTCGAGGAATGATAAGATCGTTGCGTTAACAATTTTCCGTGTCGTCCTGGTATTGCTCTTTTCCTTAGTTATTGAATACCGAATTTGACACCCTTTGAAAGAGGTGATTTCGCCTCCTCGCGGAAAGTCATAGTTGCTAAGATATTTGTGATCTAAATTTTGAGGTTATGTGTCATGTCCGAACAATCACTGGTAATTTCTTATATTACGCACTTGATGATTATTAAGTTAAAACAAAACATTTTTGTCTTGGTTTGGTTAGGTTACACTTGCGAAAAAAATAACGCGAGCCGGCCGCGTTTATTTGTCGGCGAACGCGGTGCATTTAATACACTAGTACCGAAAAAAAAATTTGATTTAAGTCGTTAGTACAAAATGTAGTCAAAGATTTTTTTTCTCGTGAAAATAATATTCCCGTAATCTATATCACGTATAATATTACTTTAACGTAATTGTATCTATGTATATCAGTTTATTAAGTATATAGTATACTAGCTTTTGTTCGCAGTTTTGCTCGTACTGATTTAGATATTGTTTATCATTCGAGAACACTTTACTTTTTCTGTATGAAAGGTCCCTATGTCTTTTTCTGTACACCTGGCAACGTGTATGTTTCATGACATACAATATAAAGTTTCATGATGATTGACTCAGTCATTAAAGCGAAACAAACTCCTTTTTGCATTTATATTAGTTAAGATACTATCTGGTTCGGTACGTAGACGTTCTCCAGCCACTAGTCAACTTATTTATTTTTTATTGACGCGGGGAATTCCTTCTGGATATCCTTTCCCTCTCGGGGCAGAGAGTGCGTTATGTCCGACTCCCATGAACTAAAACCCCGCGGTGTACCGTCCGCCGCATGGTAGCGGCAGCCAGGGATCGAACCTGCTGTCATACCTGAGAAACGGCCCCTACGGCAGCCTGGTAAGGTGAAATTACTAATGTCACCAGTCACCTACCTAAGTCATAAGTATCAAATATTAAAAAAAATATCGAGACGGCCTGATAGTTTGGAATTATATGAAAAATTACAAAAAAGATCTAGGTCTCGATAACAGAATCTCCTACCGGATCCAAATATAACTAAATTATCTAATATATTACATGACAAAGTTAACAAGCACGATATAAATTATTATAAGCAGGTACAACCATCGAATAAGTCGTGTTTTTGATGTTCAAGATTGCCTCCTCGGCACTTACGTTGAAAAAAATTGGCAAATCCGTCCATGAATATGAAAATTTTTAAGACATCGGTAAATCGATCATGAAAGTCGACCCATTATGATGGTACCACTACGTTTTTTATTTGACGATATAAATAAAGTAGGACATGAAAGAACAATAGAACTGCTCTGTGCAGTTTCGACAGTTCCTCCGAATTAATTTAACTGGCCATCGTACGAACGAGGGTGACTCCCGATTGACACGTGACTCATAGCGGTCAGCGTAACTGGAGACGGGAAGCCCGGCCGGCCGGCGCCGGGGTCGGATGTGACCCGATAGTGTTAGGTCACAGTGCCACCTGTTTTACGATACTGTCTATTACTAATTCTGTGTCATTACGACCCCTAAATGTTTTTGTAAACAGCTTTTATTTAACGATATCCCATACATCACTACGAAGCGGTTTTTTTTATTTAATTGTTTTATTTAATATTCGCTGTTGCTTGCGATTCATTTTGGTGAAAATCGTTTCGTTGTTTCGTGGGTTATTTTTGGAGTAAAAAATTCAATAGCCGCGTCGAACGTTAAAAAAAATCATAGGAGAAAACCTTATGGTTACGCGTCAACATTGACCTCGACATGCTTGCACTAGAGCCCTATTTACATGTAATATAGATGTTTTGTATTGACCTTGTGCAACCCATCATATGTTTGATTAATCAATAAACTGTACAAAAATGTATATTATTATTGCACGGAATGCCAATAGATATGAAAAGCAGATAAATGTTAATAATTTTAACTTATAAAATATGACTATAATTGATTTAAAAATTTAAAAAGCACACTGTTATTCCACAATTTTGAGTATTCACTTTTGTCGGCAGTCCTTACTGCCTCGACTTTTTTTTGTTACTACTGAATCCTTACAACCTTTTCGTTGTTATAAAATGATAATGCGTAGAGTTGTTTGTTAGTGAAAATAAATTATGCAGGCTAATAACGAGCGCCCGTAGGAATCGACGAGGCGTGAAGTATTCGACGGAAGATGCACGGAGTAAGATTTTTTTTCTCGAACTGACTACGCTATTGACCTGGTAGGGTCTTTACAGCTTCACCGGACTACGGAGTGAGATGTATATTATGTACAGATTTGATTTCGAATTTTACCTACTTATGTTAAATCTTATTATTACTTTTTGGCTTATATGGAAAAGCGTATTTATATGTAGATGTGTGTAGATTTATATATAACCTCTATACATATCTGATACCATTAGCCGCTCGCTTCGTTGGACATTAAAAAAATGAGTGAGGGTCAATCGAATCCAAAAATAAGTAGCCTAGAACCATCTACGAAAAAATCCTTATCAAATAATCATTGTTATAGAATTATATAAGCATAGCCTGATACGTGCTCATAGTTTTGACGTGATTAAATCTCAAAAACACTGTAATGTACACACATACACACACATATATATATAAAAGATTGATTCTTTTAATTATAAATTTTCTTCTGGCATGTAACTTAGAATCGATATCATACGACTCTGTTCCAATCAATATGGATTCCAATAATGCCTTTGCCTCTTTGGAAATCCTCAATACCGTTTAAACCCGTCGTTCTATACGCAGTCGTCTTCGGCCGAGGTCTTTATGTTAACAAGCTATGATAGCAAGTTCCGATGCGACAGGAAGAGGGCCATTCCATTGTCATGGATAAATTGAATTAGGCTAATCAAGCGATAAATTGCCTTCGAGATGGAATGGCGGGTGTATGACGTAGTGATATCTCGTCGGCAAACAGATCATATCCAGTCTCAACCAATGATTTATGGCTGTGTCTGTGAAATGTGTGAACGGAAAAGTTGTGTAGGTAATGTGTATGGTAATAATGCCACCCATTATACGGCTTGTAGTTCTATGAGTTGAAGTAATGGTTGAAAGGATATGAAAAGTGATATGAGAAGTAATTTATTTATTAGAAAAATATATGTGAATGCATTTCATGATACTTCAAAAACCTATGTTGTTAAAACGAATATGTTTCTATTAATTTCGTTTTATTTAATGTTCTTAGGTAGGACGCGACGTATGGATTAACTTATTTTTAATAGAATATGTTAAGTGAAAAAATAACAATAATAATAAACGTGTGCTATTATAACACCAAATCCTCAGTTTTCAGAGTAATTAAAAAATAAGTTTTTAAACAATTGTAACGTAGTGTCTCTTTAAATATGTCTAAGTGTTTTTATTTGAGAAACTTTATATGCCATTAAATTTATTATAACTTTGATGGTGGTAGAGCCAGGCTGAAACTATTACTGGTTTCAACATGAATGGGTTGGCTCGTCCGGGGTAGTACCACCCTCTCATAGAAAACCGACGTGAAGTAACAGTGCTTGCATTGTTGCGTTTCGTTCGGTCAGTGAGACCGCCGGCGGCCCACCTCCCCTCCCCTCTCCTCTCTCCTCTCTCCTCTCCCTCTCCCTCCCCTAACCATTCCCCCAAAGGGTGGCAACGCACTTGCGACTCCTCGGGTGTTGTTAGTGTCCATGGACGTTAATGGTGATCACTTAACAGCAGATGACACATCTGTTCGTTTGCCACCTATGACATAAAAAAAAAAAAACTGGTAATTAGGTGTCGTTGCAGCACGTCAATCTCTCTTTCTTTTAACCGAAAGTCTTGAAGGTTGGTATGTGTCTATTTGGACGATATTCAATATAGATCGTGGTGAATATTTATATAGTATTCATTTAATAAATAATAATAATAAAATATTTATTGCAAATCAACTTATCCTATACAATGATAATATAACAGCGTTTTCCAATATTTTACTTTTACGACTATGTTTTAATTGTTTAATTTCGTGTGCAAGTGTATACACAAGTGTAAGTTATAGATAGCTCGCGCACATGCGAGTGTGTGTGCGTGTCTCTGTTTGTATGTTGTTATACTAGTATGTGTTTTCGTATTGTGTAACTTTTTTTTAACTAGTTCGGCAAAATGACTGAACGGTATCTGATGGAAAGTACAGTACAGTCCATAAATAACGGCGACTGTCGATGTTAAATAACAACAGCAGTCGTCGCTATCATGCCGACCTGCACATGTGCCTCTTCACGCCTCGTTTAAAGAACCCCCTGTCATAAGAGGAAGGGAAAAAGGCTGGAAAGCAACTCCACATCTTTACAGTATTTGTCGATAGGAATTTTCGAACTTCTTCGTTCTTGCCTGGATGATTGCTACTTTGAATCTGTGGAGACGCGTACTCGCCCTTTTAGTTCTGTAGTGGAAAGAAGATGGGATGAGGTTAAACAGCTCTTCAGAACACTCACCATGACACAGACGAGAAAACACGCTCTGTGAGGCGATGTCTCTTCGCAACTGAAGCTGAACTGAACTATTTGTAAAAGCTATTTCAAGTTTCAAGCCATTAATAGAACTTGTGTTTTGTATCCCATATATTACACTCTTTAATATTATAGTATTTGTTAATATAACTCATCTCATTGTAACAATAATAAATGCATGAAGAGATAATTATTTTCTTCCATGTTTTTATTCACAACATTCTTTATAAAGCGCGCTTGAAATAATAACTTAATATATTTACCAGATACGCTAACGTAATCACGTTTAAAAAACCATATGTCGCATGCAGTTCGATATTAATTAAAACAAAGTAAGGATTTCTGAAGGCGTAACATAGTTGAAATCTGTGAATAATCGTTGAAAACAGTTAATAGAGTGGTCATTACAGCTGTAATGTCAAATTCAAAGGGTGGTCACAGACAAACAATTGTCGTTATCTCATATAATCACCGGCACGTGCGACACGAGAGTTTTTAGTTATGATCAGCATTTAAATTAAGAAAATTAGAATTTCGTTTAATCTGACAACTATATATTTTAATCAAAGAGGCGTTCAAAAAGAGTATTGTCCACATTGTTAGGACTTTATTTTAGTCAACTAATTGGTTCGTTCGTTTTGTAAGAAAGTACAAAACAATAGAGAGTACAACAATGTAGAAATTACATTATAGTAGCTATGTGACATAGTTGTTACCACAGTCTATTACCTAATCTGGTAGTCGTGTAAAAGTCACTACTTGAAAAGAAATATTACGTTTGCTTGTACTCGTTTTGATTTCAACAACATAATAACATTTTACTCAGGTTTTTTTGGGATACACGAAATATAATTTATTTCCAATATAAGAACAATAATAATTATTACAGTATATTATTACATTCCATATTTTTTGCGATCATCTTCATGTTTGTTATTTTATTAATCTATAAGAAATTTGTCATAGAGACAGGCTATTTTTCATCCTAAATACACCAAAATATACTCAGCTGAAGTCGTGGAAAGAAGTTGTATATTTCAACATTCATGTATGTATATTGGACATTATGTCTAATAGTCACATAGGACGCCGAGTCGGCTATTTTATTTTGCTTAGTGTTAATGACTACGTCCGGTACCGCTATCACACACCCGAGAGGCGAGACTACACCGAGGAACCACTATTGACCTGCGATACCGCGCTATTGACTTTATCGGGGTTGTTACTAATGACCTCGAACGCTATTGGTTGAAGTTATCGGCTGTTCATTATTCACCCCGGTGCGAGACTACATTGGTGGGAGTTCGGCATATAAAGGGCAAGATGTCGCTGATCTGCACGCACTCTTATGAGGAAGTTATTGTAAGGCGAAGCTCTGCCCGGATAAATAGTTACAGTACCTTCAGAGTGTTTATTGGTGTTCCTGACTGACTGGCTGATTATACATATTGTGTAACACTAGCTATGCCCGCGACTCCGTGCGCGTGGAATCCAATGTAAAAGAATAGTGACTAATAAAATCATAGGAATACATAGTTTCTTTACTTATCTAATTTCCTCTCGTACTTAAGTCGCGTCGTAATTAAAATTACAATAACTTTTAATAGAGTCAACCGATTTTAATGAAAACAAAGAGGTTCTATCGTGATCGTACTTTAACAGTGATGCGTGTTCAAACAAACAAACAGACAGACATTTCTAAAAATGATTGAAATGTATCTATTTGAAGACTTATTCCAAGAATACCTGCAACCATTTTTTTTTTCACAAAAAACTAAAAAGTACAGACACGTTTCATTTACTTTCTTTTTATATGTATAGATATAGAAGATAAAATAATAAAATTATATAACATTATACTATGCAATATTGTGGTGGTAGTTTTGACGTTCATCAAAGTATTTTTTTTTATTTTGATTGGAAAGGAAAACAAGACATCCCAAAAAATAGTTATTTGATATTGTTGTCTAGTTCACCGTAATTTTATGTCATTTGATATCGGATTAAAATAAGAAATTCAATTGTAAAATGAGTGGCATAAGTAAATTTCAGTCGAGTATCGTATAACATATTTCACTTACATCGTCACACTCTGCAGGCGTAAGGAATGGGTATTATATTCGATGCGGTCAGAGTCCAAGCTACATAATTCATACGGCAGGTCACATGCCTTGTAAATCAGTGCGTGTCAACAGCGCGCCTGCAGATTGTCATTCGATATATCTAACTTGCAATAGCTTGCATATTTCGTTCCGGGCTAGTTCATTACACGATTGTCAACGAGTACAGAATTTACAGATATAATCTCGGCAAGGTCATCCAAGTTTAAACGTTATTCAAGCTTACGTTACTGTAGATTTGGTCTGTCTCTCGGTAACAATAACTTTTTCTGGACGAAAGTACCCTATATCTTGTCTACAAGGTGTATGCAAGATTTCATAATGAGGGGTTCAGTATTTAAGGTGTGAAGACGTAACAAACCAACACACAAAGTCCCTTTCTCATTTATAATATTAAGATAGGATTTAGAACATTTCCTAAAGTGAGTACAGAGGTCCTTATTTTAGTTATTTCGTTAGAGAAAAGCGATAAAATAAAGGAATTTAGATGATTCACAACTATAATGTGTAACAAAGTTGATGCCAGATGTTATTATATGCACAGATACAACACTGTCGTTTCTTTAACTAAGGCTTAGTTATAAATTGCACACAATCTGAATTTACTAATTTGTTACCAATATTCTTCTATTTCTAATATCGTATTGCTTTAGTGAGCATAAAAGTAATTAAATACTGATCTAGTGGTAGCATGATAAAGTGATTTACAAAGGTATATTTTTGGTTAGTCAAACCATAACAAAACATCTATATATTAATAAGTGAAGCCCAAACTTTGTATTCCTTTTTGAGAGAAATGCGCGAACGGATGAACGTGAAACTTGGTATAGTTAAAGTTTATATGGAGGAGAAGTGCAGAAGCTATTTATTTTATATA
The DNA here is from genome assembly GCA_015888305.1 of Antheraea pernyi. Lineage (NCBI taxonomy): Eukaryota > Metazoa > Arthropoda > Insecta > Lepidoptera > Saturniidae > Antheraea > Antheraea pernyi. The sequence goes on from MU158711.1 coordinate 1,470,760, forward strand.
AAATGCATTAGAAGTACATTAAATTAGTTAAAATATGCATTACTCACACTACTGCTACAATTTTACATAACATATACACACATGTAAATAAAGAAGACATTTTGACATCTGTCAATAAAGGACCACAAAAAAGGTTGTGAAGGAGGTTGCTATGCTCGACTGTATGTATTATTTTACTCTTACGTTCCAATTACCCTTTTTCATTCTACATTCAACTTTAAAAAATCAATGAACTATGGTGGAATGTCGACCACTGGGCGCCCACTAGTAGTATTTTAATCTACAGTATAATATTATAAAGAGGTACAGTTTGTGAGTTTGTGACGTTGTAGGGGGTAATCTTAGGAACCACTGGTCCGATTTGAAAAATTCTTTCAATGTTATATAGCCCATTTATCGAGGAAGGTTATAGGCTATATATCATCACGCGAACACCAATAGGAGTGGAGCACCAATGAAGAATATTTCAAAATCGGGGTTTTTTTCCTCTTGAGAGCTTCCGCTGCGTGTTAGCGTTAACCCAAAGTAACTATTTCACGCGAACGAAGTCGCGGATAGAGAGGCTAGTTATATTATAAAGTTATTATAAATATATTAATATAATTTCATATTAATATAATATCAAAAGCTATAACATAGTATAGTAGGGACTACATGTCTTCTAAAAACAATTCACTGTTAATTATAGTGTTTGATTCTTTTGGGGGTATCTTCGATTAAACTTAGTATTCAGGTTATTTTCACTGTTTTCCAAGTAAAGATCTTATACAAATATTACTAATATATAGTTACTTCAAACCTAATTCAATTATTGCAAAAAATATCTTTGTTACCATTATTATCTACTGGTATCTGATAATAATATTAAGAATACAATTTAGTTGGTATATAAAAAACCCACCGTCTCTTTATTTCAGTAGACAGCTAATTACATTTTTATTTATGTGTGTTAGGTAAAGCGTATCAAAAATAATTCTTTGTGTTTTAAACACAATGCGTATTATTTATTAGTAAAAAACTGAAATTTAAATTAGAATAACGGACACAAAAAATTGTTAACATTTACACTATGTAGTGTCGAGTAATTAAATAATACAAAATTCAAGAGGCAATAAATATAAATTCTAACGCTTGATGTCTATCATTAAAAGCGGACGTCGTAAACGAGACTAGGTATTTTGCTAAAGTAGGTACTTACACGAGTTTATGAAAATTGTAAAACTATTCTTGTTTCGTATTTAAAATATATTTATAATTCAAAAGCGCTTACTGTAAATTTAATTCTAATGTTAATTTATTTTATAATTCGTAAATCCATAGTAAAAAGGCTATCAGGTCTCAGAATGGCTAATTCAGATTACAAGAACCATAACCAAACCCTAGTAAAATAACGATAATACCTTCTCTATTTCATATACGTAAAGGTAAACTTTCTATATAATTTAACACAGATGATGTCGCGCGCGGCTGCAAGTAGTATTCTATAAAAAAGTGTCATAAAATTGATTTGTCAACTGTGGAAATCATTTAATATCGTGACAAATAATAGGCAGGCAAATAAAAAAAAAGTTTATTGGACGTTATGTTATACTAGTTTTTATTCGCGGCTTCGCGAGCTTTAATGTAAGTTTGACCTATCGTTCGGAAATGGTCCTTTTTTCTGAATGTACTTATTTATTTATTGAACACCAACACAATGTACACTGATCATTATTAAAATAAGACACGCACAATTTGTAACGGTAAGTGTCATCGTAATTAGAGGTGAAGGCTGCCTGCTTAGTCTGACAATGAGCAAACAGTTACAAAATGAAATGATGAAATTCACTGAGTTTACTTAATATTATACATTGAGAAAATTAATTCCGTAAACAAACTCAAACAAAATTTGAAATACAGTAGCTAATCACTAATATACAGTGTAATAATTGTTAGCTGTCAACGTTAACAGTTAACATGACAAATAAAATAAACAAAAACATTACATATGAGAGTAACTTGAGGTTTGAAGCACTTACTTACTTATTTACTCGATTAGTTTTCATTAATACCTTTCACAACGTGTGTGCAATATTTAATTACGATCGATTGTGTTGTTAATGAACGAAAGCGTCACAATCAAACTCACATTCGCATAACGTTAGCTTGTGGAGTTCCACTACTGAGTCAACGGGCTCATCCCAAGGGACTACGGTCACATGCACTACGTTAGTCCACGATGTATTAACGATTTCAAACTCTGATAAATTCATAGAAAGTCCTATTTCTCCTACATGTGATGGTATTAAAAAAATCTTAAATCTTCGTATGTCTCCATTCGATCTTTTAGGTTCGATGGAGAAGGGGACTGTTATGAAGTTGTTTGATAATTTTGGCAAGCACGTGATCGTTAATTTCAAGGCATTTAACGCCCTGTCAAATTGTCACGACTGACTTGCATCTAAATCATTATTGATATATAATACAACGCGTCAAGGGAAAGACGTATTAAATAGCGATTACCCCTCTCTCCCTTTATATTGCTAATTCCAAAAAACTTTGTGCGAAATCAACAAATTTGAAAAAGAAAACAAAAACTAAAAGGACTCTTTCAGAGTCAAATTTCCTCACGATGCTTACCTTCACTGTCAACCCATAGTGTTACCAATTGATACTTTTTTCTTTTTTTTTATGTCATAGGTGGCAAACGAACAGGTGGGTCACCTGATGTTAAGTGATCACCACCGTCCATGGACACTAACAACACCAGAGGAGTCGCAAGTGCGTTGCCACCCTTTGGGGGGAAGGGTTAGGGGGGGGAGATGGAGAGGAGAGAAGAGAGGGGAGGAGAGGTGGGCCTTCGGCGCTCTCACTGACCAAACGAAACGCAACAATGCAAGCACTGTTACTTCACGTCGGTTTTCTATGAGAGAGTGGTAGTACCCCAGACGAGCCGATCCATTCATGCTGAAATCAGTAATAGTTTCAGCGTGGCTCTACCACCATTAAAATCTATCACTATCAAATTCCGAAAAAATCATTATATATGCCAAGTTTCAAACTTACCAACGTTGAACAAACTTCAATCGGTCAAATTTCTTGACTTATTATGTAGTATTTGAAAGCGAATTTTAATAAATAAATGAAAAATGAAAACAAGTTTCCAACTTCAAAGTAATTCTTATCAGATAATTGCGATTTCTGAGGAATGACCAAGTAAACAAACACGTTTTTTGTATATATTAATATTTTTTTAAAAGGTCGATAACCTTTGGTTATGAGATTTTATTAGGACAATTTATATATTTTTTAATTTACATTTTTAGATTACGGAGTATTATGAAATGGTATTACAAAGTACAGAGGGACGCGTTCAAAGACTTGTTTCTATAATGAATGCGTAAAGTGCGTGTACATTTTGTATGCACTCCCGCCCACTCTGTTTGGCTTCGTTTTATTGAATACTATACAGGAAGTAATTTTATTGATATGATAAGATACGAGGAATATATTTAAAAATCAATCTTAGTTCAATAATAATAGTATATTTTTAAATATCATGACTAATACGTTTGAGAGACTTGACGTTTGTTTGTTTGAATGCACTGATTTCTGGAACTACCAGTAAGATTATTCGAGGCTTAAGCTAGAGTTATTTAATATTGCTTGGTGATAGGGCTTTTTCTAGGTCCGCGTGGCTATCATCCTCAAGTTTAAATCTTTTGTCGAGCACCTATTGGTATGTTCTAACAGCTGCACTTCAGAGCCAGTTCTTATCTAAGTTTAACGTATGTACTATCTTAGAACCCATCGACATTTAACTTTAGATGAGATTGTGGTCAAACGGTAAAACTTATAAAATATAACAGAATATATATATTACGCTACGACCTTCAGGAGCGGTGTAATTAAAACGCGCGATACAGTGACACAAAATCTTACAAGACTGCAACAACGTTACACGTATCACCTCCACACACGTGCACGCACACACGCTTACACATGATAGTGGAAGGGTTTTGTTTTTGTTTTTCCCTTATCGAACTGAAATAGCTTAGAAAAATTATCCGACACAAAATACATATAAGAGTTGTTGAGGTATTTATGCTTGGTACACATATATGTTTCAATAAATTATATAAGTATCAATACCACAGCTCTCAGCTTAGGTCAGCTCAGATAGGTTGCGAATTACATGAGTCAGGCAGCAGCCCAAGCCGAAGTGTGCCGTGCACCCTTGAGCTAGTTGTCAAATAAAATCGGCTGAGTGCCTTAAGCGCTCGCCTTAGTTAAAACTGTTTTAGCGTAATAATGAAGTCAGTTCGAAAAAAAAGTGTAATTAAAATAAAAAGTGTAGGTGAGAAAACACACTAAACAAGAACGAGGATACAGGTGCGGAATATATATGTGGGAAAATATATAACTGTAAATTACTCGAAGTTTGAAATCACCAAATACATCGTAGGCTGGCGTAGTGGTTATGTCCATAGTCCATACTTTCCTTCGAGAAAAGGCATATGGCTCTGTACCGGGTCTTCGACAGACTGACGATGATGATTCCATTTTATTATGACTACTTAACATCTTTGGAAAAGCGTAATTAGATATTACTTATAAGAGAATACTCTCCAAACATAATAATCTGCCACTAAAGGTGTTCTTAGAATCAGTTTATCAATTTTCGGAGATTAGTCCGGGTGAACAATAGACATTTCAATAATGTTTATATTATAAATATGTACAAATAGACGCAATATGGAGTATTTTCATAATATCAATATTCTAAAATCTCTTTGAAATTGCCTTTGATGTAAAATTATTGACATAAAATAAATTAATTGCCTACTTGTGAGAGATTTGCGACGAGACAAAAGAACTCGTTTAAAGTTCCCCAGTTTTACTTTCAATGCTCGTTAACTTAGAAGACTTCGGTATAAATGGTTCTTTAAATGAAAGACTTTCAACGGTTTTTCTATAACCGCAACGAACATGTCATTTTCGTGAAGTTAAGCGGCGCGGTGCGGTGCGGTCGCGCGGCTTTATTCGTTCCCAGTTCACAATTTTTGTTTTTATTCCATGCACTATACAAGGTTTGTTCTGTCACTCTACCGCAGAGAATTTAACGTAGAGCATTAAGCTTGGTGCACATTAATTTAAAGTAAATACATAATTCAATTTTTCAATAAAATGTAGAGTCAAAACCGTTTATGGTGAAATCGTTTAGAACAACATATCAGTTATATTAACCTAGAACAAAGGTCGCGGCTGAATGCCGTATCTCGAAAACATCACCGGTTGTTTCTACAGTCGGTTTTACCACTAAATATGAATAGTCCCTTCGATGTTGTTATAACCAATTCTGACAGTATTAACATAATAAACTCAATTGTCAGTCTAAGGTAGTTGGAGGGAATTGCATAGAAGATATTTGCTGTTGACTTTCAAAACAACATGTAAAAATATTAAGTATTATTAAATTTATATTGAATGTTTCCATTGCTACTACCCAACACTAATCAAATTAATCGATATCTAAACTTTTCGGTTACGAGGATTTCTATTACCTTTTTTTTATCACACCAATAATTCTTCTTTCTGATATTCGACGCGACATCTTTAGCGCGGCGACAACTTAAACCACTGCCATTTTCGTGTACTAAAGTCCATAGTTTCCTAAAATATCCTTGTGATCTGAGACGAGTTCTATATCAGAATAAGTATGTAAGTATGTTACGTAAAAAGATTGCAAGTCTGCACCAGTCACGAACCCGGCAGTTGATTTTATGGAAACAGGATTCCATACGAGCTGTCGTAAGCCTGAGCAACAATACTAATGAGGCGTCCGTCGGTGACAGATGTCGCCGCTGGCGACTCGAAGGCGAAAACAAACAAACGCGACCCAGCCCGACCTGTCTCGATTTCACTTTGTTAATGTCGTTACATCTATGTTATTTGTGGTATTATTGACTGGTTAATTTGAAGCTCGATGTCTCGTGCTTCCGTAGAATACATTATTTTTTCAATTTCCTTCATTCTTATTGTGTTGGTGATCACGACTTAGTGTTGACTCTATGCAACTGAGTCGTCCACTGTGTGGTTTAATAAGCATGCTGCATTACAAGTTTAGTGTAACTTTTCAATTATTATAGTGTGTCGAGTAGTTTCATTATACATTAAGTTTATTATTAGGGCATTTATTTATTTAAAATATTCTTACGCTACATAATCGATTTCCGTTCCGTGAAAATAAGTTCTTTAAGCTTCTACCATCGAATCATATAATAGTTTAACATAATTTTCGGCATAGACTCTTTGATTACTTTATTTTTATTTTTTATTTACGTGGGGAAATCCTTTATGGATACGCAACCCTGTCGGGGGAGAGAGTGGGTTATGTCCGACTCGCACGGACTAAAACCCCACGGTGTACCGTCCGCCGCATGGTAGGGGTGGCCAGGGATCGAACCTGCTGTCTACCTGAGAAATCGCCCCTGCAGACTCTTTGATTACTAACATATATTAACTTTACCTCTTCCTGTTTTATATGGAAAAAATCTTGAAATTGTTTTAAAGCTTATATATGTTAGGGGTATTTTTTAAGCCGAACCGGGGGGGCCGTCTCTTCATTGCACTGGTTTGGCCGTCTGGGAGACAGTCGGAATGTACCAGGCTGTCTCTCTTTAGCGCGGGAGGCCCAGGATTAGGCTGCGCCGGCTGCCCGGAGCGATATGGTTGCTAGCTAGCTCGAGCCCGTGTCGACCCATCAAGGCAGTAGAGGTATATCGGGGGGTTTTAGTCCGTGGGAGTCGGACATAACCCACTCTCTCCCCCGGGAGGGTGGGTATCCATAATGGATTTCCCCTCGTCAATAAAAAAAGGGGTATTTAAAAAAAACAACCAAGAACAGGCATTTATGTATTAGTATAAACTTTTCTTTTTATTATGTTTTTTGGTGGTTTTTGCGTTTGATAACAATCTCATCTCACGTTAATAAGACCTTAAACCACTATAAGACAGTATATTCGGTAAGTCTACAGTGAACAGGAGGTGCAGCAGAGGTGCTTGGCGACAGATTTTCAACTGAACGGCGGTAGTTAGCCAGTAGGTCATTAGAACAATTCGTACCACCATATTATGCCACGATCTTGTTGAAGTTATACTTCTTTTGGCGCGTTAGGGAAAAATGATGGGAGTACATTTTTAAGATGCGCGCGCACTCCGTCACGAAAAACCGCCACCCTGAAGTTAGCTATAGTCAATATTTTATTTCTTCGTATTAAAAGTTTCAATGTATTAAATACCTTTTTTCTATTGTTAGTGTCGTTTTTTCTACAAACGTAGAATAAGGCGAAAGATAACATTTTTAAAAAGATGTTTTATCTTGTTCGCCAAAGAAGTACCTATAACTTCTAACGCGTGTATATAAGTACACACGCACACTTTTTTTAAATCTTTTTCTTTACTGAAAGATCAGGCTTATTGTAGAGAGTCGAATATAGCTGTCAGTTCGGGCTTACGCGTAATATAGTCAAGAGCTTAATACAATAAAAAAGTTAACATATTATTATAAGAATCTGAAATTGGCATTTATATATTCTTTGGTTATCTCGGTGTTATACATATAATATAATACGTATTTATACTTAAACTACCCTCTGCCCGCGACTTCGTCCGCGTGGAATAGATACTTTGGGATTACGCAAACATGTAGCGGAAGCTTTGAAAAGGAAAAAAACCCTGATTTTTGAAACATGACATTGGTGCTCTGCTCCTATCGGTCTTAGCGTGATGCTTATAGCCTTCCTCGATAAATGAGCTATCTAACACTGAAAGAATTCAAATCAAAATGAGGTTGGCACGCTCAAGCAAACAAACTCTTTAGCCTTTTTTAAATATTAGTATAGATAATAGATAGTAGGCTGTTCGTATACCTGGTTTTCAATTTAATGCCACGAACTAACATTAAATTATAAAAATGCACGCGTCTGTGAAAAGGCTCCTTTATCGAGAAAGGCTATAATAGGCTATATATTATCACGCTAAGATTAATAGGAACGGAGTACCAATGAAAAATGTTTCAAAATCGCGTTATTTTCCTTTTGAGAACTGCCGTTGCGTGTTAGCGATAGCCCAAAGTAATTATTCCACGCGAACGAAGACGCGGGCAGAAGCTAGTAAATAATAAATACGGTGATATAAGCACTGTTAGAGCAGTTTAATGATTATTGCATGATAATCGTAAGTGGTGTGGTTAATTACTCCGTATTGGTAAATTAGTAAACTGGTTTAAGTGTTATTGGTTTATGCATATTAGAGTAGATATTTAAACGATCACACCTATTACTTGGACGGGTAAAGACAGATATGTATGTATATTAGAACGTAATTAAGGCTTTCGTTTAGGTCAAAGATTATTTGAAGAAATGAAATTTACTTTAATAATTAACATTTCAATGAAATACTAGGTTTGATAAACTCTCGATGATTACGCTTTATTTATGTCTTTAATAATCATATACGTTTTTAAATTATAGATCAAGTCAATGGGAAAAACTAGTTCTTATGGATAAAAATATTTGTTAATTTCACGTTATTTTGAATTTTATTTATTCAGCCTTAAATAATTAAGCTAGAACTATGTGGATAAACGTCCTCTTTGTTCTTCGATCTTTGCTTAAAACCCGAGTTTCCCTTACTGTCCTATGTATGGTAATTTGTAGGTGCTATAAAGAGGTAAATAGTCGGTTTGTTTCAATGAGGTAATTTTTGGAATAACTAAAAGCTACGTTCTCTTCTATACTAATGTATATTATACCGCTGAAGAATTTGTTTGCTTGAAAGCGCTAATCTCAGGACCTACTGGTCCGATTTGTATTCTTTCAGCGTTAGATAGCTTATCTATCGAGAAAGGCTATAGGCTATATTAATTACTACCTATATTAAAGATATAATGAGGTGCTGAGAAGCTGACATTTTTATATGCTATGTTTTTTTTATAGGAGAAATAAAAATAATTAAAAAACTAAAAATCTAGATAATCATTCAAATGTCCCCATAAGTAAAAAAATAATTTTAAATCGATCGAGTCGTTTAAGTAGAGTAGAATTGAAAACACAGGCGCCTCCATATTTTGTCTATACGGACGAAGGCACAATTAGTTCAGTTACCACAGAACTAGCGTCCTATTTATCATTGGTAAAAGAGTTTTTTAAATGCAATACAATACTTTACTGATAGTTTAAATCAATAAAGTAATATTTTGTGCGTGGAGTTAAATCCTTACTAATATTATAAATGCGTAAGGGAGTTTGTTTGATTGTTTTGTTACGTTTTCGCGCTTTAACCACTTAACCGATCTTTATGTAAATTTTGCAAAGACTTTATAAAGGCTATATAAAAGGTCATAAGGAATGTTTCTACCAGTGGAAATGTTCTGTCCACGGGGGATAGGTGAAATCTAGATTAACGCAGCGAAGCCGCCGGCAAAACCTAGTATACTTTACAAATAGATAGTTTATTAGAAAAGCTAGGGTGATTTGCATAGCTGTTATCTTAAACCCCATACTGACGTCATGTCATCAATCTTGGGTGTGGAAGTTGTCCGGTCGACTTGGCCGGAGGTGTCTCATGGTTTCCCCTATCATTATCAATCAGTGTCAGCTATAAGGATGGTCCAATCGAGTCACACTACAAACTATATAAGATTGCTATAAAATTATAATGTATTTCTCTGCAAAATTACTATTTACTGTATTACATAATTCTCTTCACTACTTTATAGTGTTGCATTTCTGGAAACAACAATACCAATTTTTTTTTGTCGATATGCCAGGAAATTAGTTCATATATGCATATAACGACTATTATGTACAAACGAATATTATAAACTAACAAAATCGCGGTTCCACATGCGATCATGTAGAATGTTTTTACTGAGATACGTCCATCAGTTTTTATGTTTCTAATTTCACATTGAGCGAGACTTTCAATATAAATGTTTAATTCATTCATCTTTTTAAATAGAAAAAAAAACTGCTGTAAAGATTTCATTTAACAGTTTCGACTATAGTTTTCGATTCCCTGCCAAATCCTTCTTTTGTATACACTCCATTTTGGAAGTATATACTTAAATTTCTATATTCATTATAATATTAGCTTCGAAGGCATTTATTCTACTTGTAGTCTTTGTCAGTACAATCTAATTACCAGTATTCTACGTAATTTTAAAGACTATATTCCACGTTTATGACAATATCTGTAATAAGTGAAGGGTTAAATAATTGACATAAAAAATTAATCTTACCACACGTCGTGGTTTAATCAAAATTATCCCGGCTTCAGACATTGGTATCGGCATCCCTGTTTAATGGTACTTTGTTCCAACGTAACGTCCTGTAACGTGGAGGACGCGTGAAGACATCGAAACAATTTGTTTTAAATTTTATACACATAACATTTCATTAATTTGTTCCACTTTTACAAAATTCTGGCCTTTTAAAGCTATACGGTTATGATAAACCTATTCAAAAATAATTAATAGAAGAACATAGACCTTGATTCTTAATACATATTCATCCTGATCTATGTTTTGGTATAGATTGTGCGCTAAAAAATATTATTTGAAACTAGGAGTACCCTCTGGTTATTGTTCTAGCGCCACACAGTCTGCCGGAACTATTAATTCGTTTTCTGTTAACGTGCTTTCTGATCAATATTATGCATAATAATTACTCTGATTTTAAGTGTAGTAGCGTGATTTAACACCTAATTTTTCCATAGTATTTTTTTTCTAAAATAATTATTAAATATGACTATAATTACATATTATAAAACAAAGTCCCCTAACGCGTCTGTCTGTTCGCGATAAACTCAAAAACTACTGAACGAATTTTCGTGCAGTTTTCACCAGTGGATAAACTGATTCATGAGGAACGTTTTGGTATATAATTTGTCAAGGATTTTTTTTTAATAAGGGCGGGATAACGTCTGCCGGACCCGCTAGTTATATTATATTATACTATTATAAGACCAGTAATGTTGTACGCATCTGAGTGCTGGGCGACGAGAGAGACGGATGAGAGAAAACTACATGTGGCAGAGATGCGAATGTTAAGGTGGATGTGTGGTGTAACTAGAATGGATAAGATTAGGAATGAATATAACAGAGGAAGTTTGAAAATAGCACCAGTAATAGAGAAGTTCAGGAGTAATAGGTTAGCATGGTATGGGCATGTTATGAGGAGAGATGAAGACCATGTAACTAGAAAAGCTTTGAGTATGACGGTCGATGGATATAAGAGTAGAGGAAGACCGAAAAAAGGATGGATGGATTGTGTGAAAAATGATATGTGTGTAAAAGGTATGATGACTGAGATGACATCGAATAGGCGAGCGTGGAAAAGGAAAACATGTTGTGCCGACCCTACTTAGGTGGGATAAGGGTAAGAAGATGATGAATTATTAAATGTGACTATTTTAAAGATAGCTTATTTAACAAATAACGTATATACGTAGCTTTATCATATAATTACACAGTTTGTGGATAAATTTATTTAATTGCAATAATTTATTTTCAAATTCTGTACATGTAAATTGTTATTTCGGACCGAGTTAGTTGTAGAATTGCAAATTTCACATCTATAACTCATGTTGCCGCGTGTACCAAACCCTCTCAGACACGAGGTAATACATTTATATGCAAAACAGACTACAGCACATGGCACTAATGTAATTGAAAATGTATATTTGCAGTCGCACAGACCTACAGAGTCTGTTTACAAAATTACATTCCACGAGCAAGTCACATTGCGTTGGCGTCGTGAAGGGCACGTAATGTCTGGCCAGACAGCCTAGACGAAACTTGTCACGATAATTGAATTATTTGCTTGGGCAAACTTTAACTTCGAATCAACTATACCTTGCTTTTGTTAAATTTAGTTATAAAGTTATAATAATAAAGTTAGAAATCGTTGGTTTATTTTTGGACAAGCATCTTTTATATACCATACGTATCTACGAGTTATATGAATTTGTAAAGAGTGCAGATATTATTGACGTTGTTCTGTGTGTTTCTTGCATTTATCTGCTTTTGTAGCGCTATAGAACTTGATATGTTATATACTAGCTTGTGTCCGCGACTTTGTTCTCATGAAAATGGTTTTATTGTTTTGTCCTGCTTAAATTTTTTGACTACATTAATCAGTTTAAGTCACCCTTGTTTTTATATTATTATTAGCATTTAAAAGAAAAGTATAATAAAATGTAGCTTAAATAGTACTCAGATAAGTTCTTTTTCTGCAAGTAAAGGGGTCGTTAAATTCGGCTCAGCCGTTTGCGAGATTAATCTGGATAAATTACAGACATTTCAATTATATTTACTACACCATAATTGAATTATTTTAATTAACTCTAATTTAATTTAATTTACATAACTGCTATACCGATATTGATGGAATTTTCATACGCATTGTCATAGGTACAGAAAAGGACGTAGGAGTACCTTTCATCCCGAAATATGTATTTTCCCGAACATTAACGCAAACAGAGTCACGAGCAAAAATTACTTATTTACTAAGATACAAATGCTGTCAAAGTAGCGGTTCAATTGTTATATAATGAACAAATATAGCTATAATATAATAGCAGCTATATCGCAGTAGGTGGAACCGCAGAGTGGTTACTGTGGTGGTGGTGGTACTGTGGTCAATTGGTCGGCAATGGCGACCGCGTCCGCGTTGACTATCCCACGGTCGCGGTCCCGATCAAAGGGAGGGACGAATCTCATTTATAACATCGACACGTGTTGATATTTGACGTATTTCATTCAACCACGTCCGGGCGAACATAGCTCTTACTATGACACACAATTATACTGTTAGCATTGAAAAAAATAATGAAATGTCTGATTGCAATGAAATAATTACTATAGTCCATGTTTAAGTTTTGTTAAACTGAAGATCATGTGAAGTAGAGGAGTTTTATATAATAAAACTGACTTTGATTGTACTTAATTACATATTTTGCAAGACACAAAAGAAATAAATGACGAATTTATATTATGAACCACAAATAATGTAAATCATAATATACACTTATTTTCTATAGCCTTATTTCTAAAAAGGTTTTGATATCACATTATACATAAATAACGCTGGTATATTGCTGCTAAGGCTTGGTAATGTATGGGATATAATTTGAATTGGCCATTCTGAAGTCGATGTTAACTAATTTCCACTGTCGCTTCGTTCTTGCGAAATACGTAATTGCAGGTCTAATTAAACTAGGAAGGAAGATGATATAAACAGAGATTTATAAGCAATTACAAATTGTTCTACGTATGAACCATATAGGGTATACTAGTTTGATGGTTGAAGGAAATTTTCTATAAAGCACGACTGTTTACGTACGTAACCTAGTATGCAATTGAGTCGCATAGTTTAGTACCTCGCTGACATAAACATTCACAGTTCGACCGTTCTCGGTGGCTTTCGGGTCTCCTTAGACGGCCAATATGCCCTCTGCCTCCAACACGTAAAATGTTGCATACAGAGATACGAAAACGGACACAGGTTACCTTATATCCAAAAAAAGCAGTAATTGTCTTGAAGGTCAATTCTAAGTTTTCACAATCAAAGCCACGAACTAGTGCTCTATAAAATATAAATATATTTTTCCAAATTTTACTAGCAGGACAAAGATTAGAATATTCAAAGTTCAAACAAACAAAAATACAGACAACTTATAAAGCTTTATAGTATTTAAATAGATTTCAATGTACTAAAATGACTATATCAAAGATAAACGAAATGTAATAAGTCTCAATAATTAATAAATACACAAATGGGTATCTATAATTAGTGGGTTTAGCACTTCTGATATAATGATTTAATTATTGGGTGAATACGTAATTACTCTCTTTGCCTACCTCATACAATATAATTTATATATATATACTACTGTATTCGTTTTGACGAATAACTAATGTATTAAGAGTTACTGAATCATATATTCAAATTGGACAACGCTGGCAGTTTAAACACGAATGTACAATAAAAATAATAAATTAGTTTTCGATTGTTCTCATTTTAAAAAAACTATATAAATAAATGAGATGTTAGTATATATATATATATATATATTCCAAGGAGGTTGAATACAATTATATGGCTATTAATTCTATTATCTCACCCTGTATATTTCATAAGTTTAAAATAATAAATACGCTATACGGCCTAATTTAAAACACTAAAAAATCAAACTCACTTCACAGGGAACATATAAATAATAGATTAGTCAATAATTATTATTCCGAACGCGTTAAGCCCACTAATTGTGTTCGAATTTGTCTGTATTAATCGATATTGCCTATTTCATATTTATAAGGGCGGCTTCGTATACCATTCGAAGACGCTTTCCCGGTAGCTGGGTAAGTGTGGGCGGACCGGAGCCGCACGGGATGTTTGTTGCGACATTCCCCAGTAATGCATTCCTGATAACTATTTGGTGATCTGGTTTGTTTATACTTCACAAGTACGCTCTTTATGCACTCTTAATATGGATAGTGGAATAACTTAGAATATCATGTACAGTTTATTCGTTCTGTGACAGGTCACTTGGTAAATCAAATGCATTTTGCTTGAATTACTATTGCTTATAGTATATAAAATAAAATTACTATATTTCAAGAATATAATAAGTAATTTAAAATGTTTAGTTCTTTTAACTAGCCATTTACAATTCTACTACAGTTGTGACACATTTTTTCTACGGTATAACAATAAGGATATAAGGAAGTTGGAGGCGAGGTGCTATATCCTGGTCACAAGCAGAAATATATATCTTTTTATCTTATCGGTTCTGCCTTAAAACATAATATAAATTCATACATATTGTAGCATTCGCACCGCCGAAGTGGCTTTCTGCTACTCTGGGCGACCCCGAAGGGTTTTCGAGAACCTTTAGAGTGTTCGTTCAGATCCAGCTAACAACAGTAAAGGTACAATGCACGTACGTCGTGATCTCCTCTCTGTTGCAGCTGGCCGTTGAGCTTCCACGAATGTTGGATAATGATGTTTGTTTTGATGATGATATTTGTTTCAGCTGCTGCTTCTAACCAGACCGCTCGATCGTTCGATCATAAACAGAAGAATGATGACACCTTTTTCTTTTTTGTTGACGTTCACGTGCATGACTACCAAAAAGTTGGAGTCTCGATACTATTAATTAACTGAGATCTGAACGTCAACAATCGATTTATATAAAAAAGGTTCTATTGCATAATAATGACGATACATATATCATTTTGAAAATATTTTTAATGATAAAAATATTACATTGAACTGACTTTCAAATCCTCCAATGCTCCAAGACTTAGAATATCTAATCGCGTCGTGGATACCATCACCTTAAACAGAAAGTAAATAAGGCATTTTAGTGTATCTGTGTCTTTAGCGGGGAGGCAAGGCAATTGTATTCGATTAGATCGCGACTGTAAAGTCCATTTATTTATCTACTTTTATCTCGTACTTAAGTCGCATCGTCATTAAAATTACAATAACTTTTGATAGAGTGAACCGTTTTTAATGAAACAAATACAAAATGCTACTCGAGGAAATGCTTGGTCTTGAAAGGTGTGAGGTTTTAACGTGAACGCAGTACTGTAGTAGTGATGCGTGTGTAAATAAACAGACAGACATTTCTAAAAATAATTGAGATGTATTTTATTACTTATTCCAAGATTCCAACAATTTTATTCACAAAAATCTAAAAAGCACAGACTCGTTAGATTTACGTTCTTATTATTTGTGTAGTAGATGTGAATAATAGTAATTCTCTTCGCATATTTTGATCCTGGTTCCTCAAATCATATATTATTATTAACTGTATACGAATGCATGCAAGATGTCGACAATGCAATTAATTATATTGATAGAATATGTACAGTTACAATATACAGAGAATATATACAGTTTTCATAGTCATAGTTATTACGAAATGTTTTTACATTTTACTAAACCATTGTACTTTTTTGTTACAGGTAAACACAGATGAAAAGCGCTATATTCCATGGTAATTTTGAAAGAAACATTTTGCGACATAACTTACAATTTATATTATGTTTATTATTATCTTTGGTGATATATAAAAATGTATTATTAATGCAAAATATGTCTTTGTTACATTTGTGTTATACGATAACACGACTAGTCTAGTCTAGACTAGTAATTTCAGCAAGAATTTTGACGGAACTATAGAAATATTGATAGTTTCGGTTGCTTCTCGAACATACAAAAAAGATTTTATTAAATCTGCTGCTGAACTTAAAAAGATAAAAAAAGTTAAAAAGGACGAGATATCCACATCAGTTGCTTTTTAATAGAGGAATCAAATTGTGTGTAAATTTTATCATTACACATTTCTTTTAAATTTTTAATGCACTATGTCCAACATATTCTACGCAGACGAATCACCATGCATGTGTTTTTGCAAAGTAACACGCGTGCTAAGAAATAAAGATCATATATACGAACATTTTTTTAAATACCTTAAGTCATTTTATAATTAATATTGAAAATTAACCAAAGCCTCCTAGTTCTTGTTGCTTCAGTGCATACCGACATTCTATTTCCATTCTGCTATTGTCAATAACGAATATTGTAACAATATTAATACAAGTTTGAAATACAATAAAGGTTTAGTTACTTTACTTTATGTTAATGACTACGTCCGGTACCGCTATGGCGTACCCGAGAGGCAAGACTATAACGCCAACCGGGGAACCACTATTGACCTGCGATACCGCGCTATTGACTTTATCGGGGGTGTTACTAATGACCTCGAACGCTATTGGTTGAAGTTATCGGCTGTTCATTATTCACCCCGGTTTGAGACTACATTGGTGAGAGTTCGGCATATAAAGGGCAAGATGTCGCTGATCTGCACCAGGATTGCCCCGTTGTCACGCGCACGAGGACGTTCCTTAGTACCGATCTCCGCGTTTTTTAACCGCTCGTCCTGCGCGACAATGCGCCGAAGTAGTGAGTTTCCTTCACGGCCGGCAACGGTGACGGGGAAGAAGAAAAAAGGCCCTTCTAAGGGCCAAACAGATGCCTCGTCTGCAAGACGATCGACCCCAGGCTTGCCCACTGACACCGAGATCCCGCACACACCGACTACCCCTGCTATCCCTCAGGAAACGCTGCTGACATCGCCCATTTCTCAGACAGCTCGGGCGAGACTGTACGAAAACGACTGCGACGTTTTCGCCCAGCTGATTGCAGCTGGGAGTCCGTCCGAGATGCTGAAGCGGTGGATAGCGCTATTCCTGCGCATCCAGAAGGATGAAGACGAGGGTTTCGAACCCCGAAAACAAGACGTCTCCGCACTACGATCTCCCTTAACCGGATTACTTGTGCTCCCAGAAATCCCTGTAGAACAAAGGAAGCATCTCGAGCCGCGCATAGCAGCCATGCGCCGCAAGCGCGACGAAGAGACGCAAAAGCGACTACTATCGATCTCACCAGAAATCCACGCCAACAAGAAATGTAAACAAACAGAGGAAGTTCCAGTTATACCCGTCGAGAGCCGCGCGGCGCCACCAGCGCCGGCCACCGCGCACTCGACGGAACCCCGATCTCCGGAAGTACCCGTTATACCCGCTGAGAGCCGCGAGGCGCCACTAGCGCCTACGTCGAACCAGCGCACAGAAAGCACCGTGTTACCCGTCGAGAGCCGCGAGGCGCCACCTGCGCCTGAAATCGTGGCCTCGACGAGTAAACAAACGGAGTCTCGAGTTCCCGAAGTACCCGCCGAAAGCCGCGGGGAGCCACCAGTGACAACTTTAGTTCCTGATTTACCCGTTGGGAGCCGCGGGGCGCCACTAGCGCCTATATCTACATCGCAGGGGATGCCTGCGGAACCCAAATCGACGACCGCTATACCCGCAGAGAGCCTCGGGGCGCCACTTGCGCGTGCACCAGCGCAATCGCAGCGGTCGTACGCTGCGACGGCGGCGACCCCGTCGACTTCGACCGCCCAGGAAATAATAATAACAAAACGAAATCCACAGTTGGAGGGAAGCGCCGCAAGAACAAGTGACACACAGCGACAACGTTGCCCGCCGATCGTCGTCGAGAGCCTGCCCGACTGGCCAGAGCATTTCCGGCGACTGGCGGACGTGCTGGGAAGACCACCGACTGCGCGCGCACATGGACGCGGGGTCCGCTTCCTTCCCACTAACAGCGCAGAACACCAAATAGTAAGCGAATACCTAAAGCAAGCTGAGGGGGTGAGTTGGTTTACATACTCATCCCCCGCTGAGAGAAATTTCAAGGTCGCGATTCGCGGCCTGCCGGAGGACACAGAGCCTGCAAAGATCACCGAAGCCCTCCGTGAGAAGGGCTTCCATCCGGAGTATACCCGACGTATCCAGGGAAGGGGTGGAAGACCAGGGTGCATCTTCCACTGCTCCCTGGAAAGAAAACCTGGCCTCATTCCGGCCATATATGAAATAAATGAGCTCTTGTTATTCCAGATAACCATAGAAGCCTGGCGTGGGAGGAGGGGCCTGGCACAGTGCCATCGGTGCCAGCTATTCAGGCACTCCTCCCACCACTGCCATCGCCCGATAGCCTGCGTGAGGTGCGGCGGCCCGCACTTCGCGACAAACTGCGACCGCCCACGTGAAGAGCCTGCGTCCTGCGCAAACTGCGGCGGGGCGCACACATCGAACAACGCCCGCCTGTGTCCTGTGTTCCGCCGCGAGGCGCGCAATCGCCGAGCGGGGACCGTCGTCCGGACGGGTGACACCGGACGGCAAGAGGAGCGCAGCAACACAGTGCAAAAAACAGTCGAGGAAGCGGCTGCGGGGAGCCTGATGGCCCCCGCGAACGACCCCGGCCAGAGAAAACCCGGAAAAAGATACCGCAAATCAAAAAGAGGAACCCGAGAAGCGACGGAGGCGACCCAGCAGCCAAAGTCAGCTGAGGACTCCACGGAGAACGCCTTCATCACACTCATGATGACCCGACCCTGGCAGCCGCAGCCACCCCAGAAATGTTACAGAAATGCCTGAGAGCCCTGCAAGCGCGGCAAACCGATGGCCAGGCCTCTCAGTCGAAAGCCATGACTCAATAGAAGCCTTGTCGCCCAAAAACCACCGCCAGATGGCGCAGATGATGCCACCATCGCCTCACCCGATCCGGGGAGGCGATTAATAAATAACAGACGCTCCCAGTATCCTGTGAGGCGAGCGAAGCCACCACAAGAGGACTTGTCCTGGTATGGTTTCCCCGCACGCCCCTAACGGGGCGCGCGAGATGATTGCGATGATGGTGATCTGCACGCACTCCTATGTGGAAGTTGTTGTAATGCGAAGCTCTGCCCGGATAAATAGTCACAGTGCCTTCAGAGTGTTTATTGGTTTTCCTGACAGACTGACTATCTGACTGGCTGATTATACGTATTGTGTAACATTTACTAAATTTTTAAACACTTGTGTTAATACACACACTATTGTATATAAAAGGAATACATACATTTAAATAATATTGCAAGAGTATTGTTTCAAGTAAATTAAAGTTATGATAATGTAATAGAAAGCATAGGGTTTATTTTGATGTCTTTTTTTATATTATAGGAGGCAAACGAACAGATGGGTCACCTGATGTTAAGTGATCACCACCGTCCATAGACACTTGCAACACCAGGGGAGTCGCAAGTGCGTTGCCAGCCTGTGTATGAGGGGGGGAGAGGAAGGGAAGAAGGAAGGGGAGGCAACTCCCCCGGAATGTACTACCTCGGTCGAGCCGACCCATTCATGCTGAAACCAGTAATAGCTTCAGCTTGGCTCTACCACCTACAAAACCTGATGTTTTTTTTCTATTTAATAATGTAAAATTTAAATATGGGACTTAAAGTGGCTATTAGAATATTTAAAAAAAAAGTATTTATTTGTACACAATAGGAATCGCTAATTGGAAGTCGAGTCGGCAGGTCGTTTATTGATTCAACAGCGGATTAATTAATAACGTACAGACGATGTAGCGGACTTAAGGTAAATATATATTGTGGCTATATATCATCACGCTAAGACCAAAAGGAGCGGAGCACCAATGAAGAATTTTTCAAAATCGGGGTTTGTTTTCCTCCTGATAGCTTCCGCTGCGTGTAAGCGTTAGCCCAAAGCCGCAAAGTAACTATTCCACGCGGACGAAGTCGCGGGCAGAGGCTAGTAATATTCTACGTTCGATTAGCTTATAGGAACGAGTTTTGTTATTTCAAATTCTTGCACTACCTTTTGTACTGTAGTTTTATATATATATTTTATAACTTGTTCGCCTTTTTCCGCATATTTATATATCACTGAGACGTTAGTATTCGGATATTACTAGCCGATTGAATTAAATTACATTGTTTATTTTACAAGTCTTTAATAATTTTGGCCGCTCTGAATATAGCTGTTAGTTCTGTCTTGTGCATAATAGTAATAGTTTAATACAAAACAAGGTAAAAATATTATTGTAGAAATCTAAATTTGGTATTTATTTTAGTTGTAATTATACCTAAATTTATATTTTGCTAAGCTATAGTCAGAGCGGTCAAAAAGTTTGGCACGGACTGTACAGTATGTTTTTTTTTATGTCATAACTGGCAAACGAACTTGTGGGTGACCTGATGTTAAGTGATCACCACCATGGACACTAACAACACCGGAGGAGTCGAAAGTGCGTTGCCAGCCTGTGTTTGGGGGAAAGGGAGTGAGGGGGCAGATGAAAGGGAGGTGGTCCTCCGGCGTATGTATATATGAAATTAATAATTTTAAGGTACGGAAGTATGTTTGCAAATGTTTTAAATTTAAAATTAGTATACACTAGTATTCTTTAATTAATTATAGGTTTTAACTTTTCACCATGAGATCTTTTAATGTTAAATTACGATTTGGCATACAGTTTTAAAAAGTTAAACATTACACCTAGATGGAATTGGCTTTTAAGTGTCACTACTGGAAAACACCTACTGCTGGGCGATAGATATACTTTCAATTAAAGAGTGGTGAGAACTAGAGTAGTTGTAACCACTCCTGAATCGAAAGTATGTCGCCAAGCTTAGCTTACGGAAAAATCTCTACCTCCATGTTACTGTTTCATCACTGTACTTATGTTTTCTTTTACCAAAAACTACACAGTTCATTATCGGGATTCGAACCTACTCAATCGAGGCAATGCCTAAATACGTTATAATCGTAACATTATATTGTTTGCTCTTTACTTACTTAATATTGTATAGTTTAACTTCAAAAGCAATTAAACTGGGTTTAAGCTAAATGCTCGGCTTCGAATTTAAGAGGCCAACTTGATTGTTTTTACCAGTAGGTAAGGTTTTATTTGTTCATTCGAACTATTTAATTTACAGTCTCGGAGCATTGATCTTGTAACGTGGGAACGGCCGGGTACCTACGTGTCGCAAGTTGTCGCTGGCAAATGGTCGGGTTACCGCAATCGGACCAATATTTATTTAGAGCCACCTCGGATAACTGTAACGCAATACATTCTTTGCGATCGCGCTGATGTAACGGAATTGGAGTATTAACTGGAACCTTTTAAGACGGCTAAAGCCGGCTCCGACTTTGAATTACGCTGATGGGTTTGGGATCGGTATTTATTTATATCGATAACGTAATAACTTATTACGATAGTATAGTGTTTCTGTTTAGTTTACGATCATATGAAAAATGCGAGTATTTAGCGGGATTTATCATAGTTGTTTTTATATTTAGTTTTCATGATCTTTTTTTTTTTTTTTTTTTTTTTTTTTTCCACTAGTAGTTTTTTTTTTTTTTTTTTTTTTTTTTTTTTTTTTTTTTTTTTTTTTTTTTTTTTTTTTTTTTTTTTTTTTTTTTTTTTTTTTTTTTTTTTTTTTTTTTTTTTTTTTTTTTTTTTTGAGGGGAGGTGGGTCTCCGGCGCTCTCACTGACCGAACGAAACGCAACAATGCAAGCACTGTTACTTCACGTCGGTTTTCTGTGAGAGGGTGGTACTACCCCGGGCGAGCCGACCCATTCGTGCTGAAACCAGAAATAGTTTCAGCGTAGCTCTACCACCATTAATAATGATCTTGGGTTATTTTACTGTATATTGTGTAATATTGGTAGTTTTTTTTTTTTGAGCTGACTATGCTATTGACCTAGCAAGGTTTTAACAGCTTCACCGGACTACAAAGGAGAGCGATTAGGCACTCAGCCGATATTGGTAGCGTCTTGCGTAATATTGCTTATTTGCACAAGTGAAGCGGATGGGAATTAATAACACAGAATATGTATTCTGAGTTAAAATAAGAACTCCTTGGAGGGGGCAACGATTTTGTTGGAATATTGAGCTCATCACAAGACGTTTTGCAATATTTCGTAATAACAAAACACGATCTCGATAATGACAGCAATAATCATCAACAAGATTTTTTGTCAGAATGGCAAGAACAAGATATGTAAAATAAAAAAACAAACAAACAAAAGCAGCATTAAAGTTTATTACTGGGTCATATACAATGATTTTGGCTCTATGTTTTTTACATAGAATAAACATGATATTTGATTAAACATATAAGATGCAGGTTAAATGGTCATAAAACTTTTTATTTCATACGGCGTCGAATGTAAGAACGTAAGTCAGTGTGCAGTCTACAAGTTATCGTAAACAATATAAACAATAACGCTTGGTGCATTGTTTATGATTTGTTCAAGAGAGATAAAATAACTTATATACCGAATATAAAGTGGATTGATTATTTATGTGTAAATAAAAACTAATACCGCATCTATGTATTGGAATTTATTTGTTTATCATTTCTCAAATATGATAATTACGGACATTGTTTATTTATTTAAATTATATAAAATTAATCGAAATTTGAGTATTGTTGTTATAAATATGAGACGCATAAATATGAGTAAGCAGATAACTCAAATGTATTTGAGTATTATCAATGTTTATAATTACGACGTGTTTTGAGCGGTAGATCTTTTCGTCAGTAGTTACTAATTTTTCAAGCTCGCTGACGAATATTATGCGATTTATATGTTTACTTACTCAGCCAAAAACCTCTATTTTTGTTTTCATCAGTAATCTGTTAACAAACAAACAAACTCATCAGTAGGCCGGATTCACAAAGTATTGATTCTGTAATGGTCTATAATATCCCGAACTAATGGAGAGAACAAACTTACATTTCAAAGTGAAGCCGATATACAGCAAATCTTATTCCGCTTTATTTTCGTAAAATACGTAATCAACAGGCGGGATTGACAAAGTATTACTTCTGTAATTGTCTATAATATCCCGAACAAATTGAGACATCAAACTTACATTTCAAATTGAGATCAAGATATTTACGGGCTTAAGTACGTACGATATATATCGTGATCCCGGCATCAGATCGACAGTTTGGACACCCACGAGCCTGCGCCTACACTACCCATATAAGGAACGATTACTTTGTACGGTTACAGTGTAATGGTAGTTCTGGGTCAGAGATTCGTCGATGTGAAGTACATAAAACGTAGGCTGGATGCGTCTCTGTATTTAGAAGTGAAAAATAAATAAGATCTCTCTTTGATTGGCACGTTAAGTGTGATACGTGGCCTTAATTAACACAATGAATGATATATTGCAGCTGCTGGAAAGTGTTTTTGTGTATCACTGAGTAAATAAAGAAGTTTGTCTTTTATTTTTTTGTTTGAATGAATATAGAAATTATTCTAACGTTTTCTAAGGACTGAACTGTAGTGAACGCACTTAATATTGCACGATTTAGGAAGAATTCGGTCTATCACTGATATGTTAAACACCAGTCGAGTTATGAAATATTATATTATTTTAATTATTTCATCATATTTGTTTAGTCATGTCTATTGTAATAAATAATAGTGTGTTTTTAAAATTTCTTTAGTTATATTGTTAATTGTACAATTTCTTAATATTGTTGTTTAAATTAGAATTTCTTAATTATTTTGAGATTTAATCAAATCGTTTCGGAATCCTTTTAATTTTATTCTGAACTATTAAAAAGGACCACTTATTCTCTGTGACCGATCATACAACAATAAGAATAAATTATACGATTGTGCAGTACCTTTGGGTTAATTTTGTTAAAGTTGATGTAAATAAAAAATATCCATTTTCATTTTTATTGATACGAGAAATCCCACTTGTTTTAATTAAATATCATATTTTATGCTCTATTCTAAGATTGTTGTCAGGTGACCTTTTGTGAGAAATGCCACCGCGATGGAACCGAGCCAACTTTGACTTTAGGTACGAATTTTCTTTTGAAGTTGTTGTGTACAAGAAATTATTAGTTATATTTGTTCGCTTTCACAATAGAGTTTGTCAAATGTCATATTTTGAAAATAACTGAATTTACCCAGTTTATGCACGAAGGGAAAGCGAATGGATTCATTAAACATTTAGATTAAATTAACTATTGTACACGATTCCGCATGTATTTGTTATCAACTTTTGAAATTAATAGTTGTGTTATAAGAAAATTAATACTGTGTAGATATTCACGCTAATCCAATCACAATGCATGCAAATTTCCAAAATTATTGGTTGAACGTTACAAAAGGCTATGTACAGTAGCGCCACCTAGTAGCGACTTATGGTAAAACGGATAGAATAACAATCTTCTTCATAAAACATTTTTGGTATGCTAATTTTTTTCAAGAAATGTATTTTACATAGGCACATGTGGTGATAGACAATTGGAAACAATTCGCATGGCACGCAGATGGTGATGATTAAAGTTTTATAAATTATTAAGAATTTGGGCACGGAGTCTATTTTATTACATTGAAAATATGACTTGCAATACTGTAGGTGTAATATAGTACCTTGCAGGATCTGAGTCTAAAAAAAATAGTGCGTGGAGTCCCTACGCGGATGAAGTGAAACTTCGTAATGTGGAAATTAAAATAGGAAGGGGGTAGAAAATGATTTTTAGTGAAATCATATTGTTTCTTTAAGACAAACTTTATTAACATTGCTTACAATTCACAATTTATCGCATCTTTTAATTATGATTTTCGAGTGGAGAAATATCCAAATCTATAACATTTACAATGGGATTATGATAACTAAAGTAAGATACGAAATGTTTGAGTTCTATTTTTTCAATATTTCCTGCAAAAACTGCATCAAAATGGGATTATGATGACTAAAGTAAGATACGAAATGTTTGAGTTCTATTTTTTCAATATTTCCTGCAAAAACTGCATCAAGGAATATTGGACGCTACTCGTTGCTAACGCTCGCGCTGGTCTGTAACAGGTATACTACGCACATTTGTTCGAGTGCCACGCATTCATTCTAGCTCTGTCTCTTTCTATTCCCCCTTAGCGTTAAACGTTTAACGCAACCTTGTTGGAAGTCACATTATAAGTTTCACTTCAATAATTCGCTTAAAATAATATATGTTATATTAGCAGGTTGCTCTTGTATATTTTAATACATAGAACATAATATTTAATCAAGAATACATCCATCAATAGACACCCGTTGAGTCCGCTTGATAAGTATCTCATAACCAGTTCAAAAATATCCAAATCCAGATCCCCTCTAGCTTTAGTGTGGCTTCCATCTTAGTACACATCGCCATTTATTAACCAGGTTAGATTGCGGTCAAACGTCAATAATAAACATACAAAAAATACTTTTACATTAAAAGTAAACCCATCCAACTAAGATGTATTTTTACACATAGGATTTGAAAATATCACGTGGGTCCGCTGCACACCTTCATAAGCCCACGCGTATGGTGTTAATTAATTGTCGGTAAACAGTAGGTTATTCCTTCGAATGTCTTTGATTCTGTCTTGTTTATTATAATGATTATGGTATTTATGGTAATGAATTAATTGTCGTAGGCTCTGTCGGGTTAACTTGTTGAAATAAATAAAGTCTTATTTATTACTTGAACCTTATAATGTTTACAAAACAAGGTGCTCCCGGAGTTAAGAATCCACATTGTAATACCTGCACAATGCATTGTTTTAAGTGCGTTGACACTGTAACTTGTGTATATAGATGTAGTGTATACTATATAATAAAGACGTAAACTTATTATCTAGTATTATTCTCATGTCCCGCGATAAAAATCTACTGTCATGCGTTTTGTGTTCTTGGTATGTTTAAATTATATCAAATACGGTTAATGTGAAACAAGTTACGTATTTTTCTTTTCATTTTTGAAAATTTCATTGTGTTCCAGTTGAGTTTTGTTAGAATTATGGCACTTAATTGTTATCAGAATTCTAACCTAACCTTCAACATCCAAGAACATTAACAAAGAAAAGGCAAACAACGAGATCTCAGAGTATTCCAAGGAGATCCTAACCGAAAATGTCATCTCCTGAAAATTAGAAACAATGTTTCAAATATTTCGTAATGTTACTGTGTCGCGTTGTTTAATTCTTAAGGTAAATATTTCAATGTATTAATAAAGCGGTAATTAGTACTTTTATTTATACTGATTTTTAATCTAATCTAGTCAATTTAATTTGAATCTATAAAAGAGTCTTAATAAGCACAAATCTCCACTTTCATTTAAGAAGTTGATGAGTTTATTTTTATACGGAATCTATAATTTATGCACAATATAACTTATAATTTATAAATAGCAATAAACAATAACATTATAGTCACATACTATAAGAACATTATTCCTAGATAAATCGTTAATATTCATTAAAACTTGTGTATGTGTAATAATGAAAATACAAAATGAAAAAGTAGGTAATCGATGCTTTTGCTTCTATATAATTTAATCTGAGGAAAGGTATGAGCTAAATCACTGCTGCATTCCACGGTTCATCGGTTATTCTTAGGCCGAATACTTAATTTTTTATCAGTTAAAATTTCGTATATTATTTTGAGTAAGCCTGGTAAAATCAGAAAAATTCCTCGGATACGAATGCAAGGCTTCATAGAATGAATACTTCTCTGACGAGAAAGTTATCTTCAATAATATTTACGTTTATTATTATGATTATTATCTTGTTCGTGTCTCTAATATGTATCATAATACCCAGAGATCACATTTCACTAGGCACAGTGAATGCATTTAGATGCACAGTTTTGTTGTGTGTAGAGACGTGCAGAGTTGCAATGGGCCGCTGACCTTTTGCGCAGTGCATGCTCCTACACAATTGATGTCACCGACTTATGAATTCCTGGCAGATTAAACTGCTTCTTGTCGTTGTTAACAAAAAGGATTTTAGCCGTCATTCCTTATGTAATCTATATATACTAACGATTTTTTCATTATTTTAGCCGCTATCAAAATAAATAATTGTATGTAAAAGACAGTAGCATTTGATAAAAAAACGTATTTTTTTAAATTAAAATAATACAAGTTAAATATACAACCTTCAACTTATCAATGAAATATATTTTTTTTTTCATAAAAGGCTACACAAAATACTCTACTAAATTTTAAGGTCTAGATTTGTTATGATATATTTATTTTTAGGAAAAAAGAAATAACATAATAAAATTATATATTTTTAATACCACAAACTATGCATCATTGCCATCTGTGATATTTTTGGTAATTTTATATTCTAATTAATTTTATTAATTAATTATCTATAATTATTTTTATATAGTCAACATTTTCAACATCGTATAGAAATAATAATTCTTTAGTTTTGTCATGAACATCTCTACTAGTATTATAAATACGAATGTGTGTTTGTTTGTTTAATCAACCGATGAACCGATCATTATGAAATTTGTATATACGTTGTCAAGGAATACAGAAAAGAAAATAAAATACTTTCCATTCAGAAAAGAAAACTACTATATTCCCGTTGGATATGACAAATCTATATTAACGCAATCGAAGAGTAAAAGCTAAAATAGTATCTCATAATACGTTTGCTTAAAATAGTTAATGTTGGAGCTTTTCCTAATATGATGCATACTGGAAAAGGTGACCTTAGTGACGAAAGAACTCTTGAATTAACAAGAGTTATTGTTTTAAATTCACTGTATAAACAACTAGCTTCTGCCCGCGACTTCGTCTGCTTGGAATAGTTATTATGGGCTAACGCCGATTTTGAAACACTCTTCATTGGTGCTCCGCTCTTATTTGTCTTAGCGTGATTATATATAGCTTGTAGCCTTCCTTGATAAATAAGCTCTCTAACACTGAAAGTATTTTTCAAATCTGACCAGTAATGCCTGAGATTACCCCCTACAACATTACAAACTTACATCGTTATAATATTAGTATAGGTATTATAGATTATATTTTGCTTTATATTTTTTAGATTTCTATGAATTTAACTGGTTGTAATAATTAAAGCGATGTTTGTTGATTTTCCATCAACATATCATATATCAATAAACAATTAATGTGAAGTGCAATTCAGTTCGCAAAATGATTAGCAAATAGAAAACAATTTTGCCTGCTTAAAGAAACGTGTATTTCACAAGGTTTAAAACGTTTTTACACATCAGCATGCTTATCGGCATAAATGTGCATGGCTCGGAATGTGGTTTCTACAAAATTTTATGATTTGCGAGTGACTGCGCGCTGCAATACTCGACGTCCTTGTATTTATCTCTTTTATGTTCTGTATGTACTACTAATTGCTTGCATCTTCGTTTTTTTTTAAATGTTTTTCTTTCATTATGCCAAACTTTTATAGTATTTTCTCTGATTTTAAGTTAACTCCCAAATATTTTATGGTTACTGCTTAGCCGCTATCAAAAAGCATAATATATCATTACTAGCCTCTGCCCGCGACTTCGTCGGCGTGTAATAGTTACTTTGAGCGGATACTAACACGCAGCGAAAGCTCTCAAGAGGAAAAAAACCCGATTAAAAAAAAATCTTCATTGGTGCTCCGCTCCTATTGGTCGTAGCGTGATGATATATATTCTATTACTTTCCTCGATAAATGAGCTATATTACACTGAAAGAATTTTTCAAATCGGACCAGGACCAGACTCTACAACGTCACAAACTCACAAATTCACAAATGAACTTTACCTCTTTATAATATTAGTATAGATTATCATATTATTATTAGTCTAAACCCAACCCAACTCCTCTCCCCACTCCCCCTTCTCCCAAATACAAGCTGGCAACACATTTGCGACTCCTCTGGTGTTGCAAGTGTCTATGGACGGTGGTGATCACTAAACATCAGATGATCCACCTGTTCGTTTGCGTATAAAAAAAAAGATAATGTTATGAAAATGTTTTAAACTCCCAATAAAATTATCATCAAAACTGATTAAGACGTTTCGAAGATTAGTCCGAATAGTTGCTTTTGTACGACAACACACGATCTTTCCCGCGTAAAAACGTTTTCGCGCAGTAAAGAGTGAATTCACGTATGCGCTTTCCCGTGTTCAATCTTGCTCTCCAATCGCGCGTAAAAGAGCGTGTCGTGTAAAGGCAGCTAATAAACAACAGACGCTTCAATTTTAATTATATGTCTAGATGTAAAGATTTATACATATTTTTTAAGGTTGAAGGCAAACAAATATTGGTGAAGTACTGATGTTGTGCAGTATATATGTTATTGATTTATTTGTGTGAAATTATCGCAGTGAAATATTACCTTCTATATGAGGCAGTACTGGAAGGTTAGATTCATAACTACAACCGAGCAGACATTCTCCTTAGTCATTGTAGTGACTATGAATTATGGTTTGAATGAAATGTGGATAAGGAAAACAACATCGAATTCTGCTCCAAGAACCACGGTTTCTGTATCGCAACCACATTAAACCAGTAAACTTTGGTATTTAGAATCCGAGGTTTATGTTTTTTTTTGCATCTCGTAAATGTGTAAATGTGTTCGATATAGGATTGAATAATTAAATAACTTTGCGGAAATCCACCATTAAATACATAGTGGACGTTACTTTGCACTTACGTCTGGAATTGATTGACCGCTACCACGCAGCACTGCAACAAAAAACGTGAGACGTGGTAGCGGCCAATCATTTCCAGACGGAAGTGCAAAGTAACGGCCACTATACTATTTAAGTGTCTTCGACATATTTCGCCCGTTCGAATCCTTGCAAATGAGTCGGAACCTTCGGTAAATGGTAACATGGTGATGAAACCATAGCCTGGTGGCAGAGTTTTCTACAACCACCTGACTAGCTACTATCTTCATGTTAATAATCGGTCACCAAGCACCTATAGATGTGTTTCCGGAGCTGCACTCAAGTGTCACTACCCCTTTAGATTTAGCATGTTTACCATATTAGACCACATCGTCTTTAACATCACGTGACTAAAATCGTAATCAAACGCTAAAACGGTGTTATTACAAAAAAGTTAAGTACGTATGGAACCCTGGCTTTAAAAAGATCTCATATTAAATGCCCCGCGGTCGCTGAATGTTCGCCATCTTGCTATTTTGTCTCGTTTCGGTCACGTTAGGTGAGACTTGTGAAAAAGGATAACGCGAACTTGCCTCGGGCGAGTGCGGTGCATTTATTAAGAAACTTTTTTAAACCAAGTATTTAATACGTATTTATCTTTTTTGTAATAACACGGATAAAGTATAATAAATATAGATATCCTTTTAAATCTAGGCTAATTTATTGTAATCACATTGTTTATACATTTAAATACCCTTTTTGATAAAAAGTCTGTTAAAATTTGAGCGTATGAATGAAGTATTTGAATTTGTATTATGAATAATATTTATTGAAACATTCAAATTAAGATCTAATTATACAGTGACCTCTTACAAACTATCTTAGGACATAAATATTTCAGTACAGTAATATATATCAGAGTAACAGGAAATCACAATTCAAGAAACAGGTGTGAAATTATAGTCAGGATAATCTTTCTTAAAAGCACTCAGCTTGCATAGTTACCCGGCAACAATGCTCTTACGGTCTGCGGTTGAGATTATACTGGCGGCGTGTCATAACTCGTAATAATTCACGTTTTATCACGGAAACTAAAATAACAGACGGTCGGTCAGGACCGGCTTAGGACTTGCCAAGAATCTAGTTAGCGTCTATACGTAACTCCTCGGTCTTTGTTCAATGTTGTGAAGAATATCGATACAGTACTACCATACAGACGAATGATGAGTTTAATGTATTTTTGAAGTTATATTTCTTTTGACGCGTTAGGGAAAAATGATGAGAGTAAATTTTTGAAGTTAGCTATAGTCAACATTTTGTTTCTTTGTATTAAAACTTTCAATGTATTAAATACTTTTTTTCTATTGTTAGTAGGGTGGTTCATTTCCGCAAACTTTTTTTTTCGGTGCTCATCCAAAATATCAATCTACATATAGAAAAACAAATGCTCACAAAGTTTGAGCTCTTCATATTAATTTTAAGTACTTACAATTTAAATTTAAAGTTTTACCATTCAAAATGCACGTAAAAAAATCTTTTTTTTTCAAATTTCTAATGCTTACCCGACTTTTACAATATTGCAAATCGGTTTGATGGAACTTGTGGGGAATTTCACGCTCTTTAAAGTAGTGTTTTTTTGTGTAACTCGCACTGGTTCACAAGAAGGAGTCGTCAAAGTACACTTAAAAAAAAAAAAAATCTCTTAATTTTTCGAGCAAACTGCTAAAAGTAGGAAGAAAAAAAGAGCTGACTCATAAAAAAAGTTATCCGACCAATATTTCATAAATTTACAGCCATTTTTATATCAGAAAATTCTTATTTATATGCACCTAATTATAGTTCATATAACCCCCCGTAATGTTCTGAGTCCATCTCTGTCGCCGTATATTTGTAAATGTTCGCATAAAACCGGCAGATCGGTAGAATTTGGGTTAGTGCCACAGCGACGGATATGTCTGTGTTGACACGCAATCATATTGTACTATACCGTATAATTCAGTTTTTGTTTATTTATTTGAAATGCGATACCTAAGTATGTTTTACGACTGACGTGTAAAATCGTACATGTTTCTCTTTCTTGTAATTCGTGTATTATATTTAGATTTATTAGCATTTTCTTTGATCAACATTTAATTTATACATTCACCTAAATACTGATGCAACGATTGAAACGGAATATTCCGTAACCTTATTATTTTGAAAATTAATGTTATTTATTTAAAATGGTTGCAATACATAATTATGTATGTAATATTTTTTTATACTTAGGATTTTTAGAGTTTGACCACAGCCTCACCTAATGTTAAATGGCGATATGGTCTAAAATAGTAAACGTTCAACCATCCACGTTAAACATGAAGGGAGACTAATGCAAAATTACTTATATAAAATATTTACATATAAATAAAATTGTTTTTTTTTTTACAGGAGGCAAACGAACAGGTGGGTCACCTGATGTTAAGTGATCACCACTGTCCATAGACACTTGCAACACTAGGGGAGTTGCAAGTGCGTTGCCAGTCTTTTGGGGAGAGGGGAGTGAGGAATGTGTGAGGGGGAGGGGAGCTGGGTTATCCGGCGCACTCACTGACCGAACGAAACGCAACAATGCAAGCACTGTTACTTCACGTCGGTTTTCTGTGGGTCGGGTGGTACTACCCCGGGCGAACCGACCCATTCATGGTGAAACCTTTAATAGCTCCAGCGTGTTTCTAACACCTATAAAATTGTAGGGTCTATTGTTTGTTTTCTGAACGGTTGAAGTGATTTTGATGATAATTTTGCTGGTAGATAGAGCATTATCTAAGTAAGGTTACGTGTGATTACGTTTCTCTGTAGAGGTTAAGTAGTTATGATTTAAAAAAAAACCGACGCAGTTATAAGGACTGTCGACAGAAGTGAAAACTCAAAACAATGTAATAAATGTGTCCTCTTTTGAATTTTAATATTAATTATAGTGTGAATGACAATATGTGAATTTCAGAATTTGTTTATTGTAATTATTAACATTAGTATGGTTTTCATATCTATTGGCACTCGGAGCAATAATTATATACATTTTTATAAAGTCTATTAGTGAATCAAACGTATGATGAGCTGCAAAATATCAATATAACATGTACATAGGCCCTTGTACTACGCATCGCTGGTCTGACGCGAGCCTCGTAAGCGCAATACGGCCATTTATGCTTACATAGCATGTTATGACGCGAAATTTTAAATTTATATCCTGCCGACAATATCGCTCAACACACCGAAAGAAGCTTTCACTTAAAAAAATAACAGAGATAACTAAAAAACTAAGGTTTTCACATGTTAAGTAGGATGATAAAATTCGTAGTTCCTATAAAAAAATAAGTTTATATTCACGGAAACGAATTCACTAACAGCAGTTAGTAAACTTTTAAAATCACAGCAGCATCCAAATTATAAAGATTAGTGTCACAAAAAGTGAGGCAAAGTGAAAACCCGCTGCGAGAATTTGATTCGAAACGAACTTTGTTATTGAGTTACTTTTATATGCAAAAGAACAAATCTATATGTTAAATAAAATATCAAACGAACATGCACTTTAACATTGAAATGTTAATTCAAACGTAAATGTATGAAAACATTGAAATTCGATACAACACATTTCTTTTCGACAGTAAAATTTCATTATAATATACCCAATATGTAAACGGGATTATATTTAATTCCCGTTTCGTTTAACAGCCATACATTTATAAGCTTTGCCCGTAGTTCAGTACGCCTTTGTTATTATTTGTTGCAATAAAGAGTTGAGTTATGAATATTGTGTAAAAAAATTCCCTATTTAAACAATCAGACCATTTTTACGGTGATAGGTTGAACGGTGTAGAAGATGATAAGAAATAAGTTATCAGTTCTCACGAAAATTAGATTTCATGGTGTCGTTTATAGGTGTCAGTATGCGCGTGCATCGATTTTTTTTTAAGTAATTCGAAAAAAGAAAAAAATCGAGGCAGTCACAAGGACTGCCGACTGAAGTGAAAACTCAAACTATGGAAGAATTGTGTTCCTTTTTAAAAATCTTATATACTAAATATAAAATAAAATATAAAATAAAAATTCAACCACAGCGCCACCTACCGGATCCAATTGTGAATCTAAACCATTCTCGGATCCACTCGAATACGCACAGAAAATATCATCAAAATCGGTCCAGCCGTTTAGGAGGAGTTCAGTAACATACACACGCACAGTAGAAATTTATATATAAAGATTAGTAGTTGTTATTCAAGGGTAATATTATTAAGTTTAATCTATAGGTTCTACTGATATTATAGAGCTGGAGGCTTTGTTTGTTTGGTTGAACGAATCTCAGGAAATACTGGTCCGATTTGAAAATTTATTTCAGTGTTAGATAGCTCATTTATAGGATATATATCATCACGCGTCAATAGGAGGAGAACACTAATTAAGAATTGTGAATGTTTATTGTTTATGTGAATTATGAAGAATGTTATAAATCGGGCTTTTTCTCCTTTTAAGAACTTTCGTTGCGTATTAGCGTTAGCCCAAAGTAACTATTTTACGTGGAGGAAGTCACGATAACAGCTAGTATTTCTATATAGTACCTTACATGTGAGTTTTGTTTTAATAAAGAATCCGTTACTTTGCGGAAATCCATCATTAAATATGATAGTGGATGTTATTTTGCACTTCCGCCTGGAATTAATTGACTACTACACCCTGACTCCTGAGGCCAGGTTCAACCAGAGAAAACGGTTTTAATTCTTTTTATAGTTTTAGTAAAGAACGATTTTTGTTGCAGTGAGACGTTGTAATGATCATCTTCCAGGCGGAAGTGCAAAGTTATATCCAATATAATATTTAATGTGGATTTTGGTTATAAAATTTTTCACTGGTAGACCTCTGTACCCGACTGATTTGAACCAATATGGCATCGACGGCCGGCGATGGATTGCTATAATATTATAATCTCTCGTCGGATCGTTTGTTTTTGGCTTGTACTGTATTTACCTTCAGGCAAACTACTGTCATTATGTCGTCCTATTATATAAATGTGACATAAGCTCCTTACGCTCATTTCTTGGCAATTTATTATATGCCACACGGTCAACGACCCGAGAAACGATCGGGAGATTTAAATATATATGCATGTGAGTCAGCAAGGTCACGGTCTGTTCGTATCAATTGCCAAATTTAAAGTGGCGATTTAATTTATGTTTTTATTATTTTTCCTGTGACAACATTTTGCATCAGATCTGCTAACTAAATAATAATTTTGATTGTTCATGTTTCATTTGCAGCACTGCATTAGTTTTGTAGTGGTAGAGCCCTGCTGAAGTAACAGTGCTTGCGTTGTTGCGTTTCTTTCGGTCAGTGAGAGTGCCGGAGACCCACCTTCCCTTCCCCTATACCCACCCCTAACCCTTCCCCCCCCCCTCCAACACAGGCTAGCAACGCACTTGCGACTCCCCTGGTGTTGCAAATGTCTATGGACGGCGGTGATCGCTTAACATCAGGTGACCCACCTGTTCGTTTGCCTCCTATGATAAAAAAAAAATAGATTGGTAATAGTAAGAAAAAGTATGATAGTGTCAATGTGATTACTGAGTTAGACTATTAAAAAAATAAATTCTTAAAATCATTCTTTCTGTCATAGGTAAGAATTTATTTCTATCTTGGTACTAACGTGTGTTATTTGTTGTAAGTACTATTTGATAAAACAGATAGTTGATTTGTAGCAAAAGGAATATTATGTTTTTATATGTGTTTATCTATTTTTGAAGAATCGTAGGACTACGTCTTGGAGTTCATCAATATCAGATATGTATACCGATATCCAATATAAATAGACATATTCAGTAGTTCAGTATTCAGTAGGACAAAGAATAGAAGCGTAACAGTAAAGTTCCTCTTGTAAGTGCGGAACTCTAAAATTTTTAAAAAGCGCTATCTATTTGTTTTATTATTCCGTATAAACAAAACTACACTTGAACTTATAAATCTATAACTGAACCATATACTGGTAATTATTAATCACATTCCGTGTCTGTTTTATTAGAGACAATTTAAATTTTAACTGCATCTGGGATCGTAAATTAGTTCAATATTACTCTAAAGAACAATTATGTAAGAAACTAATAATATTAATGTAACCTAGTATACTCTACGTTTTATGTTTTCTTTCGTTTATCATTAAAATAGGTGAGGTGAAACGTGCCATGAATTTTTATAGGTTTTCTTTGGGAGTCTTTGTATTCATGCTTCGTGAAATATAAATTTAGTATGATGATATATGATAGTGTAAATACACACAACTTACGACAATATTTTTTTAAACTTGAATGTATTAAAAAAAAGTGTGTGTGTACTTATTTACACGCGTTAGAAGTTATACTTCTTTGGCGTAACAAGACAAAAATCTTTTCAATTTTTTTTTCTTTCGCCTTATTCTACGTTTGTATAAAACACGATACTAACAATAGAAAAAAGGTATTTAATACATTGAAAGTTTTAATACAAAGAACTACAAACAACAAATACAAAGAAACAAAATGTTGACTATAGCTAACTTTGTTTTCGCTTAGTTTACCTTTAATGTGCTGTAACTTCAATTACATCGGATAATATTAATGGCCTACAAGCTTTTTAAAGGAGACGGGGTTGAAAACGTCAAATATTTTTTTCTAATCTGTGTATGTATGTAATTGTATTCAAATAATTTAATAATCAATTATCATAATATACAAAAAAAAACGAATTGTAACGTACTAGGAAATTAAAATAAGAACTACAATAGAAGATTCACATAGTAAGGACGATGATTT
The DNA here is from genome assembly GCA_015888305.1 of Antheraea pernyi. NCBI lineage: Eukaryota > Metazoa > Arthropoda > Insecta > Lepidoptera > Saturniidae > Antheraea > Antheraea pernyi. The sequence continues at coordinate 1,507,456 of MU158711.1, forward strand.
GAACTAGTCAAGAATATTTATCACGTGCGACTATTTGATGCAATTTGTTGCAACGTTCAGAGTCCACAAATGTTAACAGTTTGATACGGCGTATTTGTTACTCAGTTTCGGAACTCGGTCCAGACGTGTTTGTTAACTCAGATCGCCCTTACACTCAGGACGAGAGGATAATGACCTCGTTGGAATATTTATCATTATTATCATTTCATATACCGTCTGCTCTCTTGCTCATTATAAAAGTAGAATGAATCCCGTATGTTTTGTTGGCGAATACAATAATGAATGTTTTTTAACGTGTTCGTTATTTTCACAATTGATGTTTCGTGAATACTGAGTCACGCATTGAGGTTTTTGAATTAAACTTTTTTTGTCGTCAGCAATGTTCATTATAGTTTCTTCTGAACTTATTGAAACTCTTATTTTGCTTATGTCAATATTAAAGCGTGATGTGCAACCATCAATTTTAACAGTCAACGTATTAACAAACTTATATTTAGAATATAATATCAAATTCAGTCATTTAATTTGAAAACGAGTGTAGTTTACATGTTCTGTGTACATTAACTGAATGTTTTTGTTAACTAACAGTCCTGTTCAGTACGTAAAGCTACATCTCTGTGTGGAAGTAAATGCAACTGGTGCTTGTTTTATGATATATGTATTTCCCCTCAGATAGGTCGCGAATTGCATGTATCAGGCAACAGCCCAATCCGAGGTATGCCGTGCACCCTTGAGCTAGTTATCAAGTAAAATCAGCTGGGTGCCTTAAGCACTCGCCTTAGTAGTCCGGTGAAGCTGTTAAGACCTTGCTAGGTCAATAACATAGTGAACGCTAAAAAAAATTAAGTTTTCGTAAATAATTTGTCAATTTAAATATATTTATGTGTCTCTAATAGGCGTAGTGAAAGAGTGGAACAGCTTATGCAAGCTTCGTGTCTAACGCCAAAAATTATAAAGTATAAAAAAAAGTTTATACGTAGTAGCTATAGGGTGCAGCGACCTCTTGAAATTAGATAGATATTTAACTACTTCGTAATATATTACAAAAAGTTTTAATTACATGTGGTGTAATACGAGTTAAGGCTTTAAATAATCTTGTCCAGTTTATCGCGGTACTTATATAGAACACGGCCACAGTTAATCATATAATTACGAGTTCTATGAACCAGAGGTACGATATATATCCTGATGTAATCGTTCGACTTGTCATGTCACGCTCTACGTAACAGTTGTCAATTAAAACCTAGTGCCTTTTGACCTTTAAATGGAACGGACGAAGCCAGCTGTACCGCGCCCACTGTGCAGTGCAATTCGAATAGCAACTGTAGCACAGTATAAGTACAAGAGACAGTACGGAAACTACCTACAAATGCTCGAAAACGGCACATTCACACAAACATGCGCATCGACGAGAGGTTTTAAAAGATACTCTGTAGACAGCATCGCGACAACCGCTTAGAGGTCTCGTCGATGCGCATGTTCGGGTGAGTGTCTCGTTTCGAGCGTTTGTAGGTAGTGTCCGTACTCAAAATCAAAATACTTTTTATTCAATTTAGGCTCTGAGAAGGCACTTATGAACGTCAAAACTACCACCGGTTCGAAAAACAACCCAGTCATCGAGAAGAACCGGCAAGAAACTCGATCGGGTTTCATAAAAACTAACATTTTTTTTTATATTATTACAACATCATAGACATATAAAGCTACATTCGTTTTTAGTGGTTGCACAGAGAGAGGCGTCACTTCCAGACGTCACTGTACTGTCTCTTATATTTTATACTGTGACAGTAGTGTTCGAGAATTGAGACAATGCTACATTATTATTTATTATGGTCATTCACAGAATAGAAAATGATGTGTAATATAGGTCAGTAATGTTCCACTAATGTGCACATTACGTATCCGAACTCAATTCAATGTTAATTTTGTTGTTTTCTTGTTTTCCATATTTCTTTGTACTAATTTAAAGTAGTCAGTAGCTGATGCCCGAAACTTTGTTCTTGTGGAATTAATAATACTGGAAATACTAATAATATTATTATCATTATGACTTCATTTTTATTGTAAATAATACATACTATACATGTCTACACCTACATACATAGCCTCTGTTAAATTTAACCATTACTGATTTTATTTATGGAAAAGGAATATTATGTGTAGAAAATACTTTGAAAAATCCTCTACTTGTCAGTCAAAGTTTCGTCAACAGTCCGGCCGTTTAGCACGAATTTGCAGAAATAAACAAAGATCTAAAAGATCTTCCTACGGCATTCTGTCTCACTTACTTTTTATATGACTTTTTCGACCAGGTTTTTCACTATTCTATGCGATTTTCACACATTTTTTTTTTTCATACAATCCTTGTTCTAACCATTTTCTTGTCTCTATATTTTTCTCAAGGGCTTGTTCAAAAAACACGCCACCCTCACCCTCATCATACAATATACAATAATTAAAGAAACAGCTTTAACAAAGCAAATAAATTAAAAAACAGACCCTTGCAATAACTTTCATGCCCTTACACTGGGGTCCACCAAATTATAGATTAATTTGGCTTCTTCCGATGCTGGACGTGATAATATTTGATTACAAACGCCTATATTATAATTATCCTTAAATATCTGTCGTCTTTGAGTATCGTTTTCGGACACACATTCCATTAAAATATGGTAAACAATTTCTCGATTGCAAATTTCGCATTTTTAATGAAAAGAAGCTAAAATAATAAATGCGAAGTTTGCCATCAAGAAGGTCATGCTTACAAACATAACAAAAAAAGAATTAACCAAAAAGTTCTGAAGTTATTAGCGATACATTCGATGTATTGTATTGTTTGTATTGTACATGTAGATTAGGGCTAGTTCATTCTTATAATTTGTAAATATATGTTATAATAAACAAGTTGAGTAAGATAGTAGAACACATGTATATTATTTATCTGTTTAAATAATTGAACTCAACAACGAACATTAAATTTGAACAGTGGCAATTAACGACACGTGCGTGATAATTCATCAGCCAGTTCCGAATAATTACGAACACGACGCGACGTGACGCGCTCGTGAGTTCGCGTCACCTCAAATTATCCGAGCTGCGAGTACTTTTACGTGCTTATTACGTTAATGCCGAAACACGATCTTCTGTGTAGTATGTATACGTTCATGTCATTTGATGGATTATATGAAATAATGAATTATACAGTATGATTATATTTAACTTCACAACTATATACTTATGTATCTACATATGCATCTTATATGTATTATAAACATAATATATGAACTCGTTTCGATTCGTTGATATAAGCTTTCGCATATATATATTTAATAATAAGCTACTAATTATTATATATAGCTGGAAATACAGTTGAAAATTAAGCTAGACTGAGATAGATCTCAGCGAAAATGTCATGTTTGTTTTAGGTACATTCTATATTTGCGATATTCTGTCGCACGGGGTTTTAAAAAGATATAATCAACGATCACATTTAGAACAATAAGTTTGTTATTAATATAATTTGGTGGGTAAATTGGTGGGTCTCGAAACCGCAGCACTCAGCTGAAATAAAATTAGGTTTTCGCTAAAATTATTACAACACCAGTACAGTCAAAAGTCTTGAAACAATACCTGAAGGATCGTGCATCGCTCAGAGAATAAAAAAACCGTAATTACTTTTCGTGACTTAAATATAAAAGTTAGACATATGCTATCGTTGACTTTTTTGTAGGCATAGCTCAAGCTCTACAACTTTTCTATAGAACTCAATAATATATCTCCCATGGTTAAGGCAGCGTTCGTGAGGAACGCTTTCGTTTGACCGTTTTTTCTCCGACTTGCAAATCCGACTACCACAAAAAAGTCTTTTCATTTTTCGGGTTAATATAGCCGATGCCACTTACAAATAAAGTGGCTTTCTATTGGTAAAATAATTTTCCAAATCGGTTTAGTAGAACCAGATATTAACCGCTGTAACCTGACAGACTCACAGACTTTACCTCTTTATAATATTAGTATAGATAGAATAGTTAAGTTTTTGCGTTTCACCACAATCTTATTTGAAGCTAAATGATGATGTAGTCCAATATGGCAAAAGTGTTGAATCTAGAGGGACAAACAATTTAAAGTGTAACTGTCGGAACGCACTAATAGTTAATTGGCGATAGTGAGATTTGAGAGCGGTAGCTAACTAAGCGGACCTTGAAAAAGCTCTACCTACCATTCTATGGTTTCATAACAAGGTTTTACTTCACCTACAGCTCTGACTCAGTCATAAGAAGTCTAGTCTATGTCGACCGAAGCAGTGTCAGGAACATATTATCAATGAGTCATAATTACTTCAATAAGATCTATTTGTAAAGAATAATGTGATTCCAATAAAACGCGTCGACTTGGCCAATGACCAGTATTTATGTTAAGGCCACAGTTGATGTATTCGATCGGCCAACAAGTCCATCTGTAAGCATATGCGTCACACAGCTGTTCAATCTTGGAGATATTCTGAACTCTAAAAATAACGCTATATATCTCTAAATGGAGCTATAGGTATAAACTGTTTATTACTTTTCTTATATAATATAGATAGTCATGATACTACACTTAGACCTTTTACAGCCTTACTATTCAAAAAATGGATTAATCTCTCGGTAGTTTCTGAGTTAAGTTGAAGTTCTATCGCTGAACTATATATTTTTACAGGCAGTTGTATTTGACAGCTAAGTTTAGCGTGTTTACTATATTGAACTACATCGTCATTTAACATTATGTAGGTGAGATTGTGGTCAAAACCTAAATGGTATAAATTAAAACAGGGTGTGTCGTGAAGACACACGATAGAAGTGAAACTTTTGTATTACAGCGAAACATTTAAATTAAAAATACAATAAAGGGTTAACGTCACGCTGTGTTCCCACACGTTCACCCATCCAAATACTGACTGATTGCTTAACTTTTTCATCATTCTACCCGACACAGTGTTTACCCCTATCGCTTTACGTCACACAAAAATGTTGCAGGTCAGAAATTCAAACCCTCCCATATGAAGTTTCACTCCAGAATTTATTAACAAAATGCTTCTTTGAACGTATTTTTTTATGTACTCCCAATACATTTTAATACAATGATAATTTAATGTATGTCCGTAAAAACTTTGAAAAACTGAATTTAATAAAAGACGGGCATAATCTAAATACTAGAAACTGTAATAAACTGGTGGTCCCATGTTTCAGACTTAGCAAAACCAGTAATAGTTTTTTAGGTAATAGTGTTAGGTTATAAAGTACCAAAGCACGTTACCGATTTGTCGGACTGTAAATTTCAGCACCATGTCAAACGGGTTTTAGTTTTAAAAGGGTATTACAGAGTGGATCAGTATGTGAATGATAGTGATGTCTGGAATTGACTCCTCTCTGTACATCCACTAAAAGCATTGTATGATTTATTGGAAATATATGATAAAAAAATGTACCCGATCGAGTTTCTTGCCGGTTCTTCTCGATGACTGGGTTGTTTTCCTAACCGGTGGTAGTCTTTGACGTTCATAAGTGCCTTATTAGGGCCTAAACTGAATAAAGTATTTTTGATTTTGATGTATTTATAAAAAAGTATACTACGTTATTCTTTAAGTCTCAAGTTCTTCTCTAAGTCTTAGGGTATTTCTATGACAAGTTATATTACGGTTGGTTAATAGGTTTAGTTGTTGAAAGGTTACAGAGAAAATAAACAGAGTTACTTTCACATTTATATAATTAGCTTGAATTGCGCTGTAGGCAATTATTTGTCCACATATCAATATGGTCGAAGGTACGTTAAACTCAATATTGGAATTGATACTCATTAGAAACTGCAAGAACAGAATAGTAAATACTTTATATTTGTATATCTATATTACTACTATAAAAAGAAAAGAAGTGGTTTTTTATTTGTAATGAATAAACTCATAAACTACTTAACCGATGCAAAATATTCTTTTACCTATAAAATGCTACATTATCAGCGAGCAACGTGGTGTGCATATGTGCACGTAGAGGCTAGGTATATAGCCGTATGTAATAGTAAGTAAGTCAGTAATTAAACACTTGTCTTTAATATCGGACGTATCATTTTGAAATCCCAACAACCACGTGACATGGCGACCCTGCCAGGATTACTCCTATAATCACAACGACCACGATCACCATTATCTGCATACTCTCAATGCGTCCTCCCAGACTTTTGAGTACCGCATCGTTTCCTGCTGCTGCATTCTGGAATACCTCCTCCTTTCCAACTGTCGTTCGATACATTTTTGTTTTCAAAAATGGGTGTATTTAATGATAAAATGTAGAAAACTCTCGAATTACGTATATATGCCCATGCGTATTGCACGAGCGCATAGTAGGTGTGCATATGTGCACGTAGAGGCTAGGTATATAGCCGTATGTAATAGTAAGTAAGTCGTTAAACGCTTGTCTTTAATATCGGACGTATCATTTTGAGATGCCAACAACCACGTGACAATGGGCTATATTATATTTTCAAAATCTACAGTGAGCGAAGCTGTGAGCATAAACTAGTTACAGATATTCGTTTACTCTTATAATTTGAACATTAATAGAAATTACTCTACAATTATATTATGCGATTTCTCTGTTTCATGTTTCGCTTGAAGGCACTACTATAATTGGTATTAAGCCATCATGGGTTTAAATCATTTTCTGAGGGTTCGTAAAATTCTCGAATACAGCCTATATAATATTAAGTAAACAATTACTATCCTCTTTGAAATTTAGCAATAAACGTGAAAACGTTTACTATTTTACCATATCAAAGCATTATATTGTTTACGAGTATTTTGTGCATGTAATTTCTAGTTGAATGAAATCCCTTTCGTATGTCCTTGATTGTCAGTTGCGTAAACAATACAATCGTCTCTTTTGTTAGCTTTCATTTAGAGTACTCTAATAGAGATACGAAGATGAACTCCTTTGAAATGGTGATCTTAAATTTAGAATGAAATAATTGGTCCAATAATATTACTGTTATCTCCAAACCTACTAGAAAACTATATACTATCTAATGTAGATAATGAGGCTGAAGAAATAAAGTGTGCAAAGAGTAAAAGTGACTTGTTAATGATTAACCTGTCTTTTTTATATTATAGGAGGCAAACGAACAGGTGGGTCACCTGATGTTAAGTAATCATCAACGTCCATAGACACTTGCAACACCAGAGGAAGTCGCAAGTGCGTTGCCAGCCTATGTTTAGGGGAGGGGAGGTGGGTATCCGGCGCTCTCACTGACCGAACGAAACGCTACAATACAAGCACTGTTACTTCACGTCGGTGTTTTTGCGAGAGGGTGGTACTACCCCGGGTGAGCCGACCCATTCATGCTGAAATCAGTAATAGCTTCAGCGTGCCTCTACCACCTACAAATCGTCAATACGATGTATTTTGTTAATTCTAATACGCGCTTTCTGTTCTTATACACTTTTTAAAAGTAATTATTGGATTTCTTTCACATACTATCACATATCGGACGTTTGTATCAGTTTAATGTGTTTTATATTAGCTTCTAAATTTAAATAGTTCTCATGTGAAAAACATAGATCGAAACTATGATACCGTCAAAGAATATGTAAAGTCAGAAGTGAAAATTCTTTCTAATTAATAAAATGATCAAGGTTTATACACGGATAACGTATAGCTTATACCAATGTGTCTTCAAGCATCACGCTTTTGCAAGGGAGGAATATAACGGAGGGAGGACTAAGATAGGTTTCTATTACATATATCACCTCCACACACGTGCACGCATACACGCTTACACATGCAAAGTGGAAGGGTTTTATTTTTTCCCTTATCAAACTGAAATAGTTTAGAAAATTATCCGATACGAAATATATATATAAGAGTTGTGTATGCTTGGTACACATATATGTTTCAACAACTCATATATATATGAATAGTTAGTTATAGTATGTATCAGGCAACAGCCCAAGCCGAGGTGTGCCGTGCACCCTTGAGCGAGTTGTCAAATAAAATCGGCTGAGGACCTTAAGCGCTCGCCTTAGTAGTCCGGTGAAGCTGTTAAGACCTTGTTAGGTCAATAGCGTAGTCAGTTCGAAAAAAAAAGTTATGTTTTTAATATATCTCTAAAAGAAACTAAGGGAATTAAAAATTGTAAAATTGTGATGTTGCATATTCTGAAATAGGTAAGAATATTAATTCTTGAAATACATATTTTACAGTCACGATATCTATAATTGAAATGTTTTTATAAAATAAGAGAAAGGAAATCGCATTTCTAAGGAAAGCTATAAAACTGAAGGTTTTATGTTTGGTTTTATTACACAAAGGGTACTATAACATATTGTTTTCTAAGTAAAGAAATTCCGCTTTCAAAGCATTAGCTTGGAATTCTGGGTCATATATGTTAACACACATAATACTGTATACATAGTTCTGTAACCATGCATATATGTAAAAAAAAGTATATTTGCTTTTTTCAAATATGAAGAAAATTGTTTTTCTAAACCAAAACATATTATTATTGTATACTGGCAAGTAATTTTATGATTTCAAAGTCGCTAAAAATTTCAAAATCTTTTGTTAAAACTGAAGGTAGCAACGAAACGTTAGGTCGTTGGATGGAGGAGATATGTGCCTACGTTCACTCAAGATTAATTGTAAAACATTCTTAGTAGTACGAATAGCGAACTTACTAGTACGAATGAAGATGGTTACGAATGCCCTAGTTAGTCATTGGAGGAAATTCGCATCTACATTCACTCTTTTCTTTACTTATTGAGTTTTGATCCTTGCTATGCGCTTTTAAAATATCACACGGTTTTATTATACGAGTTTTATACAAACTTAAACCCCAAAAAGTAAGACATTTAAAGTAGAATATTGCTAATAATAATAATATATAGAACAAGCGTTGTTTTAGAGATCTACATAGTTATTGGATAGGATATTGGAAATTACACTTTATTATGTACTAGCCTCTGGCCGCGACTTCCTTCGCATGGAATAGTTACTTTGCAGCTTTGGGGTAACGCTAACACGCTGCTCGCGGGATACAGTGACACAAAATCTTACATCACTGCGACAACATTACACATATCACTTCCACACACGTGCACGCATACACGCTTACACATGCAGGTGGAAGGGTTTTATTTTTTCCCCTTATCAAACTGAAATAGTTTAGAATATTATCCGATACGAAATATATATAAGGGTTGTTGAGGTATGTATGCTTGGTACACATATATGTTTCAACAACTCATATATGTATGAATAGTTAGCTTAGCTTAGGTTAGCTTACATAGGTCGCGTATTGCATGTATCAGGCAACAGCCAAAGCCGAGGTGTGCCGCGCACCCTTGAGCTAGTTGTCAAAATAAAATCGGTTGAGTGCCTTAAGCGCTCGCCTTAGTAGTCCGGTGAAGCTGTTAAGACCTTGCTTGGTCAATAGCGTAGTCAGTTCGAAAAAAAAAAGCTAACACGAAGCGGAAGCTCTCAAGAGGAAAAAAACTGATTTTGAAACATCCGTCATTAGTGCTCCGCTGCTATTGGTCTTAGCGTGATGATATATAACCTATAACCTTCCTCGATAAATGAGCTATATAGCACTGATTTTTTTCAAATCGGACCAGTAGTTTCTGTGATTACCCCCTACAACGTCACAAACTCAGAAATTCACAAACTTTACCTCTTTGTAATATTAGTATAGAAATATAGATATGGCTTATGTAGAAAACAATTGTAGTTACCTGAGAGTAGTAAGAAATATGGACTGCAAACTTATAGACAATTGTAATTGTACTTATATACCTAATTATATTATACATTGGTATTTTGTTTTTCATTGAAACGGTAACTAATTTCGGAATATTAACTGGGGAATTGCCACACCAGTTCCCGATCAATTCTTTCCACCTAACTTTAAAATGTTAATTAAAAACTTATATTACAAAAATTCCGTGAAAAAACCTTTTAAAGCGTCCTTATTATTACTATTGGTGTAATTAAAACAGATGTTTACTACCAATCCTTATTGAATTGCCGTGGGTATTATAATTTTATAAGCTAATTAGTAAAATGGTCGCAAGACGGAAGGCAAGTTAATGATTTCGTTCGCGTCCCATGCAATCGCAGGATGTTATCAATCAACTTCGCGCATGTTATTATGTAGTTGAATATTTATAAGTACCTACTTTGATGTTTATTTGTTTTAATCACGTGTGTACCTACAGAGTGGGTGCGTGTTGTGTTGTGTCGGACATATATACATAAAAAATACAATATAATTTTATAATACTATCCAGATTTTTGTCTTAATATAGTCTTAAGTATAGTAGAGTATATTTTATTTTATTTAAATTCTATTAGTTTACTGGCTATTTTAAGGATGCATATATTAAAATCAAAATAAAGCCAGATTTAGTGCTGGCAGTGTCACACATAACCGTACAATTAAAGTAAACTTAAGGATTTATAAAACCTCAATCATGTATTCAATCCTTTTGTATGACTCATAATTTCAACGACGAACATTTTCTAACACTATTATCTTTACTAACCTCTTTGACTTTCTTTTTTTAAAATTCTAGTTTCTTGGGAATACTTTCTTCTTGCTGTAGCGAGAGAAAAATCAAGATAAAGTCAGATTATCTGTGTTTGATATTTTTTAAATTAATTCTAAAACCATAAAACCTGTTACTTTATTTTTAATTACAATTTAGAAGGCGCTCGTAATAGATTAAATTTGTCACGGATACTAAAGATCGTAATTAATGGAATGGCCGCCATAAGTTCTGTATTTTGATTTAATTTAATAAAATCTTTTAATTTATTCGATATGAATTTATGGGCTGTGATTGGTGCACAATTATGCCTGACAGTTGTGCTCCGAATTTTAAATTAATTAACGATAATATCTAGGGTCAGCATATTAATCTTTAGTTTTCATTCTCTTGCCGCTTTTTCGTCAATAGAACTCAAATTGTAAGAATTTTCATATTGTGCAATGGTTGAAATTCGACCATAATTCATCAGTTCTTTAAGTTGCAATATCATTGAGGATTTTTCTAACCAAATTATGTACAAATATTATAGATCAGTAGACATGACGTATGACGAATAGAGATCTAAATAATAAATAAAAGTTTCGAATCATTGATGGTAGGGAAAATGTAAATGTGAGTGCTTCCAATTTTTTTTATTGAAATTGAAGTTAGTCGATTGACAAACTTAGAAAAAAAGTATTGAACTGATTTATTTACACCTATTTATATATGTGTCGTTGTTTCAAAACAATCTGAATCCAATTTTAGCTGTTCCTAATATTTTATGTTATTTTTTAAGGTATTTAAATTTGTACGTGTAAATATGAAGACCATAAGCTACAAACCTTATAAGCGGCAAATTTTAAAGTTCAGCCTCGGTGTATAAAAACTGGACATCTTTAAAAAATTAAAGATTTTTTTAAGAACATTACAACGAAAAAATTAAGTTTATATGAACAATTATAATTGGACTTAGCTCATTTTGAAATGTAACAAACAACTAATATATAGATATTTTTTATATTCACAATATATTATTACACCCTAGTATAAATACACTCATCAAAAAAGTCTAAGCAATATGTACTAATTTAAATTTTAGGATGGTTCTTCACATTATAACGTTGTATTTAATTTTTAAAATAATATCTTTAGGGTTCTATGATGTAAAAATAACAGCTGTTGTCTTTATAAGTTCTTTTAATAACAGTAATGAACAATATTAGAATATACTGTAGAAACTAAGATACATAAGAAACTAATCTTTTTTCTTACAAAATGAAATTTCTAAAGAAAATGTATTTATTGTGAAAGAATACAACAATTTAATACAAAGTATGGTCTCCTCTGCTATTCAGAACTTGTCGGCAACGATTATTCATTGAATGAATGAGACTGTTTATGTCATTATGCGGTATTCGCTCCCTATAGAATTGTAGCAAATCCTTCAGCTGTTGGGTTGTTGTCGCTTCGTCCAAGTCCTTCAAAACACGTCTCTGGAGCATGTCCCATGCGTGCTCGATGGGGTTGAGATCTGGCGATTGTGCAGGCCAGGGCAATACCCGGATGTTCTCCGTTGCAAAGTATTCACTGGTTCGCCGAGCTGTATGTGAACGCGCATTGTCATGCATTAACCTAAAATCGGAGCCAAAGGTTTGTGCAAATGGGTAGACATAAGGTCTGAGAATATCCTCAATGTAATTTTCAGCATTCATGTTTCCATTTACAAAAACGAGCTCAGTTCGCCTGTTCTTCATAATACCCGCCCATAACATAACTGTTGAGCCGCTGTATGGATGAACTTCCTGAACGCACCTGAGCCTTTCAGTATTTCCGGGCCGACGATACACTCGCACCCTTCTTGTATCAGGCTTAAACCCGAATCGCGACTCATCGGAAAACATAATTTTATCCCATTGTTCCTGGGTCCATGTTATGCGTTCTCTACACCATTCATATCGACGAGCGCGATTCCCGTGACGTATCGGTGGGCACCTGATTGGGCGTCGAGCTCGTAGGCCGTACTCATGCAGTCGATTTCGCACAGTTTGAGGACTTACATCAACACCACTTGAAATTTGTAGCCTCAAACTTATCTCTCGAGCGGTTAACATCGGCTGGCGTCTTGCAGTCAGTTGTATGTACCGGTCTTGCCGAGTGGTTGTACTCCTTTAACGGCCTGGATGCTGTTCAGCGGGTTATCCTGTATTATTGTAGCGCTGACAAAGACAACAAATAACACTTCTATGAATGCCAAAATGTCGAGATACCTGAGATTGATTACTTCCCGCTTGCAACATCCCTACAGCTCTTTGCATTTCATCTGCCATCAAATGACGTCGCTTCATGACGTAAAGAATATCAAACAATTCAATTTTGTCGCTAACTTTATTTCAATGGTTGGTAAAATTATAAAATCAAGACTAAACGTAGCGATTACAACGCACTTAAATTCAAACAAATTCGCAGTCATTTGAATTTTATGAAAAAACAAAACATAATCAAATTTTTTTTTACAACCAGCCAGTATGTCATCAATACCAAAAAAGTTTACTTACCTACGCACTTTGTTTGAGTAAATACTTAGAAATTAATTAATATCAATGGTAAAATGTGTAATATCTATCACGCATGTTGCTTAGACTTTTTTGATGTGTGTAGTTCGAAACTCAGACTTTGGGGTTGACAGAGTTAACCCTTTCGAGATTCCTGTTTACCGCTTGTATAGTAGTAAACGTTTTAAAGCTGATAAAATGGTTTTAATCAAGTTTAATTTGGTTCTCATCGATACCATGTAGTCGTAGTGTCCTAGGACAACGTAAACAAAATTCTGCAGCTGTGCCAATTCCCACCGCAATTTTCTAATATAAAATATACCTTCGATCCATAACATCATAAAATAGTCTAGAATTTTTTTTATCTTCTCCAAATAAAAGATCGTCGTGAAGGGTTAAGGAATAAAACCACTCTAACGAACACTCCGTTGAGAGTCATGACGACGTTACTTTAAAGTTTGTAGGTGGTAAAACCACGCTGAACCCTATTACTGGTTTCAACATGAATGGGTCGGCTCGCTCGGGGTACTACCACCTGACCCACAGAGCACCGACGTGAAGTAACAGTGCATGTATTGTTGCGTTTCGTTCGGTCAGTGAAAACGCCGAAGGCCCATCTCCTCTTCCCACCTCCCCCTATCGCCACTCCTCCCTCCCCCCAAACACAGGCTGGCAACTTGTGACTCTCCAGGTGTTGTTAGTGTCAATGGACGGCAGTGATTACTTACCATCAGGTGACCCGGCTAATTGTTTGCCTCCTATAATATAAAAAAAAAAGATTAAGATTGAGTATATCAGAGGAAGTTCGACAATAGCACCAGTGACAGAGAAGTTAAGGAGTAATAGGTTAGCATGGTATGGGAATGTCATGAGGAGTGATGGAAAACAATTAACTAGAAAAATGTTGAGTATGATGGTGGACGGATATACGAGTAGAGGAAGACCGAAAAATCTATGGATAGACTGTACATACATACATACATACATTAAATACATACATTTTTTTACCTTTCTAGTAACTAGTATATGGATACAAAATAGTATGTAGATACTTATAGACAATACAATGTCACAAGGCTTTTTACAAAATCTTTAGATACTAAACGTGTCTGCTTGTATAAGATTCCGTTATTATAGACGTAGGGTCTATAATCTACCCTACTAGAGTGCGTTATTCTTGTGTTATTGTAGAGCTGTGATGTGTAAAGAGATATATAATCAAACAACCTCGTAAACAACCAACCAACAAATCTAGTAGGTGGTAGAGCCACGCTGAATTGGTTTCAGCATGAATGGCTCGCCCGGGGTAGTACCACCCTCTCATAGAAAACCGACGTGAAGTAACAGTGCTTGCATTGTTGCGTTTCGTTTGGTCAGTGAGAGCGCCGGAGGCCCACCTCCCTCCCTTCCTCTCTCTTCTCCCTCGTCCTTCCCTTACCCCCAAAAATACAGGCTGGCAACGCACTTTCGATTCCCCTGGTGTTGTTAGTGTCTATGGATGGTGGTGTACACTTAACATCAGGTGACCAACCTGTTCGTTTGCCTGCTATAACATAAAAAACAATATATTAAAAAAAAGCCGTTGTTTAGAGTCTATCTTTATTTTCAGTACTAAAATAAATACACACTGAGTTGTCTACGAGAACCTTCTTTAAATTGTTCCGAAATACGGAGCAGTTACTGAGACATTGTTATACGTTAATAAAATATTATATCTTACAGTACACAGCGTAAAGCTCTGAATACAAAAGAATGTCTTCTTTATAAAAGAAAGTGTCAAATTTTATACGATCTTTTATATTCTTATACTGAATCTTGTATTCACAGAGACTTCAAGTATCAAGAGTGTTTTGTACATGTTTATTATTGTTATGCTGAAGGTACAAATATTTTGTTTTTATTCAATACTAGCTTCTGTCCGCGACTTCGTCCGTGTGGAATAGATACTTCGGGCTAACTAACACGCAGCGGAAGCTCTCAAAAGGAAAAATAAGCCCGATTTTGAAACATTCTTCATTGGTGCTCCGTTTCTATTGGCCTTATCGTGATGATATATATAGCCTTACTCGATAAATGAGCTTTCAACACTGATGAAAGAATTTCTGAGATTACCCCCTACAACCTCACAAACTTTAACTCCTTGCTCCTTATAATATTAGTATATACATACTAATTGCTGCCCGCAACTTGGTTCTTGGGAACCTCGTGTTTTGTCTAGATTAATTGTGAACTATTTTTAATTTTGATTGTAATATAATTGTATAAGTGACACATTATCCATCGCCGGTCGCCGCTGTCATGCCGGCCTGCAAAAAGCTGGATATGTACAGGCTGATCCCGAAACGCGACCCGCAGAAGCGAATCACTATGGCGGGCTTTTTCGCCATATACATGGTGGTCGCGACCCAGTCGGGCTGTAAAACTCTACCACCCTGCTTTCGCCATTGCCTAGCTCGTTATTCCGCAGGGTGCACCACGTCCAGGTGAGGTTGGCTTGGATGTCTCAAGTCTTATAATGTTATTCGACACCCATTACACCCCAAAGGTAAAAAACCTTTTCTGTCGCAACCCTCTACGCAAAGTTTCGTGATGATCGTTTGAGAAGTCAAGGCTTGACAGCGTAACAAACAAACAACTCACACTCGCATTTGTAATATTCGTTAGAACAATAAATATCGGAAAACTGTTTTAAAAATACGTCACATATCCAAAGCAACATCCCGTGTATTCGCGCCATACCGTTAACATAATATTTTATTATGAGATATTTATTGTTTCCGGTAGAATGTAAGTGCAGAATGCAATCTATAACATTTGGAGCTTTCATAATGCTGCTGAAAATAGTTGGCAGGTGTGATACGTCCGCCAGATCGTTTTGATTCGAAACTATAAATATCTACATTAACATATGTAGTACTAATTGTAGATTTATTTTTAAACAGCCATCGTCCGCTTCCCGATGCACTAATTTTAGTTGAATCGAGTTTATGAACTCTACTCGTACATTCCGTATAATTATGATCTGCGTATTAATTTATTTGCAATTGCTATTTTTTATACTGGGCGATATCACTAGTGTTTTATGAAAAAAAAAATTGGTTTACTTTCAACGTAGATAATACTTAAAGTGCATACAAAACACGATGAGTTTTGCCGCACAGCAATATACTCTAATCGCATAGGCATTCACAGTTCGGCCCTTCTGGGTAAGGTTCGGATATCGGTGGGTAGGTAATCCGACCGCAACCCCAGATATCCCTTATACGGCCCGCTTATTACATCTCGTTTAGCATACTTATTGAACTATATTTTGTATGGTAATTATTATTCATGTTAATTCTTCCTTAATAGGTTATAAAAACGTAATTTAGAGAGAATAGTGACTTTAAATATGTAAAAGGAATAATCGTTTCAGTTTTATAATATAAGTGAAGTTGTAGGTCTAAATTTTTATCTAATTAATAATGCTCAAGGTTAATCGTTGGAAACAACAATTGATTATAAATTTGTGTACTTTACTTTTGATATATTATGTAAAAAACCACAGCATTTTTTTAATATAATGAAATATTTTTACACACGGTCATCTAATTCCAGACTAAACATATCTTGTATATGATTACGAAAGTACTGATTTACAAACATATAAATACAGAAGTGACAAGTCAGTGACATGTGGGCTCAATAGTAGAACTAATTATTAACATAACTTTACAGCGCCACTTGCACTACAAATTACTGTAGTCAAAACTCTCTTTAATTCGGTTTTCCACATGTTATTCTATGAAAAAACCTCTGAAAGCTGTTTTTAATCGTACTAACTGCACGCTGTGGGTCTGAAGAGCCTTTACAGCATCGAGCTTGATGACGAGCGCGTAAACACTCAGTCATTCTGAAAATCATCTGATTAATTAGTTTTAAAAGAATACCTAAAAGTATTAATTTTTTTTAGGTTTCTGTATTTTTAATTGTAAGGAAAAGGCAAAGGTATCTAGATCATGCAGCCAAGTCGGACGACATTTTATAATTGCCAATTCTGGAGTAAGTGTCTTGTGACAATTTCAATGGTCTAACAAGATGGCGGCTCTCTTGTTAGAACTTTCCATAGAGTTTTTATGGCATCTGAGAATTCATTCTCGTGGTATTTATTTCCTATACACTTCACTTTTGTACAATAACCGAACTATATTACGTAAAATATTACCAATATTACAAAATATAGAGTCAAATCATGTCAAGTCAATGTCAATGTCGAAAATCAGATTATGAATAAAATATAAAATCCACTACACGATAGACTAAGATCCCGCTAAAAACTCTAAAAGCATAGACAACTAAATTCATGTGCAAGTGAATAAGTTGTTATTAACCCCTTGAGTATTGAAAACCATAAGGCATCATAAGGTCTACTTTTGTTTGTATGGAGCTTAAAGCCTTATGGTTTTCAATACTCAAGGGGTTAATAACAACTTATTCACTTGCACATGAATTTAGTTGTCTATGCTTTTAGAGTTTTTAGCGGGATCTTAGTCTATCGTGTAGTGGATTTTATATTTTATTCATAATCTGATTTTCGACATTGACATTGACTTGACATGATTTGACTCTATATTTTGTAATATTGGTAATATTTTACGTAATATAGTTCGGTTATTGTACAAAAGTGAAGTGTATAGGAAATAAATACCACGAGAATGAATTCTCAGATGCCATAAAAACTCTATGGAAAGTTCTAACAAGAGAGCCGCCATCTTGTTAGACCATTGAAATTGTCACAAGACACTTACTCCAGAATTGGCAATTATAAAATGTCGTCCGACTTGGCTGCATGATCTAGATACCTTTGCCTTTTCCTTACAATTAAAAATACAGAAACCTAAAAAAAATTAATACTTTTAGGTATTCTTTTAAAACTAATTAATCAGATGATTTTCAGAATGACTGAGTGTTTACGCGCTCGTCATCAAGCTCGATGCTGTAAAGGCTCTTCAGACCCACAGCGTGCAGTTAGTACGATTAAAAACAGCTTTCAGAGGTTTTTTCATAGAATAACATGTGGAAAACCGAATTAAAGAGAGTTTTGACTACAGTAATTTGTAGTGCAAGTGGCGCTGTAAAGTTATGTTAATAATTAGTTCTACTATTGAGCCCACATGTCACTGACTTGTCACTTCTGTATTTATATGTTTGTAAATCAGTACTTTCGTAATCATATACAAGATATGTTTAGTCTGGAATTAGATGACCGTGTGTAAAAATATTTCATTATATTAAAAAAATGCTGTGGTTTTTTACATAATATATCAAAAGTAAAGTACACAAATTTATAATCAATTGTTGTTTCCAACGATTAACCTTGAGCATTATTAATTAGATAAAAATTTAGACCTACAACTTCACTTATATTATAAAACTGAAACGATTATTCCTTTTACATATTTAAAGTCACTATTCTCTCTAAATTACGTTTTTATAACCTATTAAGGAAGAATTAACATGAATAATAATTACCATACAAAATATAGTTCAATAAGTATGCTAAACGAGATGTAATAAGCGGGCCGTTGATACAAATGAAAAAGCATTTTTTATAACATAAAGTTAGTATATAATAACATAAAGTTATAACATAACATAAACACAAAATAATTACTCCTACACTCATAAATAACTCGACATTCTCGCAGAAAACTGTCAATGCGTCACGTGATGTTGCTACAAAGAATTATTGGCTATACAATACTTGCTAATCGAAAATAAGAAAAATACGAAATATATTTTAAATTAGCTATAATTATTTATGAAAATAATTATAAATATATGATAATATAAAAGCTATATAATTTTCATATAATTAAATATATTATTGTGACCATAGATTTATAGACTTATAGGACTACATAGGGTAGGTACACGTACTAAATGTCTTTGCCGATGGCGGGAAATTTAAAAACTTAAAAAAAAACTTGTGGGACGTTTTCATCCCATTCGAAAGTCAAAAGGAGCGACTCTTTCATTGGTATCGGTACAATCACGTAATGTCAAACCGTGTATTGCGAGAAATCTATTTTGTATTAACAACGTATAAGACTGTCGTTTAATCGATTGCAATAAAGTCGTGATGTTTACGATTTCTTGGCACAGTTAATCGTGATATAGATTGTATCGTAACCGCTGTTATTAGCTTGATATAAATTATAAGATATATAAATGAAAGATTATTTTGTTCAGTAGATGAATTATGGGAATTGTATTATAGTATCAAGTTAGGTTATTTATTGTATCTTTTTTCTATATATTTTGTTTAGTTATAGCTCGTTACACGTTACATTTATACGCTATTTAATCAATCATTCCCAATTGGATATCAAATAATTACTGCATTATATATAAAAACGAAACTGTTGCTTAACCTTGTATATGTTCTGGATGTTAGTAGTTAATTCTTCATACAATATGAAATGAATATACATTTATTCAATTAATTATTTTTGATCTATCATAAGGTTAATAAATAACCCATAATCATAAACCCCTTGCAAGTTCTGGGCATAGCTAAATATGTACCGGGTGATAGGTCATAGGTAAACTGACCATTTATTTTTTAACTCAAAACGGGACATAAGTTTTTATACCTCAGTTAGCAGGTTAACAATGAAAATAAACACAATTTATTAATTTTTTTTATTTAGAAAAAGTGTAACTTAATGCAATTAGTATTCACTATTATTATATTCATATAATTATTTTTATTATAACAAGTTGGAAAAAATAAAAATCAATCACCAATTCACCAGCTTTATTAAAGCAAAGTTCCTCTGACAGTAATAATTAAATTATATGCAACATATTTTTTTTAATTGTATTTATATTTGTCAGAGGAACAAATTTGCTTTAATAAAGTTGGTGATGATTTTAAATAAGAATAAAATTCTTGGCATGTTTTTTTTATATTGACCTTAGTTATCAACATCGCTTTCAGAACTGGAACCTGTAAGTGATTTTTTTCAGACGTCCACAATTTATTCATAAGAGAAAAGACTCTTTCTACTGGAGCATTTGTACCAGGTAGACATAAAATATATTCAATTAAAATACAAAAATTTTCATGTTGAAGATTGTGGGTTCGAAAGTGTTTGAATACTTCCACCCAACGAGTTTCTGTGGAGACTTTTGAATTATCCCATTCGGTTATTTTTTGGGAAGTGACGTAATTTGAAATTAACGTGAATTCGTCAAATACTTCTGTATCTTTATTACAGTGAATATATCCCTTTTGAATCAATACATCCAGCGCTTTTTGAATATCTTCCCATGCAGGAACTTTTCTTAAATCTGCCCAATGAAATATATTCATTTCTTTAGTAAGAAAGCAAGTCCACTGTTCTAGATATTCACGGCTTGTTTTATAAAATTCTGTAGCCGTATTTTTCACAAAATCTTCATCAATATTAGTGCCATTATCTTTTAATTTCTCAATTAAATTACGAACAGTAAATGGAAGAAACTGGTTGATCTGTTTCTGAGCCAAATTGTCTTTGAGATGATTAATTTCTTTTGCAGCCTCAATTGCCGACACAGTCTGACCTTCAACCTTCAATACCGCGTGGTGAAAACTTGCAGATTGAGCGTGCAAAAAATAAAGCCATAATTCTGATGTGGGGTCTTCAAAAAAGTCTTTTAACAATTTGGGACATTTTTCAATGCTTAAAAAATAGTCTTTTAACGGCTGGTACATTTTTAAAACTCTATCCAAGGCAGGCATAAGCGCAAGCCACCTGGTTTTACTGTAGCCGAGCATTTGGTGATGTTCTATTCCAGCTTCAGCGCAAAACTCCTTTAAAGCTTCAACTCGAACCGTATAAATATAAAAAAATGAATATATTTTTACAATAATGCTTTCATAATCTAAAGGTAGACCATCTGCAGCAGATTTGATTGCATTGTGAATTATATGGGCTCCACATCCAATACCTATCAACGGTTTTTTCAGAGATGATTGTAATTTTGCTAATACATTATTAGTTCCTCGCCTAGCTACACCCCCAAAATTGACATTAGCATTGTCGCCACAAAATGCCACGACTTTTTTTGTCAAATTATTATCTGTCAATACTTGCTGTAAATAATCAACAATGATATCAGAAGTTTCACCTGGTTGCTCTTGAAGATCTAAAATTTTTACTTGCACACCTTCGTAAGGTTGAAAAAAGCGCACTACAAAAGGATATATTTTCTTGTTACCGTGGTTTGAGGCGTCATTTAAAATTGAAATACAATTGGACTTATTAAGATCATCTTTTAAATTGTCGATTGCTGTACGCGCCAAAACATTTACTACAATAGCTTCTGTTTTTGTACGCGCGCATGCGAATTTCGGATCAAAACATGACTGGATTAACTTCGATGCACAATCATTGGAACGAAAGCTGTGGTTTTCTTGTATAGTGTGATAAGCCCAGACGCCTTCTGCAGCAGCAATATCCAAATCCTTTGAAGATGGCGTGTTTGAATTTTTGAAAAAGTTTAACATTGAAGAACTGGAAGCAGCGACACGATCGGCATTTTTATGTTTTTCAGACTTCAAATGCTGTTCAATATCACCAGCACCACTATGGGAAACACTAAACTCTGTGCGACACTTTTCACATCTGACATCCGAGGAAGTATTAATTTGCTTAATAAATGGGTATTTTGCTTGTAAGTTGACATTAAATGAACACTTGCGTTTCGGCATAACTACAGGTTAAATTCCAAAACAACAGAAAACTTCTAATTAGTTACCAGTTTATCACTAAACTATTTCACAAACATTACGCAAAAACAAAACAATATCGATAAGTCTGTGTGCATATGCGTGGCTAGTCTAATAAACCAAATAAATACTCCCTCTCTTCCCGCGTTACGTTGCTAGGTAACCGACAAAGTGCGCGGGCGAATCACCGATCGTCGACGACGTGACGGTCTGTGATTCCCCGCCCGCGCGTGTCTCACATGCTATGTAATTTTAAATTTTCGCGCGGTTTCGGAAAACGGGACTATTTTGCGTCCCGGTGCTTTATTTGGGGACAACGGGACAGGTGACCGAGAAAAGGGACAGTCCCGTTTAAAACGGGACGTATGGTCACTTTAGTCATAGGTGAAGTTTTATGACCAACATTATTTTTCTACTTTTTTGAATTTCTTATAAAAAAGTCATAGTTCCAGCAACTCACGATACTTTTAAATACCGATTAATATTACAAATGCGTATGCAAGTTTGTTTGTTTGTGAGTGCCGGAGGCCCACCTCCCCTGTCCTTCCCCTATCCCCTCCCCCCTAACCTTTTCTCCCCTCTCACACAGGCTGGCAACGAACTTGCAACTTTTCTAGTGTTGCAAGTGTCTATGCACGGTGGTGATCGCTTAACATCAGGTGACCCTCCTGTTCATTTGCCTCCTATGATATAAAAAAAAACGCTTTCATATCGCTACTACTGAAACTAGTACCTTTCATAAAAAAATGTTTCGATAAATATACATTACCGCGAGTAAATTTAGATAAATATATTTTTATACATCCATCCGTTTTATCTGTGGCATAGACTACTGGGGTTTTAGTGGCAGGCATACTCTGCGTACCGTCAGGGTATCTTACACTCCAAACATAGAACTGACAATTGTGGTTACCACAATAGTAGAGTTTGTTAAAACTGGTCTACGCAGACTGTCAAACTTACACTATCTTACGTCACTTACTTTCAGGTGAAATTGTGACCAAACACCAAAAAATCTTTCGCTAACAGAAATCAAAAAGACAGATACTTGAATTTTACTTATACGTATAGATATAACAAATTTTTTGGTCAATCGTTTGAGCAATTAAAGTCAATCATAACCTGCGTCAAACTTAAAAGCTAAAAAGTTTTTATTGTATCGTATAAATTCCTTCAGGTCAGTCAACTCAATTATGAAAGATCTCAAAGTATTTCCTGTCTAAGTAACTTTCCCAATATATTAAAAACGAAGAATTTATATCACCTGTACTATATTTTGTAAATACTAACGCGTCTAAAGAAGCTGTTAAAGTAATCGTGGTGGTTTTAGGTACATCCTGCCCCAACAATGTATTTCCTTTTTATACCACCGATGTTAACTGTCATGGACGATAAATAACCTGTCAAAGTTAGCGATACTCTGTCATAGTGATGATCTTTTGAGACGTAACGCGTGACCGACATAAATATTACGTATCTCTAAAATTTATTATACGTTTTGCGACTTGTTAAATCCTTTTTAACACATTCTTTAATTATTGATAATGGTATAATAAGAAATATGTAACGTAATTAATTTTAAAAATGCGTTTTATTTCTTTGTTACGCTTTCATGACCTAAATAATCAAGTGATTATCATGAAATTTTGCATGCTCCTTATCAAGTATACAGTAAAATATATAGGGTACTTTTTATCCTGAAATAAAGAAATGTACTCGAGGAATATAACTATAAATAATACTGTAATACGCGGGGAAGCACGAGTAAAATCTTATGATTTTATAATTGCGAGAGTTAACTTTTTGTCACACTTTCACGTCATAAATATTTCACCGATTATCATAACATTTTACACATACGTTGTTAAGGGTACAGAAAAGTACATACGCTACCTATTATTCAGAAAAAATTGTACGTTTCCCGAAATATAGGTCAAACCAACATTGACGCGCGCAAAGCTGTAAGTAAAAACTAGTACATTCATAACTGTCAATGTAACTTTGTTTATCATACTATCACGCCTTAGCTGATATTCATAAATTATGGCATACAGTATGTAGCCTAGGGTACATAAGTAGTGGGGGCGGTTCTACAAGGTTGATTAGCTTGAACGATCCCTTGCCGCCCCCACAAAACGGTCTGTCGGTACACCGTGGGGTTTTAGTCCGTGCGACTCGGACGTAACCCACCCTATCTCCCGGGAGGGTGGCGTATCCATAAGGGATTTCCACTTGTTAAAAAAAAAAGAAAAAAAAAGGGTACATAAGTAGAAAAATATCTCTCACTAAGAAACTGTAAGAAACCGCGGGCAATAGCTAGGCCAGTAAGTTGTATAAAATGAAATCACTAATCACATTTTTGTACATTTCCGATATACACGTATGCGTTTGTGAATCATGCAACTTCAATTGTATGACTCACAAACGAATATATGTATGAATAGCTTAGAATAGTTTATCTAGGTCAGATCGGGATTTTTCGGTAGGTGCCGAGGTGAGCCGTGCACCCTTGGGTATGTTACCTGAACAAAATCGGCTGAGTGCCTTAAGCGCCCGCCTTAGTAGTCCGGTGAAGCTGTAAAGGCCGCAAGGCTAATAGCATAGTCAGAACGAGAAAAAAAAACATTTTTATGTGTATCTATTCACTTACTTACTATTTCTTTGTTTAGTGTTTTAATACGGTTTTTATTATAACTTGAAGAAGACAGTTCAGACTACATAATCTTAAATTAAATTCCTAGACGCTAACGCTACTTCCAGATTCATTACAAATTTTATAAAATACTTCATTCCACTTTCGATCTAATCCATCCATAGTATAACTCCAAAAGCGTTACATCCGCTGCTACATATAGAGTTGACACAGAGAACATAATTTGCACTACCAACAAACGATTTACAGTCAAGTCGTGTGCATAGGCAACATGCTCCCGGGCCATAAATACAGAGCTCGGGTGTGGTGAGACGCGGCCGGTTGTAAAATCATGTGTAAATAACGTCGCGCGTCTGTTTCGGTTTGTTCCAGGTAGTACTTTACTGTCATGAATAATTAATAAGCGATTTACCACTTAAAAGATAGTTTATCTTCAAACCTAAAATATATATAGAATATACTAAGGGAAATTTCACAACCTGATCATAAGATGGTAAGGCATTCGTGTCCGGTTATATCGTAACTATTGCTGTTATCTTTTGTATCGTTCGTTTTGTATCGTGGCATTATTTTATTATTACTACGTTTGAGTTGAAAAATTGCTGGTGCGAACCACACGATTGAACGACCAGCGTTTTTCGAGAAAAGAAGACATACAGGTCGAAAGTAAAAGATACATACAACATTTAATTACAAATTGTTAGAGCCATTACTGTCAAACTAATTACATTTGTTTTGACGGATCCGGTAGACAGACTTTTTTAGTCAGGAATGTAAATAATAAATGCATAAAATGTATAAAGAATTAGTTAAGAAACACCAGGAGGATGATACTTTAGGATCGTAAGTTTTCTTTAATAATAGAAATAAAAAAAAATCCATGAATTGCAAAAAGTCTATATCTCGACAGTAACTCCAACTGCCAA
This sequence comes from Antheraea pernyi, assembly GCA_015888305.1. Taxonomy (NCBI): domain Eukaryota; kingdom Metazoa; phylum Arthropoda; class Insecta; order Lepidoptera; family Saturniidae; genus Antheraea; species Antheraea pernyi. Next base: position 1,532,900 of record MU158711.1, read on the forward strand.
ATCTAAATATAACTAAAAACCGTCCAGATTAGCCCAAATGTACCAAAAAAAATTATAAGCATCGAACAGTCTGCTTACGAACACACGAACAACCTATCTAATAAGAGTACATTTATATATTACACATAGTATAAAACAAAGCCACCTAGCGCGTCTGTCTGTTCGCGATAAACTCAAAAACTACTGAACAAATTTTCATGCGGTTTTCACCAGTGGATAAAGTGATTCACGAGGAAGGTTTTGGTATTAGTCAGGATTTTTTTATAATTAGGGCGGGACAACGTCTGCCGGTCCCGCTAGTTTATATATATGAGCTAATTAGTTGCAATAGTAAAGCCCTTTTAAAATTAAATGACCGTGCGTCAAATTGTGTCCTCATATATATTAAAAATATATGAAGCTTACTAATTCCATAAACGACAAAAAGGCTTTTTTTCATATAAGATTAACTATATTATTACGATAATTTACTAAACTAAAAGAATAGATTTAACATCGAATACTGTACAGAGGAAGTTTATAACTTTTCTGTTCAATAAGGTGATTCACGGACCTAACCGTGTTTGAAAAGCACTCACGTCACAAAAGCGGCGAAGTGAGAGATCGCTACTATGCGGAGCACTTGAAATATCACCTACTGGTATAAAGTGTTTCCAACATATTGCATTCACTTGTCTTGTCGAAAATGTTTAGAAGTTATCTACAGTACACTTTCACAGTACAGTTATCTATAATGTGTAGGGTTGCATCTTAAAAAAATATCGACAATCGATATATTAATTGTATTAATTTGATTTATCGATGTTTTTAGTAAATGAAGTAGAATTATGACACGGTCGGGAAAATTTTGCGTTACACGTAAGGTAAGTACTATTTGTCTAGTTTATACTTTTTTTTTTCAAACTATGCCATTGGCCTAACAAGGCCTTAACAGCTTCACCGAACTTCAGGAGTGTACCAGAATGAGTGAATGTATATTTATACTACGGTACTATATATAGCATATAGTTTATGAGAATTCTTATATTTATATAATTTAATACAGATAAGCCGAAGAAGTTTCACTTACTCCGCGTGTACATACTGTTTTTTTGTCAATGTGAATGCCGTAAATGAAATGATAAATCGTAATACGTATCGTTTATGTAACGTAAAAATTTGGATAATCTTTTACTTGCAACCTATTCTGGTAGTACGTGACGTTTATTGCGGCCTTGGAAGAAAGACCTTCGGCTGACACCGATCTTTCGATGGTAGCTAGATGTCTCATGGCTACTTTTTATGAGGGACCTTGTATAATTAAAAGGTTATCGAAATTGAGATTAATCAATTTTTTAGTTTGACATATTTTTCGATATTTACTATTTCTCTTATATCAATATTATCGAATCTGTATTTTAATAAAGTCCATATAAATATCGATAGTGTTTTGTCGCCATTATAGTTTTTTTGATGTATTGTCACAAGCCTACTTGTGTGTTGTTACGTCATTAACCAATCGTTGCTTGCTTGGTTTTGACATGAATACAGGGAATACTTGACAGATGAAATCTGAAGGGATTTAGTGGTTAAGTACATTAGTTTGGAGATTATTGTGTGTGTGCCATGTCGGTGTTTATCAATTCGAAGCGTCACGCATCGTTTAATGTCCGCTTTATCAGTATTTAATAAACGTATATTACCTTCATTACTTGTACGTTCGGAGAATGTTAATTCGAACCTCTCATAAATAATGTAAAGAAGATTATGTGCAATAACTTGTGCTAGAAGCGCAATAAATGTTTTATTGTTTACACATGTTATGGGTATGTTTTTCCTTTTAATATTTTATTTTATTATGCAGTTAAGTTAAATTTTGATAATATATTTATTGAAGATTAAATGTTAAGGTACATCCCGTTATTGTAAAAAAATCAATTTGTCGTTCTGAAATATTATTTATGTTTAGATAATAAGAAGCGATGTAGTATAAAATAATTGACATATTAAATGATAGTTTTTTAAATTTATTACAAGAGATTACCTGTTACTTCTCTTGCATTGCTTGATTATAGAAAAAAACATAAGGCCAAAGCATAGACTACCTTATGTCAAGACCTCTTACTTACGGGCGTAATTTATATGAAAAAAACCAGGCAGAAAAGTATTTTAAAACCGTTTTCAATAATCTATAAAAATAAGCGTGTAAACTGAGAAATTATTTATTTTTCAACAACAGAATCACACTTATATCCTATTTATTTGTATAGGATATTTCATCTTTAGAGATAGATGTAACTATCCAATTTACCGATGTTTCTCGTCCCAGGTATTTAACTTCGTTCCCCTTTTTAATAATTTAATCCCTTTTTAATGTATTCAGTTCAGGCAATCGTAACTGTTAAATTATTACTAAATTTATTTTTAATATACTCTATAGGTATAGGCCAGTTACCAATATTCATTTCCATTACAAATTCATTTTAAAATAGTTTAACTTTTAATTGCCTTTTTGAAGTGAAAACTTTTTTAGCCGCGTTGAGCGACTTTTGGTAGGAATTATGCGTTCTCGTCACCGATGACTTCGACATGTTCGTAATGTATTGCGCTTGCACCAGATTAGTGACGCATAGCGGCCTATGTACATGTAACGTTGATATTTTGTATTGAGGTTATAAGCGTATAAGAGCGTATAAGCCCATCATGTGTTTCATTAATTAAGAAACTGCATAATAATGTATATAACTATTCCTAGGAGTACCAATAGATGTCAAAATCAGACTAATATTAACAATTTGAATTTATAAAGTGAGAAATTCAAATAATTCATACTATAATTGATTCTATAATTAAAAAATAACACCATTATTGCATTGTTTTGAGTTTTCCCTTCTATCAGTAAGACTTCGGTTTTTTTTAATCCTGATGGCGCACTGAGCCATGTCTACGGTCAATGAGTATTTAACCCTACCCTGCATACAGATCCTCTTTTATCCCACAGGTGAAAATCCTACATGGATACGCCTCGCACTGCCGGGGGACAGTGCGAGAGTTATGTGAGACTCCTACTCACTAAAAACCCCTGTACCGCCTTTTGCGCATAAATGGACCAGGGTGCGAGATCACGATTTGCATTCTCCGCTGACCTTGCATACAGATCCTAGTGGAAGGTTACAAAGAGTGTAGTATAAAAGATATAGGTGTATAAGCCTAATTCTTCGGAATGGAGTCCTCAAGTTCGCTACTAGTGCTATACTGTGATACCGCATTCACTAGCTATCAGCACGCACCACGCTCACATAGCTGCGCACCTACACACTAGGTACATATGTTCCGTATGGGCTACTTACCCTTTTTTTTTAGCTAGTTTTTATTAACTAAAATTAGCAGATCCCTAAATACATGTGCGCATATATGTATATATGTATCTACATTGTATGTATGTATTCATGATTGGTTAATTATCTAGCTCATTTGAAAAGTTAGTTCAATTGGAATCGCCGAATTAGCACGCAATACAACAGCCCGAGTCAAGGTTTGACCACTCTTACGCTAGTTTACCTTTTACATCTATGCGATATAGCCGTAAGGGATTGTCAAACGAATTATAATTAATATAGCGACACACATAATGATGTCGTTTATGATGACAACATTATGGATGACCTGACATTTACTTCGCATCATAACATGAGTAAATACCTGATCTTAATATATATAAATTAAAATCAATTGCCGAATTGGCTAATTTTTTTTTGTTGTGTGAATAATTATAAGAACGAGGTTTGCATAAAAGGAAAAATATGAATAATCATTACAAAAATCATGAAAAATCCAAATTAATGACAAATTGATGCAGGTATGTGGGGGTGATCTGTGTTATGATGTAAGCTAGTAAGGAATTCTTCTTTAATTCAGTGTCACTGTATCGCGCTAGCAACATACTTAAGGGCTCCGCACCGAGGGGAGGGAACAGATTTAGCCTTGAGCCGATGCCGAGGGGGGCCTAGGCAAGTGTGCGGGAGCGAAATTTTCCGCTAAACCACGGCGGCGTCATCTGTGGTTACGCGGGCGTGAGCGCGCACACGCTCTGTTTAGAGAGACGCATTGGTACTGAACGTTCGCTACTGTTATTTATCAGGAGGATCGGTCTAGACGTTAAGTCGTTCAGTTGCTATTTTATTTAATTACATAGTCGTACTGTAAAGGGAACATTTGATCTCATTTTCTTCGCCAACACACCCGAGCGAAGCCGGGTCGGGCAGCTAGTCGTATATATATAATATATATTCCATGGAATAATCGAACGTGGCACGTCGCGATGAAAAGTAATAAATATGACATAAGTGAAATATCGGAAAAGCGTTTTATGACCTTTTTTTGCGCGATCTGTAAGCTATAATTTTACTCACGTTCAGTGTTTCACGTTTAGACATCGGTGAAATATGTCGTGAATGTTTTAGTAATATGTTCTCTATAATATTAAATACAATACTCATACAAGGATCGCTTAATGTGATTTTAAATCGACACATTTATTCGAATAAAATACCTATTCCATTTGAATTTGTTTTCTGTTTTATATGTAATGCTTTTTGCTTTCTGTTTTATACCTTCCTTCGGGAGGAGGCCTATGGCCCTGCAGTGGGTCTCTCTCATTCATCAGGCTGCTGTTGACGATGATTCTGTTTTATTAGATTACTAAAGAATTATTCATAGTTATTTCACGTTTAGACATCGGTGAAATATGTCGTGAATGTTTTAGTAATATGTTCTCTATAATATTAAATACAATACTCATACAAGGATCGCTTAATGTGATTTTAAATCGACACATTTACTCGAATAAAATACCTATTCCATTTGAATTTGTTTTCTGTTTTATATGTACTGCTTTCTGCTTTCTTTTTTATACCTTCCTTCGGGAGGAGGCCTATGGCCCTGCAGTGTGTCCCTCTCATTGATCTCTGATGTTGATGATGATTCTGTGTTGTTAGACTACTAAGAATTATTCATAGTTAGATATTGATGGAGAATTTTGATTTATATTACTTGATAAGTTTATGTTCCTGCTTTTTTATGTACATTTACTTTATCCTACATGATTATACGATTATTATTACTTATCCTAGGCTTTATTGATCAAAATCAAAAATACTTTATTCAGTTTAGGCCCTGAGATGGCGTTCATGACCGTCAAAGCTACCACCGGTTCGGAAAATAATACAGTCATCGAGAAGAACTGGCAAGAAACTAGATCTGGTTTATCATTTCATGATACACATTTTTACAAACGAAGACAGTTACAAGTACAAACAGTTTTTATCCATAGATGTAAATAAAAATGTTGTCCGGATTTGATATCTTTAACATTAATAAAAATAGATTAGAAACAGCGAAGGATAGGGGTCTCAAAATAAATTTTATTTTTATACTTATTTGTTCGATAACTATTACATACTATTTTTTTTAATAACGTCGGAGGCAAACAAACAAGTGAGTCACCTGATGTTAAGTGATCACCACCGTCCATAGACACTTGCAACACCAGGGGAGTCGCAAGTACGTCGCCAGCCTGTGTCTGGGGGAGGAGAAAGGGAAGGGGGTCGAAGGTGGACCTCCGGCTGTCTCACTGACTGAACGAAACGCAACAATGCAAGCACTGTTACTTCACGTCGGTTTTCTGTGGGTCGAGTGGTAGTACCCCGGGCGAGCCGACCCATTCATGCTGAAACCAGTAATAGCTTCAGCGTGGCTGTACCACTTACAAAGCCTACATGAAAAACACAACACATTTGATATTATTAATGAAGGTATTCTTTGACCGTATCATTAGCTGTTATCAGAACAGGTAAACCTACGCCTGACCTGTATCTTAGAAGTAAAGTTGATTTGTTCAGCTTTTACACAATAGTTATAGTATAACTATTCAAGGAAAATTGTGATTTATTTCGTACCATATAGGAGCTTGTTTTACGTGACATAAAATGTTCACAATATCTCAGATATGTAAGGTTATTGGCAATATTGGTATGAAAATATACGCTTCGTTAACGGTCGTTGCCATGAACAATACTAAACAGTATTTCGAAATATTCTACTGGAGGTAAATCGTTTTCTGAACGTGCTCTTTAATTAGTACCCGGATTGACGAACTTCGTTAACTTGCATTGACATAGACAATAAATACCATATTTAACTTTTATTTTATGTGTAACTGTCATTAAAAAATCAATTTCGTCCCATATAATAACATAATTATTATGTTACCAAAACATCCCACGTCGGATTCGTCGTTTAATTTTGGTAATAAATTGTATATTCATACGTTTCGAGTGAATATTATAGTAGTTAAAATGTCATCTAAAATTAATTGTGCTGTGATAGAGACATTCACCACATGGTTCGTTAGTATTTAGAATATGTAATTACCGAGTCTCACGTCCGATACGTCGAACTCGCCGCTGACTAAGGCCGGACAGTTGTTTGGTTTTAATTACGGTCCGGTTCGGGTAAATAATTAGAACGGGCAAATTAATTGGATCGTCTACACAGATAAGTCGGAATTGAAAATCGATTATAGAGGTGCTAATAATCGATTGCTCACGTTTATATGTTGTTAATTAAATTTATTTTAATGAGCGCTTTCATTTTTGTTCGTACTTTGTGTTTTAGTTGATAAATGTTAATGTTATTTGTATAGATTATAAAACAGCGGTTTCGAAACGACGTAATATAAGTTAAAAAAAGTTACAGAAGTGGAAACTACTTTCTGTAGGTGGTAGAGCCAAGCTGAAGCTATTACTGGTTTCAGCATGAATGCGTCGGCTCGACCGGGGTGGTACCACCCTCTCAGAGAAAATCGACGTGAAGTAACAGTGCTTGCATTGTTGCGTTTCGTTCGGACAGTGAGAGCGCCGGAGACACACCAACCCTCCCCTTCCCCTTCCTTCTTCCCTTCCTCTCCCCCCTCCCAAACAGGCTGGCAACGCACTTGCGACTCCCCTGGTGTTGCAAGTGTCTATGAACGGTGGTGATCACTTAACATCAGGTGTTCGTTTGCCACCTATGCTATAAAAAAAAACTCAAAACGGAATATATATTTTTTGAATTTTTACATTAATTATAGTGTGAAAGACAATCTTTATATTTTATAATTTGTTTATTGACATTATTAACATTAGTCCGGTTTTCATATCTATTGGCACTCGGAGCAATTATTATTATACATTTTTATAAAGCCTATTAATCAATCAAAATTATGATAAGACGCAATATATCAATATTACATGTACACAGGCCGATCACGCTTGACCGCAAGCATATCTTGACGCGAAGTCATAACCTAATCTCCTGCCTAAAATACCTCTTAATACGCCTAAACAAGTTTTCACTTCACAAAGATAATTCTTCACAATATTATGTGTATCAGTAATGACTAAACTAACTTATTTACTTATTATACACTAAATTTCGTTTGTACTGTGGGTTATCAGAAAGTATATTATTAATCTATATACAAATATGTCATGAAAATTCAGTTCCTTTGAGGTTAAATCATGTCAGAACAACTGAAGTTATCGGCATAAGACTATTAGACCATTTGATGCGGTTTTTTCGTTGGATATTTTTATACTACTTGTTCCTTGGATTCGATTGAGCCAATGTCATTTTTTTTAATGAAGCTGGTGGGAATTAGCTAATCTAATAATAAAAATGTAATTTGCATACAATATTACCTACATAACAGAATCAAATTAAACCTCAAACGAAATATGTGAAATTTGATGGTTGCACACCGGTAACCATGAATACGCTTCAGAGCGAATGTATTATGATTCCGTATAAGTTATTAGCGATTAGACTCTTGGATTATGTCCGTTCACTTGCAGATATAATTGGAAGTAAAATTCAGCACAGTTAGTCTAGAAACATTATAAACCAGATCTGAAATAGATTTTATTACAATACCATAAGTTTCAAAGTCACATTTTCATATAAACAAAGAAGCATTTGTATTGTAGATTTTTCTTTCTGTTTCGCAATGAAGAGTTTTATTTTAAATCTGTGGCTCTAACGAACCGAGCACTTCATATGCGCGGCGAAGCTGAGTACTGCGGTATCTAGTCGCTGCGACGGTTTCAGGTCTAATTATGTATCTACTTCAATTGTCATAATTATCAAGTAGATGCGTTGATTTTTATGCAATTTAAAGATTTGTCTTAAACAACATATCCAGCCGGCTTCGTGCGGATATACGAGTACTACTAACGAAAAAAATGTGACGAAATTTTCTTTTTACAGTAACACCATAAAAAGGCAACGATGGTGAATGTACGTCGATCTGCCTATTCTGTCAACATTCTTGCAGATTTCCCTATTGTCTTCTATCTCATTCACTCACCATTTATATGGAAATATTTAGCCGAAATTAGCTAGATAGATGTGTAGCCGTTTTATAGTGATGTGCGCAAATGTATGTACGTTTGCCAATTTATTTTTAATTATACGGTTATCATCTCTATTAAGCTATTAAGATTTCCATACGATATTATTATGAACTATGTACATGATAATTATGAAAAAGAAAACGTCTTTATAGATAATTAAAAAATATAGGTCTAATTATTTAAAAAATTAACAGCTTTTTTTATATAGTAGCACGGTAAAATGACTGCACCATGCCTGATGGTAAGCATAGTACAGTCCAAAAACAATGGCGACCACCGAGTGACACACTATCCATCGCTGGTCGTCACTGTTATGCCGGCCTGCAAAAAGCTGGATATGCACAGGCTGATCCCGAAACGCGACCCGCAAAAGCGAATCACTATGATAGGCTTTTTCGCCGTATACATGGTGGTTGCGACCCAATCAGGCTGTAAAACCCTACCACCCCGCTTTCGCCATTGCCTCGTTCGTTATTCAGCAGGGTGCACCACGTGCAGGTGAGGTTGGCTTGGGTCTCAAGTCTTATGATGTTATTCGACACCCCTTACACCCCAAAACTAACTTCCATTGGAAGTAATCATTTCAGTATTCTACGAATATTGTTCTTAAAATTGGTATTTTTTATAGTAGATGTTTATTAAAGCGATAAAGGCTCTGTAAGAGCATGTTCAGTACTGCATATATCGACCTGACTCAGGTTTGAATGCCGCAATGTGCTGAAACTTTCGGAGAGGGTATGTATCGAAAGGAAACAAGCGTGGTTCTATTATTTTTTACAATGTATAATCTAGCTATCGCCGTCAGGAGGAATGTTGGTAGCACCTGTAAATTTGTTCTGGTAGGTCCACTTGAGAGCCAACTCTTTTCTAGGTTTAGTGTATCACCATTTAACGTTAAATGATATTGTCGAAAGCTATTACTTATAAAATAGTTGTCGTTTTTTAAGTCTATGAGCAAAACGCATTAAGATTACCTTTCTACTAATTAATTCATATATTCTGCTAAAATACATATTTCGCAATGTAATAAATGTTCTATATTTATTGTGCTTATTTTGTGGATCAATTAACACATTACTTCATAGACATCCAACTATTTACGGACAAAGCGTGAAAAAATAATATCTTATTATTTATGATGTCATATGGATAGTGCAATGCAATTTTAAATATTCGCAGCCCAATAAGCTTTAATCTGATAATAACACGTGTAAAGTCTTATAAGTCGTGGAGGGCGTTTGTGAGGCAAATGCGCCGACGGCTATCGCATTGTGATCCTATGCCGCATACATTATTGTGAATTCTTCACGGGCGAAACCTGTTCCATACTCAGTCGTCTGGGCTATCGTTTTTTTGTTCCTATATAAATTCGCGTGCCTTTGTTGACGTTCCTTTTAGATCCAGACTCTGGCAAACGTTTGTTTTATCGCCTCCGTTGATTTTATAATTGAACCAATCGCAAACAAAAGCTGGCTATTTAAGGTATACAAATTGAACATCGTTAACAGCTAGACCGATAAAGATTTTACCGTGATATTTTATACAATATGTTTTCAATTATTTAGAGGAAAAACATAAGCACAAAGCAGCCTTTTTTTTCTCGAACTGACTACGCTATTGACCAAGGTCATAACAGCTTCACCGGACTACGCACAACGCAGCTTGCTCCACTTCTTCACGACAAGAAAATACACATCGTTATAAAGTCATAGTTTATTAAAACTTTAATAACTATATTTTTAATAGCTTCTGCCCGCGACTTTGTCCGCGTGGAAGGTGAAAATATTTTTAAATAATAAGCACGTTAATCCCGATTTTGAAACATTCTTCATTGGTGCTTCGCTCCTATTGGTCTCAGCATGATAATATAGAATCTATAGCATTCCTCGATAAATTAGCTATCTAACACTGGAAGAATTTTCTAATCGGACCAGTAGCTCCTGAGATCAGCGCGTTCAGGCAAACAGACTCTTCAGCTATAAAATATTAGTATAGATATATAGTATCGATATTTTTTTTTCCATTAAGATATATAACATAGATATAAGACAGAAGATGTAAATGTTATAATTAAATAGTTCTAATATTTGATAAAAGAAAGTATAAAAGGTAATTTACAATTTATTTCAGAACATTGACAAAATACCACAGATTAAGTTAAAGAAATCAATGTTGCCTATTGTAGTTCGATCACGCATTTGGTCAGTAACATGTTAAATTTAATTTAGAAACATGTGCAAATGTTCTGGAAATAATTTCATACGTGTAACGACGCGGAGGGGGCCCGGATGGCGAGCGTGTAGCTAATTTTGCATACGGCAGGGTTCCTTCGAATTCATTTAAAGCCATCTGAATACAAATGAATTTTAAAGGTAACATTATGGACGCTCTAGCCGCCTTTGTGTTTTAACGGATATTACATTCGTTTACATATATTTTATTGAAAGTTAAGATTCTATTCTATTTAAAATATAGCTCATATTATTTTTAATTTTATAACATTTATTTCTCTATGATAATAAATATTTTTGTATGTCTATACATTTAAGTACTACAATTACGTGTTGCTTTTTTATTGCAACACTAGAGCTGTTCCCGTGACTTCATCCGCATGGAATTTAGCAAAAAAATATATAGGTACTTCAGGCGTTACTGCACACTGTTTAGTTTATTATATTTCCGAGGAACCCTGTATTGTTTTCTAAAGTGAAAAGTAGTATAAGTTACTTCTTATAATCTCAGCTCTATGCCCGTGAAAATTCCATCAAAATCGGTTCAACGTATTCAGAAATTAGTCGGAACCAACCGACTGGACTTTTTTTTAATTAAAGTACTTTCATATATTTAGTAACATTTATACAATATACAACAATTATTTGATATAATAGGTCTTTACCTATAAAATTGCCATTCTGCAGTACTGGCCATTTCAAATCAAAATAATTTTTGTTTGGGTAAGAATTCTAATTTCAAATTAATTTTATTTTAAAAACATGGAATTCTTTTTCTAAGTGGTCATTTGTTTATTGATTAGTGTTACATTTTCATCGCATTACAATGTTTTTTGTCATGATGGATACGTTAAAAATTCGTGTAATTATGGAATATGAGTACCGTAAAAAAATGGGTTGACAAATGGGTGCCCCACGAACTTAACGATCGCCAGCGCGAAGTACGCGTCGTGACGTGCCTTGCACTGCTCAACAGACACACAAATGAAGGAATTTTGAACCGTATTGTTACCTGCGATGAAAAATGGATTCTGTTTGATAACCGCAAGCGCTCAGCAACTTGGTTGGATCCTGGTTCAGCACCTAAACAATGCCCTAAACGAAAATTTACCCCTAGAAAAGTGATGGTCACAGTTTGGTGGTCTAGCGCCGGTGTGATTCATCACAGCTTCTTACCAAACGGGGTGAGCATTACTGCAGATGTGTACTGTGAAGAACTGAACACAATGATGGAGAAGCTGGCACATCTCCAACCAGCATTGGTCAATCACTCGTCTCCGCTGCTCCTGCACGACAACGCGCGACCTCATACTGCTCAGCAGACGGGCTCCAAGTTGCAAGAACTGGGGTTGGAAGTTGCCGTCATCCGCCCTACTCACCAGACCTTGCTCCTACAGACTACTACTTTTTCCAGAATTTGGATAACTCCTTGGCGGGAAAAAAATTCAATACCCGAGAGGCAGTACAAAATGCCTTTGAAGAATTTATTGCCTCCCGTCCAGCTGATTTCTTTAAGAAGGGCATTAATAAACTGCCACTGCGTTGGCAAAGATGCATTGATTGCATGGGTGATTACTTCGATTAATACAAATAAAAAATACATGAAAAAAATTCGTTTAAATTTTTTCATACAAAACGGCAATTTCATAGCTAAATAACTAATATAAAGACCGATTGACTATTAGAGGTATTTTTGTATCATTATGCGGGGAGGGACTATTTGATATAACGGTACTTATAACTATAACGTCATACATATTTCAATTTATTCGTAAGTCCATCTTATTATATCACATCGGTAATGACGTCACAATATCTCTCATCCCAGACACGCTGAGTTCATACGTATTAATTAATTAAAAACTGACAAGCCGGTCTGGACGTATCGGATGTATGTGGGCAGCTTAACGCGACCAATTTAGAATTTAGTTGAAATGGTCGGTGCAACACGCTACGTCTGTCTCATGTTACGTACATATTGCTTGGTAATCATTTAACTTATACGTTCCGAGTTATATTTTTTTACTCTTGTCCTACATTACTTAAAATTTAAGTGTCTGTAATGTCAATAGAGCTTTTACTGAATAGATGTGAAAGGATATGCGGTATTTATAATAAAAAGTCAATCTTTATAATTTTTGTGTGTCTGTTTGTTTGTTTCTAATATAAGAAACTGTTGGACCGATTTTAATGTAACTTTCACTGGATGGCAGATTCTTATAGGTACGCGTTAAACGTAAGGTAGGTATGTATTTGCCTATCTGAGTCTAGTAGTATGGAAAAATGAGTTAATGTATACTACGAGACTTCGTGTAGTATATAGTTTATAAGCATATTTATATATCATTTAATACATATAAGCCGAAGAAGTTTCATTTCCATCACGTGGTACACATTGATACACGCACTGCTTTTTTTTTTACTAAATTCTACACAGACGATGTTCCGAGTAACAGCTAGTTTGTCGCGATTTCATTCTAGCTAAAATTACTTTTTTCATGTGTATATTTGGATTAAATAAGGGTTAAGTTTGTTATTATTACCTAACACCTTTAAGCGTAATGTACGTTTTTCAGTTGTACTGTACTCAAATATTATCATTAGTGCTTAGTCCGTATATAAAAGAATCAAGTGTGTTGTCACCCTGTGTTTGGAGGAGGGGCAGTGGGGCAGGGGCGAGGGTGAGGGTAGGTGGGTTATCGGGCTCTCTCACTCACTAAACGAAACGAAACAATGCAAGCACTGTTACTTCACGTCGGTTTTCTGCGAGAGGGTGATACTACCTCGGGCGAGCCGACCCATTCATGCTGAAATCAGTAGTAACTTCAGCGTGGCTCTACCACCTACTAAAATCTGTTTGAAAATCTGTTACCAAGCTAAGCACATATGAGTGTATTTCAACAGGTACTCTTGAAAGCCAGTCCTTCTAGGTTATCGTGTCTGCCATCTTTGTCCACATTCTCATTTAACGTCAGATGAAATTGTGATCAAACGCTAAAATATACTGGGTGTTAGGTTAGACGCCAGCAATATTTTTACAGGACAATATTAGTCGTTTCTGGATCTAAATCGATTAAAAAATAGGTGCTTAATATTTGACTTAATAATATCGAGTCAAGCAAAACTGATTTACCCAAAAAGCGTAGTGAATCACCGCATTCACTGTGTGCCGCCCCTTTGCCGTGTAGACCGGCCCGCGCCCCGCTTCCCATTGTTCAACCGTGTGGCATTCCGATGATATTCAGTTACGTAATAATTAACCTTGAAAACCCTTCAAACCAGTTCATTGAACCTAGGTGTGATTTTTTTTACGTTTAAAAGTATCGTTCCCATACTTTTAAAAGTTTTAGGACAGTCTTTAACTATGGTTCTCTTTCTTGTTTATTAGTATTTGTTTTGATATTATTATTTTATATGTTAAATGTGATCATGAACTACCGCATGATTGAACGGTTTTAACCTTTAAACAGCCACTTGGTATAAAGTGTACAAAAAAGAACGATTTGATGCCTAACAAATGCATATTACTCAAAAGAAGTGAATAAAATCATAGATTGAAAGTGAAATATTATGGCTGGCCCCAGAATAACATAGTAAGTAACAAAGTTCTATTTTTGTTCACAGGTAATCATCTGTCTGCACTCTATTTGTCGAATTCGAAGGTTTAACAAGTTTACCTCCGTGACGTAAGTATTTAAATTAAAAAAATAAATACATAATCCTCCTATTGAGATCCTTGAAAGTAATTGCCAGACAATGCAACGTGCAGATTAAACCAATTGTAACATACATGTACTAGTTGATAACCGCGACATGATGTATGTCGTTTATTATCTTAACAGTATATATTTATTAATTTTTGTGTTTTGTTTTTGGTAACCAATCGTCTAGATGCCACATTATAATAATATTACAAGTTTCTTGACATAGTTCCAATGTTCTAACAAGATGGTGGTTAGAGGTTAGAACGTGCGAAGCTAAGAGCACAGCTAATATAACTACAAAAGAGATACAAAAAGTCTTATAAACTTTCGGACTTTAATTTAGAAAAGATTTTTACATCCCTCAGTTATTGTTCACTTGATATCAATAAGATCAAGAGGAACTGGCTATAAATGCGTCTGTGGGAGCATACCTATAGGTGTTCGGTGAGAGATTTTCAATTTGAAGATGCTAATTAAGTTCAGTAAAAGCCTTATGGGGAACTCCCACTCATTCGCAAGGACTTAAATCTACGTCGATTAACAGTGTCTAGGTTAAACGCTGGGCCACCATCGGTTCAAAATTGCTACACTGTGTTTCCTGTTTACTGGTTACCGATTTTTGTCAGTGTTGTGGTATTTAAGAAGTTAAGCGAAGTGGACGGAAAGCAAAAAACAAATAAGAACGTAACTTCTAGTTAAATGTATGAATAAATTAAGCCTCAAAACGGACCCAAGTGCCTTTGTATAATATGTGTTGGAAGCGTGGGATTTAATTAAGCATCTTAAGTGAAGTAATTAAGGTTTCGCGAGGAGCGAGGCACCGTTACGCGGTACTCATCACACTTCCAAGCCAGGTGTTACTCCATACCTCTGTTATATACGACATCGTATATTTCATTGAGCTTGCTATCTATGGTTTAGAGATTTTAATATCTATACTAATTTATAAAGAGGTGGATTTTGTATGTTTGTTTATATGAACAAAATAAAATGCAGAACTACTGAACTGATTTGCTATGATTCTTCATTATTTGAATTTTAATTTAATTGATTGAATTACAGTATTCCAGAATAAATAAAATTATGACGACATTTGTCAGAGAAGTAGCAAAAAGTACTGCTTTCGTGTTGCCGCGTTCTTAGTTAAGTTAAACTTACACGAAAATAATATGGGTGTATTGCTTTGTATACCAAAATTTATAAAGAAGTCCACCAACAACGTATACCCGTCTACTAATGATAAACCGCTC
>MU158711.1:1548621-1603280 GCA_015888305.1 Antheraea pernyi
GCTCTTACTATATTTACTTACCGCTTTTATTCAAAAGAAAATAATCAAAAGTAACCATATAAAAGAAAATCAGTTTGGTAGTTCTTTTATCACATGTTTTTTTCATAACAATTAAATGAGTGCTAATTACTAAAGCGGAGAAATATTATATTTATACCCATTATTTTTTTCAGTTTTACCACTTAAACACCTGGTCCTTATCTAAAAAACTTAACACGATATCTTCATCTAATATATAATTATTAAAGTTTTAAGATAAAATGATGATGATGATAAATTGATTTTTCAGTCATAAAACAAACGAAATCATAGAAAAGGTGCGGACCAAGACCGCAGAAAAAATAGTTAAGAAACGATTTTTTAAATAAGAAATGGTTTTATAAGCACTACGCGCTTAGCGACGTCTGTTATCGTAGCGTGGAGAAGTGGAACAAGCGGTGTGATGCGCAGGGGGATATAACCGGATGATACTGTTTATAAAGAATTTTTGTACGATAAACAGCGCAGAGGAAGTAGTGGGTGTCAGCTAGGACTAACTAATATTATAACATTTCACGTCTTAACTATTCAACCTATGAACTATTTTAGTTTTTTATTTAGTGATAGCAATAAAAAAATTGCCTAGATAAAAATTAATGAATTATGGTCAAATTTCGACCGCTAGACGACTACTTGTGTCGTTATATTTCAAAATAAGTTAAATACAATTTTAGCCACTCCTAATATTTTACGTTATTTTTCATATATTCAAATTTTAACAAAGATATTTAATTTTTAACAAAAATCTTATGTAGGGCGAAATTTGAACTTCATTCTCGGTGTATAAAAACTGGAAATATTAAAAAACTAAACACATTATATGAACGTTTAAAATTGGATTTAACTAATTTTCAAATGTAACGACTCACTTGTTTTAATAAAACAATATTTATAGTCGATTAAAGTCAAAATTTTACAAATAAATATCATCACCAAATCACAAAATACCAAGAAGTTATACAAATTGAGTAGTTTTGAACATTATAGTGTAAGTAAAACGAATAAGGTACAAAACGGTTGCGTAACACACGGACGCGGTCGCGGCAGGCGGTTGATTGTTCCGCGACTCGTGTTACATAAATAATAGCGTAGTCCGTACGTAGCTCGCGGCCACGGCCGTAGCGGCGTAGTCGGCGCATTGCGATCGATGTTGGCACAAGCTCATTTTTCATTTTAACCGTGCTGATTTAAATGTTAACTTGTATTTTATGCTTCTATTTTTGAATTTTAATATCGATTAGTCGTCTGTATTTTGAAAATTATGATATCGTTTTTGTATTGGTTTATTAAGAAACGGATTCATATAATGGTTCTCTCTGAACCATCTGAATGTTTGGTTTTAAATTGAAGTTAAGCATTTTTGTAAATTTTGTATAGAAAGGTATGAATGTATGACAAATTTAATACCTCTAAACTACGCCCAGTTATAATTCCTTTCAATAATTCATTTCCATACTTCGGTTTTCTTCTACTACTATTATAGTCATCCTCATTTTGTAGGTGGTAGAGCCACGCTCAAGCTATTACTGGTTTCAGCATAAATGGGTCAGCTCGCCCGGGGTACCACCACCCTCTCATAGAAAACCGACATGAAGTAACAGTGTTTGCATTGTTTTGTTTCGTTCGGTCAGTGAGAGCGCCGGAGGCCCACCTGATCTCCCGCCCACCACCCCTCCTTCCCTCCGCTTCCCCCATACATATGCCTGCAATGCACTTTCGACTCCCCTGGTGTTGTTAGTGTCTATGAACGGTGGTGATCACTTAACATCAGGTGACCCATCAGTCCGTTTGTCAGCTATGACATAACAAAAAAAATCATCTATGTATACAAACAATAATTTTAAAATACATCTGATACATTAAAAGTAAACAACTAAACAGATCGACAATAATGGAATGTAAATATTTTTTAACGTTGTCTGTGTGATTTTTCATATAGAAAAAGGCTTTATGGCCTGAGGTTAAAGGTTAAATATTTTAAGCGTGTAGGTCAGGTTAATGCTCCTGGGAGTGCTTCTGTCATTATGAGTTAAAATCATGCCCTTTAGATATTTCTAAATTGAATACTGTTTCATTTATATAGAAAAGATTTATATACCGTTTATATATCAGTCATTTTTTACATATAATAAATATTTCAAATGTATCTCACGTTGATTTAGACGACTTCTCATGAGAAGATTATAAAGGTTTGCAGTTCGCAATCGCTGCGGAGGCTCGTAATGTCTTTTATAAATATTCATTATGTATTATTAATAAAATCGTTTATTAGAAAAACAGTACGTATGTCTGTGTGTACACGCGGAGGAGGTGAAACTTCTTTGGTTTAGGCGTATGCCTATAGTATAAATACTTAACTATACATTTACTCATTTTGGTATACTACTAGTCCAAGACAGGCACTTATATGCACACAAATACATACCTACCTTACGTTTAACGCCTAATTCGTAATGAAAATTTTTCCCTACCGTGCCATACGAAGTTTCATTTCAATAATCCACCCTAACACTGAGTAAACCTATTCTGGTAAATAGTAATTATAACCAATATTAACATACATGTGAAGGATTAGGAAAATCTATGTAAACTTAAGATTTTTTTTTATTGTACTGTGCCTGATGGTAAGCACAGCACAATCCAAAAACAACGGCGACCACCGAGAGATACCTCGTCCGGCGGTCGTCGTTATCATGCCGGCCTGCGTAAATGTTTCTTCACGTTACGCTTGAAGGACCCCATGTTATAGGAAGGATGGAACACACTAGTCGGGAGATTGTTCCACAGCTTCACGGTACGGCAAAAATAAGATGTAGCGAAATTTTTAATTCGTGCCCAGATAGGAGTTACCGTAAAACTGTGGCTCCGAAGACCAGCGCGTTTGAATTACTCTTCAGAATACTCGCCGTGATACAGACGGTAGAACAGGCTCAGTGAGGCAATGTCTCCGCAAATGAATTGAATGTCAAAGAAGATAAATCGTTTTAAAATACAGAATTTAAATATACGTGCTTCGTCAAACATGATAACACCCTTTTCGTAATATGATCATGATAAATGATGAACGACGTAGCTACATATCTCATATGCCCCTAGTACGGTTACGTACATTTTACAAATTTTATTCGTGTGTCACCCTCCTCCTACGCCTCCTCCTTATTTTGTGCGAATGAGAACAATCGATTTTTATTGAAAGTGAAACTTCTTAAATGAGGGTTTTGAAATTCTGATCAGCAATCTGTTCGTGTGACGAATAGTGGTGGCGGTAAACACTGTGTAGGATAGAGTGTTGACAACAGCGGTTCTCGTCTGATCACCGAAGTTCAGCAACGTCGGGTACGGTCGGTGCTTAGATGGGTGACCGCCTGGGAATACTACGTGACGTTGCCTTTCTCTTGTTTTTTTTAAATTAAATTTTGTCTCACGTTTTGTTTTTTGATGGTAAACATGGTAAACCTAAACCGTGTTATTACAAAAAAGTTAAATACGTATTAAATACTTAGTTTTAGGCAAGTTCGCGTTATCCTTTTTCACAAGTCTAACTTAACGTAACCAAAGCGAGACCAAAAGAGCAATATTTCGAACATTCAGCGACCGCGGTGCATTTAATATGAGACCTTTTTTAAAGCCATGGTTCAATACGTATTTAACTTTTTTGTAATAACATCGAAACTCATATGTGTTTGATCCTAGATTTTCAACTCGAGGGTAGTAAATGGCAATGCGGGCTTAGAAAAAACCCTAGCATCATGCTATGGCTTTATCATGGTACTATCACTTCATAGGAAACTCCGGGTCATTTCAGAATCTATCGACGCGGTATCCCAACACGCTAACACAGTGGTCAGTATGGTGCAGTAGTCATCGCCGATTTAACTAAATTAAATTTATAAAATGATTTTTTATGTAAGCAGTGTTCAAGCACTCAATACAATTCACGCAATGGTATGTAATGTGAAATTCGGTTTCAGTTAGATAAGATACCTTTGCACTAGTTGCCATTCGAGCTAATTGCCTTCTATGCTCATCACGAAACCCTGTTATACCTGTCAAAGTAACAAATCATTTGGAAAATAAATAAAAAAAACAAAACAATATCTACATTTAATAACACAAACAAATGTTAGTTTTTACACAGTGTATTAACAAATATTTTCAATATCATAAAAATATACGATGACAGACAGACAATCTCAGCTGATTACCGATCTATCTTCCATGTTTTAACATTACAGATATCCGGTAACTACCTCCAAGTTACTTAAATATGGG
Source organism: Antheraea pernyi (assembly GCA_015888305.1). Classification (NCBI taxonomy): domain Eukaryota; kingdom Metazoa; phylum Arthropoda; class Insecta; order Lepidoptera; family Saturniidae; genus Antheraea; species Antheraea pernyi. The sequence continues at coordinate 1,552,933 of MU158711.1, forward strand.
TTTGAAAAGCGCAGCGTTTTAAAATAACTCGAAAGTTATGTTAACGACATTGCAACACTCCATTAGTCGAAGTACATGAAAGGTTAAATTTTAAAAAATCACAATCTATACGCATAAACAAATCTAATGTTAAATAAATTATATTATTCAATACTCGAAAAGATAGGTGTCAAATCCACCCACCTCCGTCAGTTCTATGGGTCATTTCATTATTAAAAGGTAACATTATTCATTAAATATTACTTGTTTTCCATTACCACTTAGCATTTAAGGTAATGATTCCGATTTCAAATGAATAATATTAACAAATTAACATATATTAAGTCAACATGTTGAATTGATGATACGCTTTGCTTCAATATCTGTATTAGTGATATAATAACCGAAGAGATCAATTGTTCTCCTGCTTCTTTGAACGCGATAGTCTCTGGAACTGCCTGATAGATTTGAAAAATTCAGTGCAGTCTATACAATGACATTATAACTAAAAAGCTGTAGAGACGTCATAAGCGCTTTGACAGCGCCTTGTTAAAACTTTGCTATCTAAGCAACATATAACTACTTCTATTTCACCACCGATACTGAGAATATGCCATCTTACTTCCACATTTTATCTAAGCCGGTGAGGCGTTACAATATTACTTTACGTATGTGTGCGCTATCGTGCCATTTGTTTTAGTTATAATATAGTTTTTTTTAGTTATTCTATAGCTTAATTATTAAAGAAGGTATTGGCTGATTTATATCACTACCACCATCGCACTGCTCGTCGTCGGCAGGGAATTCATCCCCATACATTGGAACCGAAATGGTCTCTGACGGTCCGGTTTCAAAGGGGTTTCCTTCTACGAGCGATCCGGTTGTGGAATGAGCTTCCTGCTGCAGAGACTACAGTATGGAGTGCTTCAAGGGAAAAATAAGTAGGTTACTTAAGGGTCGGCAACGCGCATGTAACGCTTCTGATGTTACAGGCGTCCATAGGCTGTGGTGACCGCTTTTCATCAGGCGGCCCGCATGCTTGTTTGCTACTGACGTAGTATAAAAAAAAAAGAAAAAAAACTACGTGGCTCTTTGGTCTGGAGTAATTACCATATATATTGTAGGTCAGACAGTATGCAATGCGAGAACAATAGTACAGGGGTGCAGTGTGGGATGGCGCGGAGCGTCGGGGTCTGAGGGCAGATTGGTCAGCCGATGAGAACCGAGTATTACCGAACTATGACTGTTTACGTCAGGGAGCTACCTTGACACGCGGCTCAATCGCGTGGTCGGCTTCCACCGCAACAGTGTCATATTTTATACCGAATTTGTTGACATTAATTGACCATTTTAAAATTTAAAAACAAGTGAATATCGGCTTCAAATTATTTATTAGTCATTTATGTAAACTAAGGTTTATGGATATTATCTATATATTGATTGTATTTAGCGCTGTCGTTGCTTTAGCATGGCTTGGTTATTTCAAATATTTTATAATTTCTGCTATCTAATTGCTCTTAGAAACATATAAATATTGGACGGGTTGTAAAACAGAACATTACATTTGATCTTGAGATGATCTAAGAATATAAAAACAAGTTAGACTCCGTAGATATACCGAACAACCATTAGTTTAATGGAATAGAGAAAACTTGACTAAATTGTGAAATTACAATTTTTATGTGGAATTGTACTTTCACATGGATACTTGATTAGATCAGATAATTTGCGTTTGTTTGATCTTAAGTTCACGAATATATTGAAAGTGATTATCATTACATAGTATAAAATAAAGTCTCCTACCGCGTTTGTCTGTCTGTCTGTTCGCGATAAACTCAAAAACTACTAAACTGATTTTCATGCGGTTTCCAACAGTGGATAAAGTGATTCATGAGGAACGTTTTGGTATACAATTTGCCAAGGATTTATTTTTAATCAGGGCGGGACAGCGTCTGCCGTGCCCTCTAGTTTTTTTTTTTAAATATGAAAAGTGTGTTCAATTCTATAGTTCAAGAATTAATAGTGCACAAAAAATTATAATATTTGAAATAGAACCTATCTCGTATGTTTTAATACATTACATTAATGTTACTCATAATTATTGTAAGGAAGTTTTCATATCAAATCATCGTTTAGTTCAACGCATTTAGATTACCGACTGATACCCACGCATCGCTACTTTGCTTAACCCTTATGCGGTCGGCTACGGAAATGATTTACACTAAAGTTTAATCAAAGTAATTTATTCTTTATTTAAAGTTGTATTATAGTATATTTTACATTGTAGTTGTGTGCTTGTTAGATGCATGACACAGTTGCTTTTGATATGAAATATGAAGAGTAATAAAGCTAAAATAAATCGACCTGAAATATTTTTGAAGTTATTTCAGTGTTAATTTCAAATTGGATATATTTGATTAAGCAGATTCACAATGATAGATATTTGCAGATAAATGTATATTTATACGTAAAAGATGGGTACGTGTATTAGTGTGTACAAGCAGAAGAAGTAATACTTCTTTGGGTTATGTTATATGTGTTTTACCTATATGTTATTCGATGTTGAAAATAAAATTTATCTAAAAATATCACCTACGTGTTTTTAAGTGTTTACAAAAAAACTTGTGGTCTTTCAAAATAATCATCCCCGCACTTAAAATAAATATAACATTTTAAACTAATTATCCTATATACACTTTGTTATAAAAATGCAATTCTGTATTGCGTACACCAATGATATCTTTATTAATACAAATGAATCGCAAAATATGTTGCTAAGCGCAAAACTCGAAGACGGCTAGTCCAATTCGAGTAATTTTTGATTTCATTTATTCCTTGAACTCTGAGGAAGGTTTTTATGGAGAGAAGAATTGGAAAAAATGCACGGAAAAACCAACAAATCAGTTTGCTTTTTCTATAATTGTGAAGACAACTTCAAATTGCTATTAGCAACTTGAACGAATCCGCAATTACGAACCTTTTGTTTCATTTTGGAGTGACGCATGTAATTTTACCATTTTACTGCGATTTGCTTTCTCAGTTTGTATTCTGGAAAAGCGAACAGTCTCTATGGAGTAGCATAGCAAAATGTTCCATATGTTGGTATGCATCTACTAAAAAGGCGGGTTAACAAAAAAATCACATTAAGGCGAAACGAAGTCCGCAGGGTCAAATTAGTTATTTATATTTTTCACTTCTGGCGGCAGTCCTTATGACTGCTTCAACTATTTTTTTCTTATCGTTTATTATCAGTAAACAAATAAATATAAACCATATTATTCATCTGACATAAATACATAAAAATTGTAATTTGAAAAGGCCCCATTCACTAAACTATATGTAAGTACTTAAAATAAAACTGGACATTGATTTTGCATGCTATTATAGCGGATATGCCATTTCTACCGCATTAACCCGTCGATTTTCATAATTTAGTGCAAATGGTATGGCCGAAGCGCATAATATAGGGGATTCAATATTCATAAGTCGGCATTACTGCGTCGTATTCGCGTGAAATAGCTACTTCGATGTGCTTTAGTGTTTCGTATAGAAGAGTTCATTGCATAAAGTTCGTATAGTATGACTATTTTTTTTTTCAAAATAAAAATAGGCGTTGATTGATTGAGTTTGGAAAACTGTAATCCACATAGTAATTATGTATCCATATGCCTATTCGTGGAGACCTGTAGATGGTTTTTTGTTGTTCATTTTTTCGTAGCAATTCTTGTAAGTAGTGCTGTTGTTGTTCCCATAAACTAAATAAACTAAACTATTTTATTGCTGGTTAGTAACATACTTTTTTGTTGTAGTCTATATAAATAAACTAGCTTCTCCCCGCGACCTCGTCCGAATAGTTGCTTAAAGAAAGAAAAACATGTATTTGCAACACACATAAGTAAATATGAAAACACGTACAATTAAAAAAAGAAAATACATAGGTACATACATATAAACAACGAAAAATAGGAATATAAATTGATGGTTAAGTGTGTATGGCAAATGGGCCCCGAGTCAGCGTGTGTGCTGTTGGAGGTTAGTCCTTCAGCGCTATGTTCACTTGGGACCCAGAGTGTTATGTGTGCACCGAGAGATGGTGTGCATATTAAATGTTATGTAGTATTTCGTGTAGTGATGTTATATAAGTTTCGAAAAAAATAAATGGTAATAGAAGTTTAATGTGAATATATATATATATATAATTCATAACATAATTAATATCTATATTCTATATATATATATATATATATATAAACTTTGGGTTAACGCTAACACGCAGCGGAAGCTCTGAAAAGAAAAAAACTCCGATTTTGAAACACTCTTCATTGGTGGTCCTTTCTGCCAGCCTTCCTCGATAAATAAGCTATCTAATACTGAAATATTTTTTCAAATCGGCCCAGTAGTTCCTGAGATTAGCGCGTTCAACCAAACAAACAAACTCTTCAATCTTATAATATTAGTATAGATGTGTAGTCCTGTCTGTATGTGTTTTTTAATACCTGATGCGGTGATAGATAAGAATATCACAAAGATATTCATAATAAAGCTAATGTTATAAATACGAATGTGAGTTTTATTGTTACGTTTTCACTCTTTAACTACTAAATTGGTTCTTACTATATTTTGCTTACTCGTTGTTAGGCGTACAGAAAAGTACGCAGGGTATATTTTATTCGGAAAAAAGTTGGTCTCGAGGGGAAAATAAATACACATAAACGCATGCGAAGTTACGGACAGAAGCTAGTTATATATATAAATAGAATGATAAAATTTGCCGTTGTGCGCGCAGAACTCAAAACTACTAAATATATTCCGATCAATTGTTATTATTTTTATTTCTTAGAGACTTAGTCCTAATATAGAGTTATTAAACTTATAAGAAAGAACGATTTTTATATGTTCTATTATAAGTATTATTTTTATGTCCTTTTCTGTACATCTGACGATCTGTGGAGTACCTAGTTAAGGCGTGAAAGCGTAACAAACAAACACACTTCCTCGGTTATAATATTATTTAGAGTATGAAAAATATGTAATAGTACCAGACACACAGATAGCGAGCTCGACTCGTTGTTTGTCAATTTCTTTTCAATATAGTAAAGTACAAAACTTGGGAAACTTGGCTTAGAGATTCTTTGTAATTTAGTTGGAAAATTTTGGATCTTAAAAAAGGTATTTTGCTGTTATGGCGGTTATAAACACGTATTTCTATAAGATTGTGTTATAAATTATTCATATAAGAAAATGTATATAAACTCAAATTTAAAAATTTTATAACAATTATAAGAAGGTTTAAAATATTACAGTCTATAGTTAAAAATTGAATAGATATTATAACTTCAGCCTTTTCCCGCTTTCTATATTTTAATTTAACCGTCCCGATGCTCAGTTTAAATAGAGGAGAAAATAGATCTGAAACTTTTGAAGAGAATCCAGAACCTTTCAAATACTTAGCTAAGTTTGATCGTTCCGTCCCCGTGTGCTTGAGTTTTAATGTATCTAAGTTGGTAAAGTTTTAACCAACTTATGTAGGCATGGAGTTGAGATTTTTTTTTGTAAACTAATCCTTATTAACATTTATTTATATTATTTCTAGCTTTTACTGCTTCATAAGCCCTAATGTAGATTTGATCGAACTTTAGAGAACCATTAATGTAGAATTGACCGAACTCTACTTTTACTACCGAACAATACTTTTTCTGGATAAAATGAATCCTATGTCCTTACCTTTTGGGGTATAAGGGGTGTCGAATAACATCATAAGACTTGAGACACCCAAGCCAACCTCACCTGCACGTGGTGCACCCTGCTAAATTACAAACGAGGCAATGGCGAAAGCGGTGTGGTAGGGTTTTACAGCCTGACTGGGTCGCTACCACCATGTATATGGCGAAAAAGCCCGTCATAGTGATTCGCTTCTACGGGTCCGTTTCGGGATCACCCTGTGCATATCCAGCTTTTCGCAGGCCCGCATGACAGCGGCGACCGGCGATGGATAGATTCTCTTTCGGTGGTCGCCATTGTTTTTGGATTGTACTGTGTTTACACTCAGGCATAGTACAGCCATTTTGCCGTCCTACAATTAAAAAAAAAAGAAGTATATCTCTGACAACGTGTGCAAATTTCATGAGGATAGCTGGAATAGTTAAAGCGTATAAGCGTAACAAACATACAAACTCATGTTCGCGTTAATAATATACTAAGGACTTGCTGTGCCTGCGACTCCATCCTAATGTAAAAAAAACAACAAATAATAAATTCATCTGAATTTATTAAGTCTATTTACTTAGCTACTTTTCTCACGTACTTAAGTCGCGTCGTCATTAAAATTACAATAACTTTTGATAGAGTGGACCGATTTTAATAAAATCAGGACTAAATGTTACTCGAGGATGTATGCTTTAGGATTTTCGTGGATTTAAGTAAGGTTTCGTGAACGCAGTACTTTAGCAGTGATGGGAGTTCAGACATACAGACATTTCTAAAAATGATTGAAATGTATTTTATAATGCAAAATACCTGCAACATTTTTTTTTCACAAAAATCTAAAAGTTATTGTATTACTTTAGTATGAATATTGTTTACACTTATAGGAATTAATTCGAATTTCATAATATAAATGTTATTTTCTACGGATTCACATGTATCTATTATTATTTTTTGTAATTACTCTTTTCGCAATAAGCTGAACTAGAGTTATGTCAAAATGTATGTTGTGTGAACATTATTCGTGTTGAAATACGTACATATATACTTATTTTTTTAGCGATCTACGGGTATGGACATTCGTTTGCTATAGCGTGATCTAGAAGCGAGTCAAAGCAAAATGGATAAGATAAAATCTGTCCCATTACAAAATTCTTCGTCTCCATGAACGTAGACGAATCGCTGACATATCGTATCTTAAATATCACTAACGGTGCGTGGAATTATTAAGTAATATTCTCCTAATTTACTACCAGCTAGTTCCACTAGAAATAAATATACTCTAAATGTACCGTTAGTGAAATCATTCTATCGAAAAACCCATTCTTAATTAGAGCTAGCAACCAAATTAACAGCGTCTCGAAACTCTTTGATACCTACTGACCTGTTTCACACGGGGTCTCCCAAACTCAAGAAAGTTATCACCATTTTTTTTTTATAATTCTACCAACTCATTTCAATTTTCATGTGTTAGAATTATATAATTTTATATTTGTGTGAAGTTTTAAATGGCTTTATTTATGTTATCTACACATATAATAATAATGAAGTGTCTGTATGTAATATCAAAATAATATTTTTTTAATGATTTGGATATGAAAGTATACTCGGTACTGATAGCAAACATTTAATTTCTAAATTTTTGTCTGTCCGTCCGTCCGTCTGTCTGTTTGTCAGTTGTTTTGTTCCGAATAATATCCGAAACTGTTGAACCGATTTCGACGGCAATTTCAGTGGCAGATATCTGAAATTACAGCGGATGACAATATAGGTTACTTTATTTTGTACTAGCTGATATTCGCGGCTTTGTCCGCAGTGCTATCTCAAAACCGTCGGCCCAATTTTTACGGGATTTTCACTGGCAGATAGCAGACCTTATAAGAAGTAATTTAGATTATTTTAGTTTAGACTAGCTGGTACCTTCGGCTTCGTCCGCAGTAATATCTCCAAAACGGTTAGACCGACTTTCACTGGCAGATAGGTGACCTTATAAGAAGTAATTTAGATTATTACTTATAAGTTTGTTCTTTTGTTAGCTGCAAGGTCACTTTTTACACGTATGCCAATTCTCATGGTGATTGCATAAACACTGTTAGAGTTATTGGCTACCTAAAATAATTGCAACAAACACAAACAGAGTTCGCTTTTTTATGTAAAACTATGTTTATTTAGTTAGTTATTTTATTATTTTTATTAGTTAGTTTATTACATCTACTACTTTAGCATCATTTTTGATATAAATAATCTTCCAAGTTTTTACCTAAACACAATTTGTTGCATGGAAAGCGATGTACATTAAATTTACACATCCCTTCGGACATCCAATTACTGGGTTCTTAAATTCAGCTCGGATTTTGGGTAAAGGTCAGAGGTAGGTCGAATGTACTTAAGGAATAATGGGTAGTCTTTATATCGAATTAGTGTACATTTATGGTTACAATATATGCTATATACTTTCAGGTAGAATATATTTGTTTTTGTTATCTGTTTTTAGTTTTAAACGAACAAAATCTCATCGGTTATATATTTACGGTGTTCTTTCAGTACCCTTAAGCCAAGTAACGGGAACTAGTTTTGAATTCCTTCCGCTTAACCTGGTCGGTGTAGGTCCTTCATAAAAAGCCTTGTTCTGTGGTCTAAGATTCTAACAAATAACCTTGGATGAACCGGTATGAGGCGCTTGGTGAACACTAACGCAAAGCGTTTCGAGCCTGTGCATTTACTGCAAGACAGAATTATCCGCGTCCATTAGTCGCAGGCCTATCTTACAATGGTTGAAAGCTAGATCTAAACTCGCAGGAGGAGAGAAACTTAGTAGTCTGGTACCTGAGTCTATTACCTCCTTTATGGCTATACTTCTTCGCATTACGTGATGACGAAGATCCGTTAATTTTTACTTTCAATCATCGATTATAGGATGGGAGGATTGAGAAGTCGGGCTTTAAAAAGGAATCCTAAAAATTGTGACACTAAAAAACAAATAATTATTTTCCACAAAATATATTTGATTTGCATTTAACAATGTCATAACATAACTGCAATATATTTAAGTTTAATTATAAAACAAAATCGATACTTTTAGGAATCAGTTAAAGCAACTATGTTTTGTATACGATTCTAGAAATAACGAAATCTATATAAAATAACGAGGCGCGGTGGCGACCCGCATCCGTCGAACTGCAATTCGAGAGGCGCGACTGTGTTGCAATGTGTAACTCTATTTTAGTCCGGGAGTCGCCTAAATATACCGTAAGTCGTGCTGCAGTATTTTGCAAAAGGATCACGCTCTGTGTGCCGCGTCATGCACTAAAACATTTTAAATGACTTAAATGTTATTTCTATTACAGTCGTGAAATTTAACCAAATCGATTTAGCTTTGAAGCGTGTTTTATAAACATTTGCAATTACACAGAACAATATTTAAAAAAAAGCTGAGGCAGGTCTAACGACTGCCGATAGAAGTGAAAACTCAAAAGTATGAAATAACTCTTCTCTTTTGAATTTTAAAAATTAATTATAGTGTGAAATACTTAAATTTACCCACGGAACAATAATGATATACACCCTTATAAAGTCTTATTAATTAATCAGGCCTAAGATGAGTTGCAAAATATCAATATTACATGTACACGGGCCGCTATACCACGTGTCACTAGTCTAACGCAATACGGCCGGTCACGCTTACTAGCATGTCATCACGTGAAATTATAAGTATATCTCCTACCAATAAATACCCTTCAATGCGCCGAAGGAAGATTTCACTTCAAAGTTTAGACCACACAAGATGGTACAAAATTCTTAACTGAGTTTATTTTACCAGTACGAAGCAACATTGTTATTTATATACTTTTAGCGTTTGTTACTTCATAAATAATTGTTAATAATTTAATCACAGCCGTAACCGAAAGCTTAGCATTTAGTATGGAATACTGGTGTCAGACGGTGCCTCGCGTGTAAATATAACTTAAATTACGATTTATACCTATGTCAGTGTTATAAATGGTTTTTGGTACCGCGGCATAAACAAGTCTAATAGCTATGTATATATAGATTCAACTAGCAATAAACTCGACGAATCAAAGTATTCAATAGTATGAATACGTAATTATATAGTTATATTCTCCTATATATATATGTACATTACTATTATAAAGGTCTAAAGTTGGTTAATATATTAGTGGTATTAGGCATTCTCGAAAATACATTCTATAAATTGTTTTACAAAGGTATGTTTAAGCTGATGGTTATGTAAGTTCAGTTTAATTTATTTTGTATTGCAACTTACGATTCTTTGATCCGTTCTAGGCTTTGTGTACTTACTCATGTGGCAGCCATGTGTACGTAGATTCTACCCGACTTTTTGCATTTTGACATGTACAGATCAAGAAATTTCGTCACATGTTGCTTTTAATGTTGCACGTAATATTAAATTTTCGATGTTGTGATGTTCAAATGATATAATATTTTTTTTGTAACATAAACAGATTCATGTCCAGTGATATTATTTCCAAGCCACATCGCTTGTGTAATATAACCAAACTATATTACGCAAAATGTTACTAATATCACATGATACAGGATTAAATAAAACAAGTTTATAAATCTATACTTAATATTATAATGCTGAAGAGTTTGTTCGACCGCCATCCAGCGTCTCAAGCTTAGGAAGTCCCCAGGTCCCGATGGGATCAGGAACGAGGTACTGAGACTCCTTCCCGATCACATCATAGCATCTTCAATACAGCCATGTCCCAGGGCCACTTTCCAGCCGCCTGGAAGAAGGCCGTAGTGATAGGCATACACAAGCCCGGCAAAAAAGCTACGCTTCCCGATAGCTATCGCCCGATTAGCCTACTCGCGCGATACAGTGACACAAAATCTTACATCACTGCGACAACATTACACATATCACCTCCACACACGTGCACGCATACACGCTTACACATGCAAGTGGAAGGGTTTTATTTTTTTCCCTTATCAAAGTGAAATAGTTTAGAATATTATCCGATACGAAATATATATAAGGGTTGTTGAGGTATGTATGCTTGGTACACATATATGTTTCAATAACTCGTATATGTATGAATTGAATTGAATTGAATATGAATGAGCTTAGCTTAGGTTAGCTCCGATAGGTCGCGAATTGCATGTATCAGGCAACAGCCAAAGCCGAGGTGTGCCGCGCACCCTTGAGCTAGTTGTCAAAATAAAATCGGCTGAGTGCCTTAAGCGCTCGCCTTAGTAGTCCGGTGAAGCTGTTAAGACCTCGCTTGGTCAATAGCGTAGTCAGTTCGAAGAATAAAAAAAAACTGAAGAGTTTGTTTGCTTGAACGCGCTGATCTCGGGAACTACTAGTCGGATTTGAAAAATTATTTCAGTGTTAGATAGGTCATTTATCGAGGAAATCAATAGGATATATATCATGACGCGTTAGCCTAAAGTGACTATTCCACGTGGACGAAGTTCTGACCAGAAGCTGGTAGGAAATAAAAGCAGTTGCTTAGTTGTCTAAACTATAGCAAAATGTTATTTTTTCCGGTTGCTCTTAAAATTATAAAATGAACAGGTGTGTTTTTAATCATTTATTTTATATTCCACAAATTGTGTTCACGATAATTTATTACTAATTAATGAAAAAAAAAACCATTTTCTCACAGTAATAAAAATATTATGTTCTCACACAATTATTTGAGAATTATTAGAACCGGTCCTACCTGTATTCAAATCATTCGTGCACAATTTTTAGCACGCCAACATATGCACATACAGCGAGACTAGTTTATTTTATTATAGTCGATACCGTTTGATTATGTTAAAAGAATTAACACCGGATGTTGTTGATGTTCCATTTAAATTTTATTGCGGTGTCGAAACAAAGCCGCGGAATATATATGCATGAGTATCTGGGACTTGGGTTACGGTTACAAAAGTTTTGATGTTTTTTATAAGGTTAGATGAACTTTCATATAAGTCCTTATAATTTTTTTTTAATTTTATGATTTTAAGATGTACTACAATTATGAATTATTTTAATAACCAACTAGCGGGCCAGGCAGACATTGTTCCGCCATGATTATAAAAAAAAAATCCTTGACAAATTATATACTAAAACGTACCTCATGAATCACTTTATCTACTGGTGCAAACCGCATGAAAATCCGTTCAGTAGTAATTTAGTTTATCGCGAACAGACAGACAGACGGTCATGGCAGAGGACTTTATTTTATACAATTTTTTTTATGTCATAGGAGGCAAACGAACAGGTGGGTCACCTGATAAGTGATCACCACCGTCCATAGCCACTTGCAACACCAGAGGAGTCGCAAGTGCGTTGCCAGCCTTTTGGGGCGAGGGGAGTGAGGAATGGGTGAGGGGGAGGGGAGGTAGGCCTCCGACGCTCTCACTGATCGAACGAAACGCAACTACGCAAGCACTGTTAGTTACTTCACGTCGGTTTTCTGTGAGAGGGTGGTACTACCCCGGGCGAGCCGACCCATGTTGAAACCAGTAACAGCTTCAGCGTGGCTCTACCACCTACAACTATCTAATGATAAGAAACTTGTACACAATTTTATAACTGTCATTACAAAGATCTTATTATCTTGTGTAATTTATTAGTCGGTCTGTTGTAACTAAACACATCGACGACAAAACAACTTCATTACCGATCCAGGTGCTGCAAACGTAGTATTAGATTTATTACTCAGCTTAATCATAGTGTGGGTTACGGTTACGCAGCGGAAAGAGTAGTAATTTATCAAATAAACGTCCCTCCATTATTTAGAAGTCCCATGAACTCAAACTTTTTTCTACTACCTAGTGTTATAAAGTGTTTTTTTTTACATTGCCATTCGTTTTATAGCATTTCAAATTGATAAATTGCACGCAATATTTTCAGTTCATAAAGTGCTAAAATATCGTTAAAAACCGTTACATATATATAAAAATAAAAATCAGTAGCCGAATGTATGTAGGCGGATCACGTTAGAACGGTTGCACTCATCTGCCTAATTATTTTTGGATGCCTTTCTTATTGTCAGGTTAATGGATTTATGAAAAGAATTATTTGAAAATTCGATTGGAACAGTGAAATGTTTCGGTTAATATATCTCTATATAAAAAAGTGAGTGAGAATATGGATAATATGTCTTCAAAAATACTGTCAGAATTGACGTTTGGTGCCCAATTTATCTCATCACATTGTCGTATTGTAAAGCGAAGATTTGATCTCATTTTTTTGTTTAGTATACTCGTGTGAAACTACGGAAAGTTAGTATGCAGTAATAATAGACCGGGTATATATCCGACTTCATCTCATTTCAAAACTAATGTCCAGTCGTAATCGTTCGAGCTCTGTGCTCACCACCGTTTATCACCCACCAATACAATTATACACGCACCAACACAATTCACTCATTTTACGACTAGGTATTATGCGAATGAGTTTATTTGTTAAGATTTCACGCCTTAACTACTCAACCCATCATCATGTTCTTATTCTCATCCTGGTAGTCCGGTGAAGCTGTTAAGGCCTTACTAGGCCAATAGCGTAAACAGTTCGAAAAAAAAAATCTTATCCCATAATGAACTCATCATGAAATTTTTCATACACGTTGGCAGGGGACAGAAAAGGACATAGGACCAGATGGATAGGATAGGATAGGATATCAACCAGACAAAAATACTATTCCTGAAGAATAGATCAAATTGGGCAAAAGCTAATAACATCCTGTCTGTAAAATCCACTACATGAATTGAGAATAATGAAAACATTTTTAATATAATTTTTTTTGGTCCAAAATCTAAAACAATTCATATTTTTATAATCTATCAAGTGGGAAATAGCGTACTGCTTTCATGTAAAAAATGTCATTTAAAACAGTCAAGCTATTTTAAATTAAATTCGAAGATCATAACTGACATACAAAAAAATTTCATTATCATATTTATACTAGCGGACCTGACGGACGTTGTCCTGCCTTGGTAATAAAAAAATCCTAAAAGTCGACCGCAACGCCACCTACCGGGTCCAATTGTGAATCTAAACCATTCTCGGATGCACTGGAACACGCACACAAAGTTTTATTAAAATCGGTCCAGCCGTTTAGGAGGAGTTCAGTGACATACACACGCACAGAAGAAATTTATATATAAAGATTACTTGCTCGTTACAAAAATTGATTTTTTTTTCTGTCATTGGAGGCAATCGAACAGGTGGGTCACATGATGTTAAGTGATCACCACCGCCCGTACTTGCAACACCAAGGGAGTCGCTACTACGTTGCCAACCTGAATTTTGGAAGAAGGTTAGGGGGAGGGGAGGTGGGCCTCCTGCTCTCTTACTGACCGAACGAAACGCAACAATGCATTTTATTTACATAGATTTAATCTTTTTTTATATTATAGGAGGCTAACGAACAGGTGGGTCACCTGATGTTAAGTGATCACCATCGTCCATGCACACTTGCAACACCCGGGGAGTCGCACGTGCGCTGCCAGCCTGTGTTTGGGGTAGGTAGGGATAGGAGGGGGAAGGGATGGGGAGAGGGGAAGTGGGCCTCCGGAATTCTCACTGACCGAACGAAACGCAACAATGCAAGCACTGTTACTTCACATCGGTTTTCTGTGAGAGGATGGTACTACCCCGGGCGAGCCGACCCATTCATGCTGAAACCAGTAATAGCTTCAGAGTGGCTCTACCAACTACAAAAAATACAGAGAAAACGTAAGATTTACTATAATACAGAATTCACAAATACTTCCAACAATGCCTTTTAACTTGCGTCGTAGCATAACGATAAAAATACATTTACGATAAATATAATTGTATTTTTAATTCAATTAACGTTTTATATATTGCTATTTTTACCACTTTTTATCATTTGACCTATCACGACTCCGATCATTATTTATGATCAAGAAATGCGGTAAATAATGGTTATAGTTGCGGTTAGGTGCCCTGACGTCTCGGATGACCGCAACCAAGTAATTATTTCAAGGACAGGCAACTAGAACACATCGCGTGTGGGTTTACTGAGCCGTTTATCGGCACCGCACTGTCTGAGAGTACCCGGCCTCGCGCCATCTGCGGTCGACCGCGTCTATCCTACAAAACTACGTCTAATTTCAGTTGGCCTACAACTTGTAAAAATCCATTTACTTTTAGAGGCTCATCCTAGTTTAGACAAGCAAACATTATTAACATTTAACTATGGTACCCTATATTATTAAGAGGCATTATCCGTTGTCGTATTATTAAAGGCATCATGTAATTATCTTCTCCGCTATCTCAACAGACATTGTTATATTGCTCGTTAATGAAACTGGAATAAATTATACACTTCAGTGTCTCATATTTACTTTCTTGTTAAAACAATAATAGCTTTATCCGTGTCTCTATTCGTGTGTAATATAAAATTACATATTATTCATGTGTTAAATCATACATATTTATTGCATAGGTATTTTTTTAGAATATCTATTACCTAAATAATGGGTCTAAATGCTATAGACTGCATAGAAATAATATAATTAACTAGCGGACCCGGCGGACGTCGTCCTGCTTTGATAATCAGAAATAATAAAATTCAATCGCAGTTCCACCTAACGGGTCTAAACGGAATCTAAACCATTCTCGGATCCACTGGACCACGCACACAAAATTTCATCAAAATCGGTTCAGCTGTTTAGGAGGGGTTCAGTGACATACATACACACGTACAGAAGAAATTTATATATAAACATTATTATGATGAAATTATTCAATTCGGTTAAGATTGATATGCACTTACGACGGGTCGCGTTTAAAATTGTTAAGTTGCTTTGTCGAGTAAAAGGGCTCACATTCATTTCAATGAAAATTTTATATAAATATGTATTTTAAATAATCGTCTATCACATTATATTGGTTTATATTAAGAGTTAAGGTAAAACATTTTTTAGGTGGTAGAGCCACGTTGAAGCTATTACTGGTTTCAGCATGAATGGGTTGGCTCGTCCGGGGTAGTACCACCCGATCCACAGAATACCGACGTGAAGTAACAGTGCTTGCATTGTTGCGTTTCGTTTGGTCAGTGAGTGCGCCGGAAACCCTACTCCCTTCCCCTTCCTCCTCTCCTTTCCCCCTTTCCTTCCTCCAACACTGCCTGGCAACGCACTTGCGACTCCCCTGATGTTGCAAGTGTCTATGGACAGTGGTGATCACTTATCAGGTGACCCACCTGTCCGTTTGCCTAGTATAACATAAAAAAAAAACATGAAAACAGAAAGTACTGGAAGTTACTTTGTATCTACTTAATTTATTTGTAACAGGCGAGATTCTCTGCAAAGTATAAAAAAAATGAAGAAATAAGTATTACTTTAAAATCTGAAGTTACAAAGTATAAGTATTAAAAAATAGTTCAATTGCAAGATTACATGTCAAAAATTCTATTGTAGCTACTTTTTATGATTCAAATACGTTGTTGAAAAAATCCTATTCAAATAAAACATAAATGAAGGTGTATTCAAACTCAGAATTCAGAGACAAAATATGTTTGAACGTTCTCGTCTAGTCGTCACGGAACAATGCGCCCGCACAGCCTTGAACCTACGTCCACGGGCGTCGATCCCAGCCTGACTATTGTGCCAAATGTAATTTAATATTATGTATGTATAATGCGGCGTGTTAATGAATATTGTTAGTTCTCTCTTAACAAAAACACTATTCTAATGGGTTGTTTGGTGTTATTTTACAAAAAACTAGCAACTGTATGCGACATCATCCGCGTTGAATTACGGTATAAAATTAGAATCATAAATACTTGCTCCATTAATAAAAAGTGTGTGTGTGTGTACTTATGTACACGCGTTAGAATAATTTCTTCTTTGGCGTAACAAGATAAAAAAAATCAAATATTTTTATCTTTCGCCTTATTCTACGTTTGTAGAAAAAAGACACTAATAATAGAAAAAAGGTATTTAATACATTGAAAGTTTTAATACAAAGAACTACAAACAACAAATACAAAGAAACAAAATGTTGACTATAGCTAACTTCAAGGTATCGGTTTTTCGTGACGGTGTGCGCGCGCATCGTAATAACTTCAGAGTGTCGGTTTTTCGTGACGATGGGCTAGTGCTAGTATAACTTCAAAAAAACTTAGGTAGGTTCATTTTCATAATGATTGTTAAAAAGCTGTTAGACTTCATCAGATTCAGGTATAAGAACACACATTTAGTATAAAGTTATTAAAACTTTGAAAGTCTACAGAGTAGCCCGAATCGCTTATTGGATAACCCGGATATTCTCGTTCAATTAACTAAAAATTCTGCCATATAGTTCTTTTTGCCTTCCAAATTTCATCAGCGATTTAGGTGAAATTAAACGCAGTGCAAATTATTATGATTCTTTATTTCCTGTACTCGTTCGTAAGCTCCTTTACGAGTGTTAGTCATTAAAATAATTTGCGCTACACCGGATATCCAGAACAAATAATAGAAACTAGAAATATGAAATCGTACTTATGTTCTAATGAGTGTTCTATAAGGAATGGTTATAATAAAAATTATTTTATATCTTGTTTAGGTATCACGAACAGTTTTTTTATAATCAACATTGATATAAAAAAAAACTCAAACGTTTCGAGTTACATTTGTTCGAGACTGCATATAGATAGGGTTTTTATATATAAAGAACACTTAATTGATTTTTATGATAATCTTCGTTACTCATATTAATTTGTTATTAAATAATTAAAATAAATCATTATAACATTAATATTCGTTTTATAATGAAGTGCGACTATATATTATTGTAAAATAAATATAATAAATTATTATCATTATTATATCAAACATGTTACTGCCCGCGACTTTATCTACATTAAATCTATACTAATATTATAACGCTGGAAGGCTTGTTTGTTCGTTTGGTTGAACGCGCTACTACTGGTCCGATTTGGAAAGTTATTTAAGTGTTAGATAGATCATTTATCGAGGAAGGCTATATCATCACGCTAAGACCAATAGGAGCGGAGCATCAAATGTTTCAATTTTTTTTTTTTCTTTTGAGAACTTCCGCTGTTTTTTTTTTTTTTTTCGTACTGACTACGCTATTGATCAAGCAAGGTCTTAACAGCTTCACCGGACTACTAAGGCGAGCGCTTAAGGCACTCAGCCGATTTTTATTTTGACAACTAGCTCAAGGGTGCGCGGCACACCTCGGCTTTGGCTGTTACATGCAATGATACATGCAATTCGCGACCTATGTAAGCTACCCTAAGCTAAGCTACCTATTCATATATATATGAGTTGTTGAAACATATATGTGTACCAAGCTATGTGTACTCAACAACTCTTATATATATTTCGTATCGGATAATATTCTAAACTATTTCAGTTTGATAAGGGAAAAAAGATAAAACCCTCCCACTTGCATGTGTAAGCGTGTATGCGTGCACGTGTGTGGAGGTGACATGAGTAACTTCCGTTGCGTGTTACGGTTAGCCCAAAGCAACTATTCGACGCGGACGAAGTCGCGAGCAGAAGCTAGTTACAGTATAAAACTTAATAATAAAATATAGGCTAGCGCTACCTAGTTTACCAGCGAGTTACATTAAAACGGACAGCACAGAAACCATCTGTATAAAAAATATTCTTAGGTGTGTTAATTTTCATAGTGATAGATTTTCATAGTTTAGAGCGATAGATCATACAGATAATATATATTTTACTAGATGTTTACTCGCAGCTGCGATTAATTTGATCTGTTCTTGAGGAATAGTACATTTTTGAAGTTATACTTTTTTTGGCGCGTTAGGGAAAAATTATGAGAGTAAATTTTAACGATGCGCGCGCACACCGTCACCGGTAAACCGACACCCTGAAGTTAGCTATAGTCAACATTTTTTATTTTTTTGTATTTCTTTGTATTAAAACTTTCAATGTATTAAATACGTTTTCCTATTGTTAGTGTCGTTTTTTCTACAAACGTAGAATAAGGCGAACATACATACATAAGTACACACACACTTTTTTCTGGATGATAAATATCCTGTTTTATGTATTCTTGACAACATTGTCAATTGTTATAGGTAACATTTCATAAAGATCAGTCCAGTAATTAAGGCGTGAAAGCGTAACAAAAAAACAAACGCACTCAGTTTCCCATTTATAATATTAGTTACTATTATGATGTTATATATTATGTCAATTATATTATAGCTAAAAAGCTGAACGTGATAAGCGCTTCGACAGCGCCTTGTTAAATTTTGGTTAGTTAGCATATTTTTAACAAGCAGTTAAGCAACATATAACTATTTCATTTTCACCACCGATATTGAGAACGTGCCATCTTATTTCCACATTTTATCTAAGCCAGTGTGGCGTTACAATATTACTTTACGTATGTGTGCGTTATCGTGTCATTTGTTTCGTCAAAATAACATGTAGGTAACGTATCTACAGCTTTTTAGTTATCATATCATTGATATTATGTATTTTATTCCTTACTGTTGTCATATATTTAACAAACTAAACAGAGAAATATAACAAATGTGGTTCATTCCGAATATTTTACAACCCCAAGTATTAAAAGCAGTTGAACGGTAAAAGCCGTAAAGCTCTTCGCGTCCTCTCTTTGAGATAGGGAATGGAATCGATAGAGCATTCAACTCGGCTCGGAGCGACGCGACACGACGCGGACGTTACTATAAATAATTCCACGCAAAATCGCTCCGTTTTAGCTATCGCAATAATTAATATTAACATTTATTAGCTACGGTCTTGAGTCACGGGATGCTTTATTGAATTAATTCTTTGTATCGTTTGAATAAGAAAATCTAAACTAATATTATAAAGTTGGAGGGTTTGTTTGTTTAGTTAACGCGCTAATCTCAGGAACTACTTTTGTCCGATTTGAAAAATTCTTTAAGTTCTAGATTGCTCATTTGTTGAGGAAGTCTATAGGCTACATCACGCTAAGAGCTGTTTGAATATTCCAATTGTCATAACTACTAGATGAATTCTCTCGGGTTTGCACAAGTTAATCGTGTGTAGTTTCAAACAACGTAGATGCTTTATGTAATCAAAATTGGTCCATGGAAGTAACACGTCTTATTGTAAAGGTTTAGCTTCATACAGTTTATAGAAAAGATAATAGATGGCGCTGGATTCGTTGTTTTCAAATGCTTCATGTTGTGGACGTGGATATCTCTATCGCTGTATTATCGAATAGTCAACTTTACACGACTCTCTTTCGTTTCAGTACGGTAAATGAGCTGTTTGTTCATCTCCTCAATTATAGTAATTAAAACGTTGTATGCAAAGGAAATCAAGAATAATTAAAAAAAACGAAGTTGCGAGAGCTCTAGTTATAATATAAAAAAGTTTGCATACTTTTTAATTGTAAGTGGTCAAACTGTGTTGGAGATCACTTTCAGATAAACCAATAACTTTATATGTACATATATATAGATTGTGTATATATAAATATTCGAAGAAATGTTAATACTAAATCATGTATTTAGGATGTGAGGTAATACGGAACCAATAGTCACATCCGAGGTTTGTTAATGAATGATTTATCTAAACGAATACATTGGTTCATTCGCAGGTGATAACTTTTTTCACGACCGTATCCGTTACGCCTTTTGGACATGGTCCAACATGAAAAAAAAAGAAAGTGAATGATAATACGAATGAACGTTGATATATTATGTCCTTACAATTAGCAGATAGGTTTATTAGCAGATGAAGTTAGCAAATAAAATATATAATATACGAATAATGACATTAAAATTTATTTTAAAAGAAAATAAACCGAATAATATTTACATAATAAAAGAATTTAAAGAATATTTGGATCATACCATTTGTGTAATATGGACTATTATAAAAATAATTCAGTTTATCTTCTAATGTCATAAGTAATTATATAAATATGTAATATTAATGTTTTTTATTGCGTAATTATACGAAAATGTATTTTATTAGTTATATCAATAGTCATAATACATTGTCACTACATATTATAAAACAAATTCCTCTGCCTCGTCAGTCTGTTTGTCTGTGATAAACTCAAAAACAACTGAACAGATTTCCATTGCGTTTTCACCAGAAGATAAAGTGATTTGTGTTGAAGGTTTAGGTATACAATTTGTCAAGGTTTTTTTTTATTATCAGTGGGGAACACCGTCTGCCGTGCCCGAGAGTATTTCATAAAGTAAACAGTTGCAATCCTAAGTAACTTATTATCCCCAGGTTATTTCTTCTCCGTTGTGTTTTCTATACTCATTTTGTTCTAAAATTATATTTATTTATCCTTCTCATTACTTAAACCCACGGCCATCTGTAATAAAACTCAAACATTAATGCAATAATTCCATTCCAGATCAATTATATAAGAACTATAGAATGACTCGTATACCAACCCGTGTTACCTGTCAAATTACTCACAATAAATGTCTGTTATGTATGTTTGTTATATGTATATGTTATATGTATGTAAAATTACATATAACAGGAAACCTGTCACAGATTTACTGCAACCCTAATTACCATACTGTTCCACTAGCGTACCATTAACAACAGTGTAACATTTTAGGTCAGTTTTATGGATGTTAACTGTGAATAGCAAGTTTCTAGGAACGGTAACACGAAAATTGCTACTAGGTAGCTGAAGAGTTGAGTTACATTTAATTTTTTACAATAGATCAATATATGTGTAATGTGTACAGGCATTATATAACACCGAAGGGTTGATGGACGTAGCGTGTAGGTTCGAATCTTTGCCACTAGATCGGAATTTAAGGAAAGTATCGTGGCAGGTCATTTTGTAAGTCCGTCTCAAGATGAAAGTCTTCCGCGAAGCACCTATTGATGTGTTCCGGTAGCTGTAATAGAGAGCCTGTCTTCTTCTAAATTTATCGAGTTTATTAGCACTTTCGATCACATCGTCTTTGAATATTAGATGAGATAATGGTTAAATGTTCAAACTTATAAATTATAAAACAACCTAATAACCGGATATCCATCTCGGAACGGGACAGCCTTAGCGTACCACTATATCGGACGATGAGCCTAGTGTAAGGGGGTCGCGAATCAAAAGGACACTACCAAGTCCTACCGCTAATTATGATGTAAAATTAAGCAAAATAATACAATACATTATGTTTACTTATCACTGATTGGAAGCGTTAGTTTCTCTTCAGTTGTGGTTTTCATCCGTCGTGATAATAAATGTTATTTTTCCTTGGATTAATGATATACTTGGAAACTTAATAGGTGGTAGAGCCACGCTGAAGCTATTACTGGTTTCAGTAACTGGGTCGACTCGACCGGTGTACTACCACCCGACCCACAGAAACACCGACGTCAATTATAGGTGCTTGCATTGTTGCGTTTCGTTCGATCAGTGAGAGAACCGGAGGAATCTCCTCTACCCTCCTTCCCGATCCCACCATACAAAGGCTGGCAATGCACTTGCGACTCTCCTGATGTTGTAAGTGTCTATGGACGATGATGATCACTTAACATCAGGTGACCCACCTGTTCGTTTGCCTCCTATGACATAAAAAAAACGTTTTTTTTTCATGTTGGTGATATGGCATCTACGCTTTTGCCAGTGTCTTACTTTATTGGAAACGTTATTATGATTACATTATTTATGGCGTTAGCCACACCTTCGTACACATCATGCCTTAGTAATAGAAGTTTAAATATGACATTGACAGTATTTCTTTTCCCTTTACAAACATAATATTGACTGCTCTTTCCTCTACGCGTAAGAACAGCGACAGTGGATTGTCAAACATTCGTTGGTCGCTGTTCTTTTTGAATTGTACTGAAGTTTTATTTTATATCATACGAGGCAAATGGAAAGATGATGTTAAGTGATCACCACCGTCCATAGACACTTGCAACGCCAGGGGAGTCGTAAGTGCGATGTTAACCTGTCTTGGGGAGAGGGGGAGTAAGGGAAGGGGGAATGGGAGGGGAAACGCAACAATGCAAGCACTGTTACTTCACGTCGGTTTTCTGTGAGAGGGTGGTACTACCCCGGGCGAGCCGGCCCATTCATGCTGAAACCATTTAATAGCTTCAGCGTAACTCTACCACCAACAAAAGTTACCATCAATGTTTTCAAAGTTAATGTACCCATGTCATGGTTCCTGTCACTTGTCACTGTGATCCCTTACTGACATCGATGTGGCTTGACCCAAAACTAGTTAGAAACTTTAAAGCCACAACTACAGATAATTCTACATTTTGTTTAGACGACTCTATATAGTAAATATATATCCCTGATTAAATACAAAAGGGTCACAAATAGAAAAAAAAAATGTGTATCATAGAAATCTAAGGTCTAATGTTAATGAAATTATAATAAGAACTCTTTGAAAATACCCATTAAAAAAAAAGTGAACCGAATTGAGCGTCTTTTTTTTAGGTCCGATATGTGGAGGGCATTGTTGTGGTCGAGGGACAGAGATGCAGCTCAGGAGCACGCTGCGAAAGATGGCTGAGGAGAGCGCTGTGATATCCACGAGGCGGACAGCAGACCTGATGTTGTCCACCAGACGGACGCTGCAAGGTAAACTTTATTTAAAATAAATCTTAAATTAGATACATATAGATACAATGGTAGTAAAAAATAATTCACACTAATAATGCAAATACGTAAGTAATTCTGCCTGTTTGTAACCTTTACACAGTTAAACATTTGAACCGGTCCTAATGAAATTTGCATAGGGGTAATTCGAGACACTAAGAATTTGAAAACTCACCAATTTAAGTAATATTATAGCTTTACATTCGCAGATTTAAGAAAAATAGATCGGCTAAAAATTACTTTTTAGTGTTAATAACTTTAATATTTTCAAAATAGCTTGCATTTACAAGATGTTCTGAATCTATCTAGCTGACTTTGATTTCTATTCGGACGTACAAACAGACAGGCAAAAAACAAATTAACATTATGTTCGTGAATCGTGATCAGCGTCTTTTATAAACCCTATCACAAAAAGTATTATGTAGCTATATAACTACAAATTTATTAGTGTAGATAAAAAGACAATTTAGTTTTTTTAATTTAGATTTAGATAGATTTATATTTAGAAGATTTAGTTCACGACGAAAAGAAAAAAACTCATAAGTATCAGCAATTGGTTATAATGATATAAACCAGAGGTTCCCAGGCTTTTTGTCTCATAGACCACTTTCAAAATGTAAGTGGTTCCGGTGGACCCCTTGCAGCTACATTTCTACCATATTACCAAAACTCGACATGTGAAGATTAGATCTAACTATGAAAATTTGCGCTGCGGCTAAGTTTCAACCACTAATAATAGTTTTGGGAAAACAAGTGAGAATTAATTGGTTATTAGTCGATTGTGCTGTGAGTGTTTGTCAAAAAAGCATGTCGTCGATGCAAGTCTTAAGACGTTGTATTGAATATGGAATATGCAAGGTCTTACAAGTAACAGTCACTGAGCTTCTTAAAATGTTATTATCTGCCTACATTGATAAGTGAAGTCAAGTCAACATTTTCGTACTTTACTATCGAAAGCAGATAAGTTTTCGTGGACCCCTGCTTAAGAATTGTGAACCCCAATTTTTTTGTCACGCCAACGTAGACACCCGTCGAGTCTCCCGTGGACCCTTTCGGATTCACCTGGTGTAAGGGTATGAAGATATAAACCCATCTATAAAGCTTATTAAAACTACATGGTTACAATTTTAAGGAATAAAAACACAAAAAAAAATGTTTAGACGTTCAGAAAGAATCGGAAATAAATCGAGTGACTAGAGGCACAGAAAACTGAATGGATAGCTAACATGTCGTGGCCCGAAGGTATGTTCAAACGAAATCATTCCGGAGGCGACCCCAATCCCGAGTCTTGTGTTCTTTCATTTGAAAAACGAATTTACCTTTTCAACTAAAACGACGGGAGAGGATGTATTTTCTTTGGTCGTCCGATAGTGTTGTTACAGATATGAGCCGACCGAGTTTTCTATAGATAAAATGTATCTTTCTCATCTGTTTTCTTATTGAAGATAAAAAGATTGCCTTTTCTCCACTTTACCATAATATTGTTTTATGCTTACTATTTTACGAGTCTTATTTAATTATATGTAAATAAGCCAATTTTCCTATTTACATTCGATAGAATTTACTTCATTTAAGGTTAAAATTAATAAACGCTTAGATAAAATATACACTTAATGAAATTGTAATAATCCATATCTATGAAACGTAAATTTTGCGCATGTCTAAGAAATGACATTTATATATCAGGGAAATAATGAAACGATATTTAGAAATAACGTCACCTTTATCATTTAATCGTTCGGTTGACCATCGAATATTAATAATTAAGGTAATAAAACTCCGAATATAAAAGTCTAACGACCTAAGATATCCTTCGCTGTTTTTCCTTCTACATATGTTTGCCTGAAGGGTTCTTACAGCTTTACCGGTTTTGATAGTAAGTGTGAAAGGCACTCAATTAAAATGGCAACTAGAGGAAAGGTGCATGCCACCTTTTAAGGCATCCAATCAATAGTAGTTTACTATGACTCAATAGTAGCTACAATAGGATTATCTAGATCCAGGTTATTAGTATACACACCAGGTCAAGAGCACAGTTTCAACAATAACTGGATAATCAGCAAAATAAAAATTTAATTGAGCTTTGTAAGGTTTCAAGGCAACTTTGGACCCTACGAATATGATACATAGATTTTTTTATCGACTTGTATCATTTTCTAAAATCATATATATATATATATATAAAACCTAAAACTAAAAAAAAACCTCGTTTTTATTATTATAATTTTTGAAGGCTTTTGCTTAGCTTAGCTCGCGTTAATCTAGATTTGTCTTATCGAGAACAGTTATTTTTTTCTAGATTAAGTGTACCTTACGCAACGACGCATTACCTATAACTAAAAAACTGTTGATACTTCATAAGCGTTTCCGACAGTGCCTTGTTAAAACATGGCTAACTAGCTTGTTTTTGACGGCTGCCCCGTCAATCCGCCCGTATCTAAGCGAACATATTATAACTATTTGTGTTTCATCACCGATATTGAGAATATATCATCTTACTTCTACAATTTATCTAAGACACTTTGCTGTTACAATGTTACTATACGTAAGAGTACGTTTTTTTTCTTAATTATAGGGAGTAAAGGAACAGACCAGTCACCTGATGGTAAGTGATCACCGCCGTCCATAGACACTAGGAACACCAGGGAAGTCGCAAGTGCGTTGCCTGTGTTTGGGGGAGAGGAGGGGGGAAGAGGAGATGAACCTCCGGCCCTTTCACTGACCGAACGAAACGCAACAATGCAAGCAATGTTACTTCACGTCGGTTTTCTGTGAGAGGGTGGTACTACCCCGGGCGAGCCGATCCTGAAACTATTAGTGGCTTCAGCGTGGTTCTACCACCTACATAACGTACGTTATCATGTCATTTGTTTTGTCAAAATATCGCGTAGGTCGTTACCTACTGTAAATACGTTTATTTACAGCGTTTTAGTTATAATGTCATTGACCTTATCTTCTTTTCTGTACCCCTGACAACGTGTATGTAAAACTACAGAATGATCACTTTTTAAAATTAATAGGGATATTCATATTGACAATAAATTTATCCAGTACTCGATACACCAACAATGCGGTTAACCAACGATACAACGTCCTACGGTTGAATGGACACATGTATTTATTTATCAATATGCCGATTTAATACAAAGAACACCAGATGCAACAGATCACGAGAGATGTACAAACATGAGCCTACCGCAATTACGGGCGGCGTGCCCCGAGCTCCAACAACAATAAACTTTGGTACAAACAGACATGAAATAATGGCGATACGGGAGCACGTATGTACAAAGTACATCTGATGTACAGTTGTTTGACTAACACTTGAACGTGGCGGTAAATAGGAAGCTACTAGCGTAGAGCGGCAGAAGACTATTCCAAAAAGGTTCCGTATTCCATGGTAACTGTTTGGATGTAGTGATCTATTTTACGAATACGAAATTTGTTCCTTCAATGAAAACCTTAGAGAGTGGTGAGTGTCTGATTCTGATATTATATGCATAAAGTTTTATGCAGACAAGTTCGATTTTGGTAATAATATACAGATTTAATTTTATAATAAGCCTTGTTATTAAAGTGAATAAAAACATAAATAGCACAAATTATTTCTACAATTATTTCATTTCTAGTAAGTTACTGGAATCGCTGAGAAATTAAAAATAAATTGTACATTATTTGATTTTAAACTGCTGTAATATTTATTCGAACATTACAGGAGAATCGACTATAAAAATAACGACTTGAAATATTAAATTTTTTGTTAATGGGTGACTTTCGTATTTATGTGAGATATTATCGCGGTTAAATATGATATCATTTTTCAAGCTATCAATTCGTAAACGTAAAGTGATTTGGAAATATCTATGAATAATTAAACATTTGTAATAGTATTCGTGTTGAAATAAACAAATAAAAAATGTCACTAGACCAGCATTTTCGAATTTTCGAGAGAGTTATGTCTAAATAATAATACATAATATACAAAAAGATTTTATTATTAATGAAAAATAACTAGTTTTCAATAATACTATCGACTCTATCTTCTATACATGTAATAACACTGTAAATCTAACGTGTCTGAACTTTTTGGATTTTCGTGAAAAAAGTAGTTGCAATACAATTCAATCATTTTTAGAAATGTCTCATAATAATTGGTAAAGCATATCCTTGAGAGTAACTTAGTGTTTGTTTCATTAAAATCGGTCCGGTCTATCAAAAGTTATTGTAATTTTAATGACGACGCGGCGTAATTACGAGAGAAAAGTAAACAAATGGACTTAATACGTTCAGATGAGTTTATTAATCAGTGTTTTTTACATAAGCTTTCACGCAGACGAAGTCGCGGGCACAGCTAGTATTTCATAAAGTGCCTTCGCTTAGTCGTAAAGTCAACATGGTTCTTAATTAAATCATTATTAAAGATTTTATTTTTCACTCGAAGCGCGAACAGACAGACAGTTAGACGCGGTAGGGGGACTGGGGGACGGCGGACGTAAAAGCACATGAAAATCCGTTCTGTCGTTTTTGAGTTTATCCTGAACAGACAGACAGACGTGGCAAAGGACTTTGTTTTATAATATGTAATGACAATAACAATGTAAATCTGATGTGTCTGTACATTTTTTATTTTTGTAAAAACAATTTGTTGCAGGTGTCTAGGAATAAGTTTTAAATTTCATTTCAATCATTTTAAGAAATGTCTGTCTGTTCGTTTGGACACGCATCACTGCTAAAGTACTGCGTCCAGTATAAAACCTCTTCAAGAAAGACATAAAGCATTTATTTGAGTAACGTTTAGTCTATGTTACATTAAAATCATTTTGGTCTTTTTTGTTTTAATTTTAATAACGACATGAGTTAAGTTAGGAAACATTAGATAAGTAAA
Source organism: Antheraea pernyi (assembly GCA_015888305.1). NCBI lineage: Eukaryota > Metazoa > Arthropoda > Insecta > Lepidoptera > Saturniidae > Antheraea > Antheraea pernyi. The sequence goes on from MU158711.1 coordinate 1,581,090, forward strand.
TGGACATAATACATTCAGATGACTTGATTAACCACTGTTTTTTGCATAAGGATCCACGCGGACAAAGTCCCGGTCACGGCTAGTTATATATATAATTATAGAAATAAATAAAGAGCTTAAAAGTAGAGTCCTTCATACTGTGTTCCCGCAACATACGTGAGTAAACATGGAACGACAGCTTCAATATAGCGCAGACATGGGCATGAGTTGTTAGCAAACATACTCGTTAAGCCGCGAAATAACGCCGCAATTTTACCCTCTCGCTTGTACCTCGAAGTTTACCGCTTGCTAGTTCGGTGCCAAATTAAATGCAATGAGGAGCTTTGAAAGTTTATTTTTGAACACTATATAATATTTTAATTTGATGTGGAATTTAGTATTCGATTATTGGGTTTATTTATTTAAAATCTTCAGAGTTACTATAATATTTCTCGTGAAAAGCGTATGAAAATCCGTTCGGAAATTTTTGAGTTATCGTGAACATACAGACAGAGGTGGCAAAAGATTTTGTTTTATACTATGTAATGATATTTTAATGTTCCAAGTCAATGTGTACATAATTTACAATAATATTGGTTTCTGCACTGGTTACAAACCGTATCGTAGATATCACAATTTCTCATAACGAGAACTAAAACAAACAGTGACTTAAACATATCTAATAACTAAAAACTTAAGTTAACTTAACTGAATATGTGGCACTATTCTGTAATACGGTATTCCAAGTGAGGCAAGAGTACGATTTATGGTGTAATGAGTGAATTGCTTTTTAAATAAAAATGTATGTTTTGAACTACCGAAATTATAATTAGAATATAGATTGTGGTTTTAATAAAAAAATGATATCAAACATTTGAAACAGCATCAATATAAAAAAAATGTGTCTGTAACTTATGTACACGCGTTAGAAGTTATACTTCTTTGGCGTAACAAGACAAAAATCTTTTCGAAAATTTTATCTTTCGCCTTATTCTACGTTTGTAGAAAAAACGACACTAACAATAGAAAAAAGGTATTTAATACATTGAAAGTTTTGATACAAAGAAATACAGACAACAAATACAAATAAACACAATGTTGACTATAGCTAACTTCAAGGTGTCGGTTTTTCGTGACGGTGTGCGCGCGCATTGTAAAAATTTACTCTCATCATTTTTCGCTAACGCACCAAAAGAAGTACAACTTCAAAAATAATGGAAAAACAGTATTTTACTTGTTATTGTTGTGAATGTGGTGAGCAGTAATAGCTTCGCAAATCAAAACAAAAAAATAATAATATTTGGATAAGAAAACAAAGAAAGTATAATGGGCGTACTGAATGAAATAATCAATAAAAACTTCACTCTAAATTTATTGACACCAAATTGTACTAATGGCTTCTCTTTAAACGATTATAACTTTTGACTACAAATACACATGTAACATTTATGAGAAAAAAGAAAAACGTTCCGACTTACATAAAACAAAAAATTAGCAAATACCCACCCATTTGTCACAATTCCCATTTATTTTGTCATCAGACTATAACATCACTCTTTCAGTCCATATTAATATCCCGTTTTTTTTGGATTCCATCCAAATATCAAACACTTAACCGATTCATTTATATAAAATGCATCAATAGAATGCCGCGTAGATGAACTAACCGTTATTATTTTTAAAAAATGGGAGCGTCGACCTTTTTGCTACTGACAAGTATGAAACAATGAGCTCCACTTCCAACCCCGGCTTCGGAGAGGAAATAATCAGAGTGGGCTCGACGATGAGAGCTGCCTTTTATGCTATTGTCCCAAGAGTGCCTGAGGGTCCATGGGGACCACACGCGCGGACTCTCATTAGAGCACTAAAATAATTTACCTTTGTGCTTTGAGATGGCACCTCACATTAACTTTAATGCAAACCGTTAAATATTGAAAAGGATTTATTTTATATTTAAGATAGTCATTACTTCTATACCTATAAATTTAGAAGAGTAATATTTAGTTATTCTGTATATATTTTGCAGGTAAGCAGTGATCATTAACTTATTCTTATTGCCACCTTTTTTTTTATTGTAGCACGACAAAATGACTGCACTGCCTGATGGTAAGCACAGTACAATCCAAAAACAATGGCGACCACCGAGTGACACACTATCCATCGCCGGTCGCCGATGTCATGCCGGCCTGGAAAAAGATAGATATACACAGGCTGATCCCGAAACGCGATCCGCACGAGCGAATCACTATGACGGGCTTTTTCGCCATGTGCATGGTGGCCACAACCCATTCGGGCTTAAAAAAACCCTACCACCCCGCTTTTGCCACTGCCTCGTTCGTAACTCAGCAGGGTGCACCACGTGCAGGTGAGGTTGGCTTGGGTCTCTCAAGTCTTAAGATGTTATGCGACACCCCTTACACCTATTACTACCCCTTTCTTCGCACAATAATTAGTTCTTTTCTTTTTCAAATTAAAAAGACTACTATCATTATTGTATAATTTTCAGTCGTTGTGCATTATCTAATGTGATTTAAAACAGTATGCGGATATTATCACTATCTGTCTGTCTGTCTGTTCGCGATAAACTTAAAAACTACTGCACGGATTTTTATGCGATTTTCACCACAAGATAAAGTGATTAATGAGGAAGGTTGACGTATATAATTTGTCACGGTTTTTTTTAATTATCAGGGCTGGACAACGTCCGCCGGGCCCGCTAGGTTTCGATAAATGATTTTATTTCTTATTTTCGTTAATTTTTTTTATTTCATCATATAGGTATATCCGTAATAGAATGAATGAATATTATGCTACTGGTACGAACATTCTCAAAAGTTTGTTTCATGCTATCAATTTCCTCAATTCTATTCTAATTTACAATGTCTATATGTCTGGCAAGAGCCTAGTATTTTATATTTAATAAAATTGGTTAAAATATGATAAAAATATCTCATCGTTCGTCGACTTCGTTAGTTAAATAGAATTTATTATTCATTTTGTTGGCTTAATCATGTGGTTTATAGAAGTCCGTTTTTAAAAACTAAGAATACAAAATCTCTGTCGTTTTCATAATTTTTTTTTTTAATTTGTAAATTTTGTTTTGATTCTATTATTTTTGTTAAAATTTTATTTCTATTGTTTTATTACTAATTAAATATATATTATCTTATATTAAGGTTTTTTTTATTTATTTTATTTATTTTTTTTATAGTAGCACGGCAAAGTGACTGCACTGTGACTGATGGTAAGCATAGTACAATCCAAAAACAATGACGACCACCGATTGACATACTATCCATCGCCGGTCGCCGCTGTCATGCCGGCCTGCGAAAAGCTGGATATGCACAGGCTGATCCCGAAACGCGACCCGCAAAAGCGAATCACTATGACGGGCTTTTTCGCCATATACATGGTGGTTGCGACCCAGACAGGCTATAAAACCCTACCACCCCGCTTTCACCATTGCCTCGTTCGTTATTCAGCAGGGTGCACCACGTGCAGGTGAGGTTGGCTTGGATGTCTCAAGTGTTAGATGTTATTTGACACCCCTTACACCCCCAAAAGTGAAACTTCTTTAGGCGCATGAGGGCAATTTTTTTACAGATGTAACGTCACGCAGGTATGCAACGGAAGTGACGTCATTTGCAGTAAACGCAGATTTTTCATCTATTTTTCAAGTCTCGGAAATCTAAAGTTTTAGATTTGTATAAATATAAACAAGACTTATAAAGTAGTTCGCCAAAGAAGTTTCACTTCTGACATGTGTACTTTGTACACGCGTATTTTTTTACTTATCTTTTAAGATGTAAATAAGTCAACGCATTAGTTTAATTACTTTGAAATGTTCTTTCAGCTATTAGACGAGTATAAGATTACCTTTTCTCATCATGAAAGTATTTCACTTTGCAAAGAGCCTTGAAATTTGGATCACCTTTATTCATTAAACCAATTACTTAATTAGCATTTTAGCATTTTTATTAAGTAATATAAATTACTTGATCGGCGTTGATATTTTTTGTTAAAATTTGACTAACATGTAACAATTAATTAATTAAAATATGTGTAATAATTAACCAATTCATCGCCAGTATTCTTATAATATTCTTTCAAATCCTAAAATAAATGAAAGAAACAGAATTTATTCAATAAAACTTTTAAATTCCTTGAGCTGTATGAATATGCTTTAAAAAAATATTTTTCCTTTTATATTATAAATATACTTTATTTAAATTATTGTTTATTGTAGAAGCTTAATATATTAATAAATAGATATCAGGTAGCACGCTAATGACCTTAACTAATCATTTCAGGGACACATAAAATTATAATATGAGACTTAAGTTAACTTTGGTAAGGCAAACTCTTGCTCTTAACAATCTAATTTAGTACTTATATGTAATCTTAGTTCAATATAGTTTAGTCCTTTTTTGTTAATCATCATTAAAAAAGTAAAGTAGCCTGTGAAACGTAAATGGCATAAAGATGAACCTTTTCTTAATTGTTTGTAGGTTATTAAATGCTGTGACCTAAGACGGTAAAACGTAAAATCGAAAGAAAGGCTGAATCTCTAGTTCAGCTGTCGAAATACAGCATATATAATAAGTGTTTGACGACAGACCACTTAGAGTGGTAGCCACTCAGACGGACATTAGAGGAAACTCTATTGCAATACAATTATTCAATATATATTAATAACGGAGTATGATTGTATATCATATATGTATATAAGGAAGCAGAATTATAACCATGTGACCCCTTGTCAGTGAAAGTAAGCAAAACTCTTATCTCCTATATGTTTACGTAAGTATTAGCACATTTTAAAAAAGTCTCTCAGTAGTTAAGAAATATATAAAATATATACCTATACGATATATTTTATATATATTTTGGTAGGTGGTAGAGCCACTCTGAAACTATTACTGGTTTCAGCATAAATGGGTCGGTTCGCCCGGGGTAGTACCACCCTCTCGCAGAAAACCGACATGAAGTAACAGTGGTTGTATTGTTGCGTTCAGTCAATGAGAGCGCCGAATAACCCACCTCCCCTCCCCTTTCCTCTCTCCTCTCCCTCTCCCTCCCATAACCCTTCCCCCAAAGGGTGGCAAACGCACTTGCGACTCCTCTGGTGTTGTTGGTGTTCATGGACGGTGGCGATTATTTAACATCAGGTTTACCTGTTCGTTTACCACCTATTACAGAAAAAACAAAAAAAAAACGAAAAACGAGAAGTAAATAAAAACATGTTTCTGAACGTAATCTCTGTACCCTCTCATAAAAAATAAGCCAAGTACACACCCCTCCAGCCACCATTGGTATTTTCAACTACGTATTAACTTGAACGATTCGTACTATGATTTCATCTCGATGTTAGTTTGCAAGGAAATATCACGGGTATTGTAGGGATACCAAGTATATTCTTAGTTCACATACATCCAGCGAAATTTCTATATAATGTTACAGATGCCTCGTTTGCTATTTTTTTAAATTAATTCTTTTTAAGAAATACTCTTCGAAGCGTTTGGATGCTAATTAGTTTATGTATATTTTTATGGAATAGATTTCCGTATTCAATCAGACATTTTTGCATCCAATTATACCCAACTGACAAAAGATTAAAGTTTTCAATTTGAAACATTTCAGTGATATTATAGGCAAAGCCCATACCCAGCATTATAATGTAGTATAATAGTGAACTGACGCGAGACGGAGGACGTCTAGAGGTCTCGAATCCCAAACGAAACATATTATTTATTAAACCACCGAACCGTATCGTCGTGTTGTACTGAATGTCAGAGATTTATACATGAAGTAGGACCGTAAAGTATAAACGGCCATATATCTCCGTCGGTGCGTTATTGTAAATGACGGAAATTGAATATAAACGCAGCATTAAAACGTTGTAACTTATTATATTCTAAAGATAATATATTTTTTGATTCGCTTATATTCCATTAGTTTTATTTATTCATTTAGGTAGAATATATTATGATAGTTATAATAATTTACGGATTTATAATTTATTCGCACGAATGTGACAGTTTAAAGTAATTATGCCTCATTGTTTACCGTGTTTGTGTAGGGATGGCGATCTGACACCGTTTAATCGAATAGTCGATTTATAGACATAGAAAAAGGATTATTTTAATCGACATTAAAGATCGAATCGATCTAGTGAATCAATCTCCGACACTATAATAACGTGATTCGATTTTTTATATCGAGATAAAAATAAAACCATACAATAATATATAATTGAAATAAAGGTCGTCAAAAAAATACAATTAAAAAAAATCTCATTGAAATATAATTAAAAAATCGTTTTTGAATAATCGATCTACTAGAACTTGATTTTTTTCATAAGTCGATTCCACAAACAAAAATCGTTTTTTTTTTTTGCGAAGAATCACCATCCCTTGTTCGGAGACATGGTACGAATAACGTAGAGACAAAGTGGGTGAAAATCAAATAGACGATATTTCACCCCTTTAGGTGTTCAATATTTTCTTCATATTTATATGGGACCACCTTTGAATATAACCAATTCAAATAAAAGAATCATTAAAATCGGTTCACAATTGACGGAGATATCGATTATGATACATAAAAAAAAACACAACCGAACGTAGTAACCTCCTTTTTCGAAGTCGGTTAAAAAGTTGCACATGAGAGCTGATCCTCGTCTAGGTGAAGGTTGTGGTCGAGCGCGAAATATAAAAAAGTATAATAAACCTATTATATTATATTGTATGTGTTATGTTATGTATAGAAATTGTATTTGTAGTGATGATAGTTGTGTTTTTGCTTGTCCTACAAGAAAATTGGGACTTAGGTTTAAGAAAAAATTATGTGTTTAAATAATAGCACAAAAGTCTTTTATTCCTAATCTATCTATAGTCGATAAATTTTGATGGTGAAGTAGTCCGGTGAAGGAGGAAGTTGCAAGGTCAATAGCGTAGTCAGTTCGAAAAAATAATAATTTGATGGTGTATTTAGACAACTGCAGTGAAGAGAAATCAACTTTTTAAACTTTGCGTACCATTTACTCTCAGGCCTTTATTTAAAAACCAAAAATACTTTCTTTACTCACTTTAGGCCCCGAGAAGGCCCTTATCAACATCAAAGCTACCACTGGTTTAGAAAAACAACCCAGTCATTGAAAATAACCGGCAAGAAACTCGATCTGGTTTACGTTTGAATGTTTTTTCTTTTTATATTTGTCAAGGTCATGCGTGTTCAAACAAACAGACGGACTGGTTTTTCTAAAAATGATTGAAATGTATTTTATACCTTATTCCAAAAGACCTACAATATTTTTTTCACAAAAATCTAAAAGTTACACGTTAGATTTACATTCTTATTATACGTACCTATAGATACAAGCAAACTGAGTTACAAAGGTACGAAATCCAAAAAGGTTTTTATAAAGGACTCGTACATCAAAGCTCTTACTACCATTCCCGTGCATTATACAACGTATTCACACACTCAATTTACATAACATTACACGACACTTTTATAGATTTACTGTCCTTTCTACGAGACACAGTTCGTAAAAAGTTTATTTTCATTTAAACATGCTTTGAATAATAAATGCGAGGTATTAGATTTCGCGCGTAAGTAATAATGATTCTATAGCAATTAATTTTTTTAAATATTATTTCATTGAATTTCACTGTAGCCTTACCCCCTCGGCTTTCGCATTAGCTATATTAAGTCAAAATGGCTTACGCTGTTTTTATTTATTTTTTAATTTCGTGACATTCGGCAATGATATTTATGTACCCGTATGCTTGTAATAATATATTTATTTATATGCCAATGTGGTAAATTATATATATATGATACGGTGTATATTTATGTCGGTTTTATCTACACTAATATTATAAAGAGGTAATAAATACCCTTCTTTATTCGTCACCTACACAGGGGAAGTAGTTGCTATATTAATAAAGTTTTTTATTTATTTATTTTTAAGGGGTATGCTTTTGTTGTTTGGTCTGTAACGATCCGTATTAACATTGCAATTATTTTCACTGGTTTCTATTTATTTTTTACCATTTTATCATCATTTAAAAGGGTCACGTTTGATGATAAGTTCGGCACAGTGTTATAATAACTACTAGACCGCGCCGTTATAATTAATATGGTTGTCGACAATAAACTAAGAGAGGTGTAGGCGTAGATTTGGAAGCGGTAGAGCCACGCTGAAGCTACTACTGGTTTCAGCATGAATGGGTCGGCTCGCCCGGGGTAGTATCACCCTCTCACAGAAAACCGACGTGAAGTAACAGTGCTTGCATTGTTGCGTTTCGTTCGGTCAGTGAGAATTCAGGAGGCCCTCCCTTACCCCTCCCTTCCCCCTCCCCCTCCTATTCCTACCTACCCCAAACACAGGCTGGTAACGCACTTGCGACTCCCCGGGTGTTGCAAGTGTGCATGGACGATGGTGATTACTTAACATCAGGTGACCCACCTGTTTGTTAGCCTCCTATAATATAAAAAAAAGATTAAATCTATGTAAATAAAACGCAAATGTTTCTTTTTTCAAAGTCTTACATCTCCAAATGTTTTCGCAGTTTGCTTTGAAATTTTAACACAATACTGGATTGAAATACGCGCGTATTTGTATATTATATCATACGTATTAATATGATATACGTATTAAAAAACTGAAATACAGTAACATGTGACCAATATAGCTAGTTATAAATATAAAATCATTTTTAAAGATTTTCTATATATTTTCAATGGTTTTATACATATTTTCTAAGATTTATAAATAACTAGCAACCAAGCTCAACTTTGCATGGATACAATATGTTGTTACATTACTATTTAAACGATCTAGATACATTTTTCGGCTATCTGATGTATTCAGTTCATTAATGTCATGGAAACTACAAACACTCTTCACACAAACATCTTTTTGATGCGCGTAATTTTCAATATGTAATACCTTCTAAGATATTCATTGTAATCATATGACGTAGCGGTCATATTAACCTATAGTAAATACGCAAGATAACTGTATTTATATTTATAAGGTTTAAAACTATATAAATCAAAATGTCTAATTAATGTCTCATGTGTAAGGGGTGTCAAATAACATCTAAGACTTGAGACATCCAAGTCAACCTCACCTACACTTGGTGCACCCTGCTGAATAACGAACGAGGCAATGGCGAAAGCGGGGTGGTAGGGTTTTACAGCCTGACTGGGTCGCAACCACCATGTACATGGCGAAAAAGCCCGTCATAGTGATTCGCTCTGCGGGTCGCGTTTCGGGATCAGCCTGTGCATATCTAGCTTCTGGCAGGCCGGCATGACAGCGGCGACCGGTGATGGATAGTGTGTCACTCGGTGGTCGCCATTGTGTTTGGATTGTACTGTGATTACCATCAGGCACAGTGCAGTCATTTTGCCGGGCTACTATAAAAAAAAAAAAATTACGTTTAGCCAGCGTTGCCAACATAAGTGCTCGAAAACTCTTTCTTCCTTCCTTGAAAAATTATCTAAACGACAGGTAAAAGCGCATCAAAGTTCTTTGCGGACTTTAGAAAAACTAACGTAACACACGGACAGACACGAAAAGTAACTTTGTTTTATAAAATTTATAGATATTCAAATAGAAAAAAAAGAATATAGTTTTTCATTTTGTGCTTTTATTTATTAGTATTCGAATTTAAGTCGATACCATATTTTATTAATAGAAAGGTTTTACTTTAATTTTTAAAGTAAAACGTATTAATGTTAAAATGATCAGAAATTAGCAGTAAATATTGAATAAACTGTGACAAATAAATTCTTAAATCCTTATTTAAGTTACGTTTATTTAAACATGTAGCTATAAGTAAATCCCTTTAAGCCCGACCTTGGAATTCCAACAAGATAAAGACTACATCTACGCTACCACGATACTAAACAGGTGAACGGTGAGCGCTCCCAAGGGATGTTTGTTCATACTTTACGTATTTACACAAGCTATGTTAATTTTACGAATTTAATTTATAACATACAAACTCTTGTGTGAGTTTATTAAGTTAAACGTATACGAGAACTGTCGTGTAAATACAAAAGAGTCCCTTTGGACTTCATAAAGTTTGATGTTAATGTAGCCCGGGCGAGTTGCTTCGTTGGGAATTCTCATAGATTCAAACGGTGTGATATATGTATTTTCTCTGCGGAATTTTTCGCAACAATCTACTTAAACAGGGGTGATGTTTTTCATAGTAAAGTAAATAAAATTCAAAGTGATTGTATGTATAAATAGGTGAGATCAAAACACCTATTTATTCTATTTTTTATTCTATTATTATATTTTTTTATGCCTCGATTGTTACGTGTACGACTTACATCTTTGAGGTGCAATTCTAATTTCATTTGATCACATTTCAATTAGTAGCCACATATTAACGTGATAACGACTTATAAATCGATGAACGCATGAAAAGGCATCACTTATTGTCACGTTCCGCTTGAGCCAAGTGTGCAAGGGAAAGCGCGGAACAAACGATAAAGAGGTGCGATCGGCCTAAGGGTTCGCGGCTTGTGACGCAGTTATCTCTCTTGCACTCCATCGGCCGATGCGCCTTTTGTTATGGCGTTATCACACAAAATTATCGTCCGTAAACCGAATTTACAGACAACCAATTGTTTTTTTAATAGTACCATTTATTATTTATTTTCTTAATAAATATTAATTTAAATTGTATTTTCTTATGGATTTACAGGCCTCGTTGCACACTATTTATTAGAGTATACGTTATTTAAAATTAAAACGAACTATCTATTGATTGTTGTTATTCTTTTGCTTATACAGAACACCTACTGGACCTTTCACACCAATCTCAAAACAAAACAGCTGTACTGTTCGCCCAGTTGTACAGAGGACACGCGACGCGTACTCGCGCGCCGCTCGCTTCCTTCTACGATGACATCCGAATGTTACTACGATCGAATCCTGAACGTGATATTATGGAGAACAGCCTGAATTCTCGTCCGCCTAAAGATCTAATGGCCAGCGCAAGAAAATTCTTCCGAGATATATTCCCTGTGGCGTATCAGAATGTTCTACGGCTGGACACGAAGCAATTTGTACCGGAGTACGAAGCGTGCTTAAAGGAAGCGTATGACGCTGTTCAACCATTTGGAGAAATACCTCAGCAGGTGACTATAATTTTATTAAAGTGATTTTGTTATATATGTTTAAGACTCATACACCTGTATCCAAATACATTAAATGTTTCAAATTGTAATAGGACACTGAGTTTTCGATATTGTAACTATAAGATCTTCTAGTATTAGCCCGTCGTGTGTTGCCAGCTTACATTTAAACCACATCATATTACTAGGGATGCAATATCGTTCATAAAAATCGATCTTGTAACATCCATGTTTATGAACGATATATCGCTTTCGATCTTTTAGAATACAATTAAACAAAGATAAACATGACGAAAATGTATATTTAAACCAAGGTGTGTTAGTCTACTATATGTTTATACAGTATTGTTGAGTCTTGAAATAGGGTTCAGGATCAATAGAAATTTACGATTAAAATATATATGTAACAACATGTTTTAAAACATTGATGTACCCTTTGCGTCGATACATATAACTCTTAATGCCAGTTGTGATTCTGTTTATATTCTCCCCATATTAAAGGAAGTACTAAGCCGTTTAGAATTTTACTTTTGCCGGTAGATAAATAACGCTGCCTTTTTTTAAAGAATACACATAGATTTCGAATAATGCAAACATATTTTTTCCTTTAAGCTGGGTACATCACTGTCACAATCATTGGAAGCTGCTCGAATTCTGCTAGAGATGCTGGCGGTGGGTGCTGGTGCACTGGCGACTACAGAACATATAGTATCGAGCGCGAACGAGGAATGCTCAAACAAACTGCTCCGCGCCGGTGGGTGTCCTCGGTGCGCCGGACACGACACGAGACCGTGTCGGAACTATTGTCTAAACATCGCTCGAGGGTGAGTACAGTTCACAGTTGCTCGCAAATCATGATTCTAACATGAAAATGATTCGATGCCCTCATAAACTAGTTCATGATTGATAGTAACAGCTCTCGGCAAGGTTTATTTGTTGATGTCCTGAGGTATCGTAAACTGGACGTAATTCATGAGCCAATTATTGTTTACAAATCTTGTATTATTTAAATACTGCGGACAGTTAGTACTATGAATTATTACGTACATTTATGTTATGTAAACTCATCTATACTAATATTATAAAGAGGTAAAGTTTGTGAGTTGGTGACGTTGTGACGTTGTGAAGTTGTAGGGGGTAATCTCAGGAACTACGGGGGGCCCATCTTCCCATTGCACAGGTCTGGCGGACGGAGGAGATGGCCGGTGTGTACACTGCTGTCTCCCAACAAGACAGGGCCCGGCGGCAGCGCTTTTGCTGCTGGGCCAACCGCTGGGGCGGCACGATGAAGTCTATAGAGATCTCGTGCCGCCCCAACTATAGCGGACGACGTACACCGTGGGGTTTTAGTCCGTGCGAGTCGGACATAACCCACCCTCTCCCCCGAGAGGGTGGTGTATCCATAAGGGATTTCCCCACGATAAAAAAAAAAGGAACTACTGGTCCGATTTGAAAAAATTCGGAAAATTTGGAAAAATCTTTCAGTGTTATATAGCTCATTTATCGAGGAAGGTTATAGGATATATATCATCACGCGAACACCAATAGGAGCGGAGCACCAATGAAGAGTATTTCAAAATCGGGTTTTTTTTCTCTTGAGTGCTTCCGCTGCGTGTTAGTGTTAGCCCAAAGTAAATACGCGAACGAAATCGCGGGCAGAGGCTAGTATATTATATATCTATTCAATTACGATTTGAATTAGGACAAGCCTATCTTAAAGATTGACTTTCAAGAGCTTCTGTATAACATTTATGGTCTACCGTACGACAATCTTCAACATGATATTTTTCTTCGCAGAGACCTGAGGTACGATTTGAATTCAGTTCCCTTAATTATTCCTACAACCCTATCACAAGGTTTACTTGATATATTGTATCGCTTTTCTTTTGTTTTATCTTTTTTTTATTTAAAAACGTCTAAGACTCCAACAATTTAATTAAAATACAATTCAGTCTACTAATTACATTACTTGTATAGTTTAATTTAATTCGGAAATATCTTGTTTTTGCTCAATTCTAAAGAGGTTCATTACTTCGAAGCTAATTAGTTTCAACTCGCTAGCAGTAAAAGTACCATAAAGTAAGCAGAAAACAATTTTACAACGACCAATTTAAAATACTTTAAGAGCTATTCTCAGTTAAATTAGGTACAATTAGTTTATAGAAAGATATTGTAATTATATTTAATAGCGGTGTAAGGAATTGAGTGACATCGTTCAGTGTAATTTGCTCTAGAATTACATACTCTACATTACACTCGTGTGGTTTGTCATCGTCGTTTAAATATAGACCATGTGTTTGTAGTTAGAGTTGAGATAATGATAACAACATGAGAGTTAGTGTTTTTCTATGAGTTTGCCGGATCGTTGTAATTCGTGATTCATAACTCTTTATTTTCCATTACATAACAGGTTGTTACATGAACCATAATTTATTTAACAATGTTTTTTAGTACAGTTTTGAAGTCATACATTCATTAAAATTTTAATACGCACTATTCTGGAAAAAACATCTTTAATTTCGTTTTAAATATATTAAGACTAGCTTCTGCCCGCGACTTCATCCGCGTGGAATAGTACTTTGGGCTAACGCTAACTCGTAGCTCTCAAAAGGACAAAGAATACCGATTTTGAAACAATTTTGGTATAAAGCCTAAAGCCTTCATTGATAAATGGACTATCCAATAATTTTTCACTTCGAACCAGTAGTACCTGAGACTAGCACGTTCAACCAAACAAACAAACCCTCCAGCTTCATAATATTAGTACAGATATTTAATAAATGGTATCCGCTCCTTCAGTCACCTATTGTACAAATCATTTTATAAATTGTGGCTTTGTTATATGGTTTAGTCAGGCTCGTTCCTGTAACATGCAAGTTCTCGTTTTGCCGACTATATTATAGTTGGTATATTATAGAAGATATAAATAATTATTATCGCAAGTCAAATTGACTGTACTGTACTAAACGGTAAGCACAGTGGGATACAAGAGCAACAGCAAAAGTCGAGCGATCTACAATCCAAAATTTAAAGCGCCACAGTAGCTGGCAGATTCCAAAACTCAAAAATCAAAATAGAATTACTATGACAGCTTTGTCGCCGTCTGTAAAGAATAATCTAGTTGAGTACATCTACTATTTACACACTACAATCCTACTTTATTACTGGGTATATGATCCCGAACGCGATACGCCTACACGAGCTACTACGGGGGCTTTTACGCCCGGTATTTTATAGTAGCGAATTACCATGTCTTACCACACATAAACTCAGAAAGGCAGAAAGGAATAATCCTATTGACATCATTTCAGTGATCATTATGTAACTAATTCCTTTAGGGGGGGTTTTCAAACACCCTTATTCACACCTGCATTATATAAAAATGTATATGCAACATTTAATGGTTTTACTTTAAGCTGTTTATTGGTGTGAACCTTAAATATCTTCTTTTTTTTATGTCATAAGTGGCAAACGAACAGGTCACCTGCTGTTAAGTGATCACCTCTGTCCATGGACACTTACAACACCAGAGGAGTCGCAAGTGCGTTGCCACCTTTTGGGGGAAGTGATTAGGGGAGGGAGAGGGAGAGGAGGAGAGGTGGGCCTCCGGCGCTCTCACTGACCGAACGAAACGCAACAATGCAAGCACTGTTACTTCACGTTGGTTTTCTATGAGAGGGTGGTACTACCCCGGGCGAGCCGACCCATTCATGCTGAAACCAGTAATAGTTTCAGCGTGGCTCTACCACCATATCTATTTATGAATAGACAAACAAAAACATGTCAGTATCTTCTTGACCTTTGTTTGTCAACCAATAAATATTATTTTTTTATTTAATAGCTATTGAAAACTTTCAACGCTATCAATAAAAAACCAGCTTATTTCTTTAACGATCGACAGGTCGAAACTTTTATGTATATTTAAGCCTTATATTTACGTACCCTAATCCTAAAAAACATTATAAATGCGAATATAAGTTTGTTTATTTGTTACGCTTTCACGCCTCAGTTACTCAAGTAATTATTATGAATGGACATATGGTATCTTTCATCCAGAATTAAACATAGCGTTCCCGAGATCAAATGTATTTTAACGCGAGCCAAGCCGCGAATAAAATCTAGTATTTACAAACTCTTAAACAACAAAAAATCAATAATATTGAATATGAAAAGAAAATTAATTATAGTCGAATTTGACCCACTGGGTGGGTGACGACCACTTGGCGAATTATTAATTTGATTAATAAAAGGCATTAAATTTTTTATACCAATCTTCCTAGTACTAAAATCATTATTTGGATAGAGCTTTGTTGTTTCTCGTCGACAGGTGTATGGGGTCGCTGCTCGTGGAACTTGACGGCCCGTGGTCTGGTTATGTGGAAGGCGTGGAACGATTGACCAGAGTTGACGCGGACACAGCGCTGAGAGAACTTGAAACAAAAGTTTCGAGAGCCATTATGTACGCGTTGGAAAATCGCGGCACTTTAGAAAACAAGGTAAGTCAATTTATTCTTTAAGTATTTTCATTGTATTTTGTGTGTATTTCTTGGGAATTTATTATTTTTATGTAAAGAGTTTGTGTAAAGATAAGAATTTATGAAAATCGAACATTTATAATTGACATGGTCTTTTTTATTATTAAAAACTTAATACACAAATTGACAATCGATAATTAACATAAACAAATGGAACGTTGTGTTATTAATTTTAATATAGTTTAATTTATTTGATTATCTATCATTTTCTTTCTTAATTCTTTGTACCTTTGATTTTAATAATTTACTCCTATATATAATTATGATTTTTCATATAATTAGATTTTCTTAGAATTAATTATACTATAATTTCATACTATTTTTATAATACATTTGTAATTGCGTAAGATATTTCAAAATCAAGCAGATTTTCTTACTTTACAAGTGTTTATGATTTCTACTGATGATCGTAAAATGTCTATACGTATAAATAAAATTGAGACGTTGAAGAAACTTACACTGGCAGATAGAGGATTTTTTAAAGTATTAACTACACTACATATCACTACGCTTCTCTTTAGGGGGCTAACCAAAAATGATAAAACATTTGAAAGACTTATAATTCGTAAAAGATGTTAGGCAGTAAAGACAAAACAGCAATAAAAAAACACAACTAATACAGATAAAACATATAGCCTCATGAAACAATAAAACCATTCTCATGAGAACTTTTTTTTTTTTTCGAACTGACTACGCTATTGACCAAGCAAGGTCTTAACAGCTTCACCGGACTACTAAGGCGAGCGCTTAAGGCACACAACCGATTTTATTTTGGCAACTAGCTCAAGGGTGCGCGGCACACCTCGGCTTTGGCTGTTGCCTGTCGCTCATGAGAACATTTCACAGTGGTTAGCAGTTTCAGACACCGTTTGATCTATGTATTTTTGAATTCTGGCGACTAAGCCTGAGCTTCTTAAGAAGAACAACACCGTAATGTAACCATAGCATGGAAATAGGGCTTTCTCTAAAACCACCTGGGTGGTTACCACCCTCTAGCTGAAAATCTATCGCCTTGCACATATGGGTATATTCCCGTACAAATCCAGTATCCTTCAGGCTCAATGTGTTTACTATCTAAAACCAAATTTTTATTTAAAAATAATTAAAAAAAATAGAAAATCAATAAACGATTTAAATAGTTAATTTTAATCTAACAACGAAAAGCATAAATCTTTATTTCATAGTGAATTATACCCACTGTGAACCTTAATTTTATTCCACGCTCGGGCTCACAATTTGTTCACGCTACAAGATAATTTTCAGCGCTATAAAATATGAACTCTCATATATACTGACTAACTATAATTTCCTTTGATTTATCGCTACACCACTATCGCAAAGGTACTCACTACACTCTATTTTAAAATATAATTGAAGGAATAAATAGTGTCATCGTTGGAACCAAAAGAAAAACAATTGGTCGTCCCATGTTTTAGACTTAGCAAAACCAGTAATAGTATTTTAGGTAATAGTGTTAAATTTTTCAATAAAGTCCTGAAGCATGTTATCGATTTGCCGGACCGTAAGTTTAAGCGCCATGTCAAGCGGGTTTTGGTGTCAAATGACTATTATAGAATGGATCAATGTGTGATCGATGGTGACGTCTGGAATTGACTCTCTCAGTGCATCCACTAAAAACGATTGTATGATGTATTGGAAATATATAGGTGTGTTAAAAAGATGTACCCGATCGAATTTCTTGCCGGTTCTCCTCGATGACTGGGTTGTTTTCTGAACCGATGATAGTTTTAACGTTAACAAGTGCCTTATTAGGGCCTAAACTGAATAAAGTATTTTTGATTTGATTTGAAAAAGAATTAAATTATAAAAGAATTATAGCGCAATAAAATATGTTCAACAACTGGCAACCCCATTCAGCAATATGCCGCAATACAAGCAATACTGCAGCGTTGATTTTCAATAGGAGCTCGTACTGTACACGGACGTCCAGACGGTGAATATTCATATAACAGAAATTAAAAGAAAACCTTTCTGTTAGAAAAAATAGTATGGAACACACCATTGATGAATAGACTATATATATATATATATATATATATATATATATATATGTGTGTGTGATACATATATGCGTAAAACCGGGATATTAAATATCTCTCGATATTATTCCGTCTGTTCTTTCAAAGAGTAAATGAAATACAAAACAGTTCAATTTAACTGAAGACAGTTCACGTAATAAAAATGTCACATGTTTCACCATAGCACCTCCTTGAATTTTGGCACAGAGCCACACGTGCTTCGAACACTATTACGCTGGACATTTCAATTATTCCGGATCTTCGAGCACTCTTGAAAGCGGTTTCGGTGATTTGTACGGAGATGTGTTGACGAGCAAATCGAATCTTTTCAACCCTTTATTAAAAAAATAGTTTCAGGAAATTTATCACCATTTTTATAAAATGCTGAAAGACGTAATATTTTTATGGAATACCGTAAACTAATTAGGTACCATGCCATTTGTTGTGTCTTTTTAATTGGCTATTTTATTAAAAAATATATTTTACGAATAATGAATCATTGCCATGTGTTGTTTTTTTTTTTTTCGAACTGACTACGCTATTGACCTAGCAAGATCTTAACAGCTTCACCGGACTACTAAGGCGAGCGCTTAAGGCACTCAAGATTTACTTTGACAACTAGCTCAAGGGTGCGCGGCACACCTCGGCTTTGGCTGTTGCCTGATACATGCAATTCGCGACCTATCTGCGCTAATCTAAGCTAAGCTAACTATTCATACATATATGAGTTGTTGAAACATATATGTGTACCAAGCATACATACCTCAACAACCCTTATATGTATTTCGTATCGGATAATATTCTAAACTATTTCAGTTTGATAAGGGGAAAAAATAAAACCCTTCCACCTGCATGTGTAAACGTGTATGCGTGCACGTGTGTGGAGGTGATATGTGTAATGTTGTCGCAGTGATGTAACATTTTGTGTCACTGTATCGCGCGAGCAGCGTACTCAAGGGCTCCACGCCGAGGGAACGGACCTAGGTGAATTATAAAAGATTTTTTACTTTATTTTATACTGAAAGTAACCTCAAATATATTAGAATTTGTATAGTGGTTACTCTAAATTATCAATTTAAGTAACTCATTAAATTTACAGCTTCATTTTTAAATCGAAGAAATGAAGCCTTATCGTAACTCAAAGTTATTGCTTATAGGCCATTTAAAAAATAAATACGAAGCGAAGGCTATAACAGAGACGATGGTCGAAGATCGTAAATCGTGGAATCACTTCCTAGATACATTTACAACGTATTACGCGACCGTAAACATGGTTCAAATGAACGTAGGTTGTTGTGGGGTCAGCCGTGGGCGCAGGTCGACCGCGGCGAGCCTCCGCACCTACTCCACCGCTACACTACAAAGAAAATTACTTTACTGAGTGCCCTTTATCTCATCATCTAATGGACTGAGTTAATTCTGTAAATGTATTATTACGAAACTCCTATGTGGTAGAAATTTGCAATTGACCCTATCTCGTTATGAAGCTATATGGTACTTGTGAATGATGAAATTATGTTAACTACTATTCTAATAACTACACCAGAGAGAACTACACAATTTCATTAAAAAATAAGTGGGTATTATATAGGGCCGTAAAGAAAACATAATGCGTCGTGACATTTCAAAATGAGATAAATCTAATTTTAGCCGTTCCGAATATTTTACATTTGTTTTTTAAGATCTTCAAATTTTGAACATGTAAAATAAGGGTGTAAAGGGTGTAAGGGGTGTCAAATAACATCTAAGACTTGAGACATCCAAGCCAACTTCACCTGCAAGTGGTGCACCCTGCTGAATAACGAACAAGGCAAAGGCGATAGCGGGGTGGTATGGTTTTACAGCCTGACTGGGTCGCAACCACCATGTGTATGGCGAAAAAGCCCGTCATAGTGATTCGCTTCTGCGGGTCGCGTTTCGGGATCAGCCTGTGCATATCCAGCTTTTCGCAGGCCGGCATGACAGCGGCGACCGGCGATGGATAGGGTGTCACTCGGTGGTTGCCATTGTTTTTGGATTGTACTGTGCTTACCATCAGGCACAGTGCAGTCATTTTGCCGTGCTATTATTTAAAAAAAAACAATGAAGATCATTAAAAAAATACTAAAAACCTTATGGATGGCAAAATGTGAACTTCGTTCTCGGTGTATAAAGACTGGAAATTTTAAAAATATTAAATACAAGCTGTACCCGCGACTTCGTCTTCGTGGAAGCTTATGTAAAAAAACAGTGATTAATAAAGTCATCTGAATGTATTAAGTCCATTTACTTGTCTACTTTTCTCTCGTACTTACGCCGCATCGTCATTAAAACTACAATAACTTTTGATAGAGTGGACCGATTTTAATGAAACAAAGACTAAGTTACACCCGAGGATATACTTTACGATTTTCTTGCTAAGGGTTTATTGTGAACCCAGTACTTTAGCAGTGATGCGTGTTCATACAAACAGACAGAGAGACAGACATTTCTAAAAATTTATTCTATAACTTATTCCTAGACACTTGCAAACACGTTAAATTTATATTCTTATTACATATATAGATAGAAGATAAATGTCATATGAACGACTAAAATTGGATTTAGCTCATTGTGAAATGTAGCGAAAAAATGTTTTTAAAATTAATTATTCAAAGATAAGTTTATGTTTATTTTAAAGTAAGTTCTCTTTAATATCTAAATCGCGTTTGATTCAATTATATTACACTTCGAGTAATAATTTATTTGCATTCGTATTTTTATTATTGTTCCTAATAAAATCTCAAATTTATCTTTTCAACCGATTATAAATTCCAACAATACAAGAAGAAGTTAAAAAGGATTTGTTTAGAATCATTTTATTTTATTACACAGATGAGTAAAAGTGTGCTCATAAACATTTCAGTTTATTTACCTTAACGTATCTGCTTTTAGGGAATGTATCATAAAACTCGAATTTCGCTTTAGGAATAAATTGCTAAAGTACTTATTTAAGTAAATGTAAGAGCTTTTTAAAGAATAATTTTATTTCTAAATAAACTTAAGTGGTTCGTCTTAATCCTTGGTAGTTGTTGTTCTAGATGTTAGAATTCAAAGGTATTCAAAACATTGTGTATCAAGAACCATTTGATTTAGAATTTAGCATAATAACTGGTTACATTTAACGCTGAAAAGACACAGGCGTGTTTCTTCTCTACAAAACGGAGTCCATTCAACATGACTCCTACTTTTCAAGGTGTTTCCCTGCAAGTGACTGACAACCTCGAGCTTCTTGGGACCCAGATAACATCGGATCTCAATTTCGGGCGCTCAATCGAACAGAAAGCAAGAACAGCTGTGAGGAAACTTGGGATCCTCTTTAAAGTTAAGCGATATTTCACACCAGAACAGCTTCTGAGCTTATACCAAGCTCAAGTACGGTCATGTGTGGAATATTGCTGTCACTTATGGGATGGATCAGCCAAATATCAGCTGGCCGCTCTTGACTCCATTGGGCATCGTTCTCGTCGGCTTGTCGGTGATGAAACGCTGTAGAATTCAAGAATGTTCAGTTTAGAGCATCGACGAAAAGTGGCTTGTCTCTCAGTGTTTTATAGGTTACACTTTGGAGAGTGTGCACAGGAATTACATAATATAATTCCACCGTCCTCATTCCATCAGAGGACGACTAGACGCCGTGAGGGTTTCCACCCTTACGTGGTTGATATTCCCGTAATTCGTACGAAGCGATTTGCTTCCACATTCATTATACGTACGGCTAAGGAGTGGAATTCACTCCCGGCGTTTGTCTTGCCGCCATCTTATAACTTGGGAGTCTTTAAGAGTAGAGTGAACGGGCATCTAGTGGGTAAGCGCGATTGTGCGAGCGATGGCCGCCTACGGGGCTCCGGTCTGGGCCAACGCCCTCAGTGCCGCCAACGTGCGTGCGCTGCGAAGTGCGCAGCGCACGGTGGCACTGAGGGCGATCCGGGCGTACCGGACGGTGTCCTCGGCGGCGGCCTGTGTGCTCGCCGGCTCCCTACCCTGGGAGCTGGAGGCAGGAGTTCTCGCCGCCGTGTACGAGTTCACGGCGGCGAGGAAAAGAAGGGGGGAGCCTCCGGCTCCCAGGGAGGTAGAGGCGGAGAGACGGCGTCTCAGAGGAGACGCCGTCGAAAGGTGGCAGCAGGGCCTGGCGGACGAGCGGTTCGGACGGTTTACCGTAGACGCCGTCCGCCCGGTCCTGCGGGAGTGGATGTCCAGGGGCTGGGGCTCCCTGACGTTCCGACTGGTGCAGGTACTCACCGGACACGGTTGCCTCGCGGGCCCTCTCCGCCTCCTCCTTCTGCGAAACGACCTCCTCGCAGAAGGAGGCCATCGCTCGCCAAGCCTGTTCGCTGCTGAGCATGGCCGAAACCACGCTCGGCAGCGATAAGTCCGTTCCCACGACCGCCGCCAGAATGCGGCGCTGCTCCCCCCACGCAGCCAACTCAGACAGCGTGTGCTGCGCGGTATCTTCG
>MU158711.1:1603694-1683482 GCA_015888305.1 Antheraea pernyi
AAAAAAAAAAAAAAAGGGTAAGCGCGATACATCGTCGGCCTCATCGTCACTTACCATCAGGTGAGATTATGGTCAAGCGCGTACCTATTGAACATAAAAAAAGCTCCATACAAATGAATATAGACCCTATGAAACACTGGTCAACAGACTCTTAATTAGTAGCATAAGTTTAAAAAAAAATACCATATTTATTACTAAATTTGATAAATTTGACAATAATAAATTATGGACGTAATATAATAATGTAAAAAAACAGACTCTAATATTTAAAGTACGATCCGTCATTATAAGATCTGGGTCTTAACAAAATCAACCGAGTCCTCTCGAAATTGATGCGCGAAATATAATTAAACCATCAATTACTTAACATGTTCTTGGAAATGTAATATAAAACTGAATACATTATAGATAAGGCCGGTTAATGAGCTCGTATGTATGATCATGAGATAAATGACGGACAGTGTTCCATTGAGTCATATTACGAAAACGTTTGGTCATGTCATCATACTGCCAAGGACACTGTTTCCGTTTTTTCGGCGCCGCCTAATGGTTTTATTTTTTTAAAGTGCGATGTGATTTTGACACTGATACGTTTCTATATATCGCCGCATACAATTCTTATTATCCGTGGGTTTCTCTAGGAACTTTTGTATGAGAAATGTGCACGTATATTACGAGATGCTTTTTTTTAATTATAGGACACAAACGAATAGGTGAGTCAGTGATCACCGTCGTCCATAGACACTAGCAACACCAGGGGAGTCTTAAATGCGTAGCCGGCCTGTGTTTGGGGGAGGGGGGAGGTGGGTATCCGTGGGTTTTCTGTGAGAGGATGGTACTACCTCGGGCGAGTCGGCGTATTCATGCTGAAACCAATAATAGCTTCAGCGTGGCTCTACCACCTACAAACAGCTTTGCGATTACTTTCCACTGGTATCGATTCCTACACACTGCGACGTAAGAATGCTGATGCTTCACTTTTTTACCTATTTTTGTAAAACAGTATTACTCACACTTCTGTTCAGATTAAAAACTACAGTTTGTTGAACATAATCACAAGAAGCCTTTATCAACATCTTGTTAGTAACTATCCATAAAATAATTCAAGCAATAATAGCTCAGTGGTTATCGTGTTTGGAATATGTACGCATACTTGCAACTGAGTCGGGGCTTACGATGAAGGAAAACATCCTAATTTCATTTAATCCTATGGTTATTAGTCTATCTGTCGCTGCGAGGTTAAATTTATATGGAACAATGCAGCAACCAAAATTTGTTTCTCTTTAGCTCCACCTGGGGAGCACGTGTAGGGGAATGAGAGGTACACTTCCTGCAAGCACAAGTGACATCAGCCCCCAATCGTCGAGATGAAAGCATAGCATGATGGTAGAGTTTTTTCTAATCCCGCCTGTCTAGCTTCCAATCTCAAATTGAAAAGCTATCGCCATGTATTTATAACTTTGTTCCAATAACAGCATTTGAGAGCCGAGACTGGCTCTAGGTTTTTTTTTTTATAAACTGGAATCCCTCTACCATTTTGGTAGGTGGTAGATCCATGCTGAAGCTATTACTGGTTTCATCATGAATGTGTCGGCTCCCCCGGGGTAGTACCACCCTCTCATAGAAACACCGACGTGAAGTAACAGTGCTTGCATTGTTGCATTTCGTTCGGTCAATGAGAGCGCCGGAGGACCACCTCCCAACCCTTCCCCTCTCCTCTTCCCCCACAGTTTCGACTCCCTTGGTGTTGTTAGTATATATAGACGGTGGTGATCACTTAACATCAGGTGACCCACCTGTTCGTTTGCCTGCTATGACATTAAAAAAAACAATAAGTGGGCAGAGATCTTGCCAATCATATTTTATTTATTGTAGATTTCAGTTTTTTTGGGGAACATTCTTGGTGGTATTTACTGGCTCTAGATTACTCTGACTACGGAAAGCGTAAATCGTAATTTAATAGTCGTATATCATACTCACCGTGAACCTTAATTTTCTTCCACGCTCGGGCTAACAATTTGTTCACGTTACAGCGAGATCATTTTCAGCGTTATAAAATACTGGCGGCCTGTCCCGGCTTTGCACGGGTGAACAATTGTTTTAAACATTTGGGTTAAAACAAATGGGAATTGGATAAAACTGTTCATAGTCTTGAAAATCTTGTACCCACGATCCAACCCAGAATCGAACATCTTACAGAAAGAAATGTCTTCTTTTCGAGGGTAGATGATTGTGCTAACCTAACTAAATGATAAGATAAAAAACTACCCGGGGAATTCATCTGTTTTGGTGCGTGATAGCCTAGCGGGAACTACTCTTTACTGTATCTACCAAATTAAGTCACGGTTAAGCTAAACACCGGTTAACCACTCCATTTTCCAAAAAATGAGCGGTTTCTCTGGGATTATTTGCCAAAAAGGCTTTTATTGGCTTTATATTATATTTTTATTAATATTGTTCTTCAATATTAGGAAGAAGTACTTTTCCACATGCACAGCACATACCATTTGCTTCATCACTCCATTTATTAGCATAACATTTAGTAGAAATCCTATTTATTGCCCCAATTTGGATGTTGTTCTGATGAACATAATCAATTTGTGGATTGTAACTGAATGTCGACCTATTACTATGAGTTAAAATTCTATTGCGCGAATAAGCTGCGCGGTTACTTACGCTATAGATGAGCGCGCCCCTCTCCCGTCACTCCTTCTTCGCCGCATAGCCTGCAAACACACCCCGGCAACGACGCGAGCGGCATATTTCGTTTAGATTGACAATTTTAAACTCGTAATATCTTTTGAATGCAATGGTCGATTTTAATAATTCAAAAAGTTATCTACAGGTACTGAAATAGTCTTAAATTAAAAATAACTTATTTGGATAAGACATGAGATAAAAACATGAATAACATGGTCTTTTAGGCATGATATGGTTTTTGTTAAAATTTCTTTAAAAAATGTAGTTATAGTGACATAATCTCTATACTGAACATATGGTACCGTGAGGTTTATAGATATTAATATGTTCTTTAATACTGTATAACATATTTTTGTTTTATCATTCATAGTTTCCGCAGCGCATGCGATGACAGTAATTTTATGGCAATATTTTTCATACCTTGGATTACATTATTAAATTTTAGTAAGAATCCCTATTTTTTTCTAGTAAAAATGCATCCGTACAAGCACAATACAGTCGGTCACACTTCGTATCATATCATGACGTAAAATCATAAATCTACTAACAAAAAAATACCGCTCAACTAAAGAGGTTTTCAGTTCAAAAAAGTTGCGTTATATTGATTTGTATTCTACAACTTACCATTCGATTAAATAAAGTTGTTTACAGCGTATTGGCCGATCATTTCCTAGTACTTGTCAAATTTGTTACTACATATAGGTTGTAAATTAACCGCGTAAAATCTGTCGGTGAGCTTTGAGAGATCCTGCACTTAAGGGCTAGAATACTTTTGTTTATCGACTCTCGACGTGTAACTCTACTAGCAGACGTGTACTTACTTAATTACTAGTTTGAGTATGTACATTAAAAGTAGATAGTAAATCATGTTTACTATTTATATATTTACTTAATAAAAAAATTAGTTTTATTTCAAGGTACAATTAAAAACTCGAATTCAAAGCTACTGATCTATTTTAATTAAATATTAACGAACTAGCTTTTACGCGCGGCTTATACAATATACCTTCCAAACTGATCAAATGAATTGATGGATAATAATACTGTGTTCAAAAAGGCCGAAGGATATCAGTGCTTTGGATTTAGAAAGGGCTTTATTATAATTCGGATGTTAGTAATTATATTTGATACATTTTAATAAATGTATAGTTGAACTAGTTTTTACGCGCGGCTTATATACTATACCTTCCAAACTGATCAAATTATTTGATGGATAATACTTTGATCAAAATGGCCAAAGTATATCGGGGCCTTAGATTTAGAAAGGACTTTATTATAAATCCAATATTAGTCATTATATTTGATACATCTTAATATATGTATAGTTAACTAACTTTCGCACGTGGATTCGGTCGTTTTAATATAGATGTATATGTGTGTTTGATGTATGTATATATGCAAACTTTTATAATGATCGGTTAAGGCGTGAAAACGTAACAAAGAAACAAAACTCACTTTCGCATTTACCATAGAATTATGAAACCGCTTACACTTACTAATGCGCGGGTTTGTTACTCTATGGCATTTACAATATCCCTACATATTATAAAACAAAGTCCTCTGCCACGTCTGTTTCTTTGCGATAAACACAAAAACTACTGAACGAATTTTCATGCGGTTTTCACCGGTAGATAAAGTGATTTATTAGAAAGGTTTAGGTATACTCATATAATTTGTCAATATTCTTTCTATTGTCAGGGCTGGACAACGTCCGCTGTACCCGCTGGTTAGTTATAATTCCTTGGCCATTCAGTTGAGTATTGTATATATAAAAACTTACGAGTATCTCGCTTATTGGGTTCACACATACTTATGTATACTTTATATAGCCTAAATCACTTCCACGGTTAAGAGGAATCCAATGACACCTCATTGTTAAAATCTATAAATCCACTTAGACTTTTAAAAAATGCTAAAAAAACAGAGCAACAGAACAGAAAAAAAACAAGAAAGCAGGTATACTAAAACGTACACTCGATTAATATTTACCCTCTTTCTACGCGGTCGGGCATAATCAAATAAATTGTTTATTACGCTGAGGCCCTTAAAAGTGTATTGAAACTTGTGATTATTGAAATTACGATATCGTTTATATTACGTTGGTACAACCATAGAGAATCGCTGTTTGAGAACATACGTATGTTTTTATTTAAAAAAATAATAAAATAAATGTGTTATTAAAAAAGAAGGTAATAAGTTAGAAGTCGCATTTTTCATTTGTTTTCTATCAATCTTTTGCAATACAGATTATATATTTTTTCGATCATTGCCCATTTTAGTTGTTTTGATGAAGGTAGTAAATTACCTCCGTCCTGAATAAGAAATATTTTCATTTATCCTTTGTTATTATTACTTTAACTTATAAATGAATTTAGAACTTGTGTAAAACCCTAGATTCAAAAACATTAACATTTCGATTATTTAATGTGCAATAATTATGCTGTTCATTTTATAAATATCCTTCTTTGATTTGACTACGCATTTTCTCGGAACTAAACTATGAAACATAATTTTCTAATACATTAATGTAACAGCTATGTGCCAATTACAGGCAATTACTGAGGGTATTTCCTAAAGCAATTTAATTTAAGTAGTAGTTAATATGTTATGATGCATTTATTTACCAAATAATGTCTTGGCAATGTTTTATATTATAGCTTTATGGTATTACTCAAAACTGAAGAATAATCGGCATTATTTTCTTTTACATATTAATAATATGATAGACTTTTTTTTCCTTGAACTAACTACGCTATTGACCTAGCAAGGTCTTAACAGCTTCACCGGACTACTAAGGCGAGCGCTTAAGGCACTCAGCCGGTTATATTTTGACAACTACCTCAAGGGTGGACGGCACACCTCGGCTTGCGCTGTTGCCTGATACATGCAATTCACGACCTATCTGAGCTAAGCTAAGCTAACTATTCATACATATATAAGTTGTTGAAACATATATGTGTACCAAATATACATATCTCAACAACTCTTATATATATTTCGTATCGGATACTTTTCTAAACTATTTCACTTTGATAAGGGAAAAATATAAAACCCTTCCACTTGCATGTGTAAGCGTGTATGCGTGCACGTGTGTGGAGGTGATATGTGTAATGTCGTCGCAGTGATGTATGATTTTGTGTCACTGTATCGCGTGAGTAGCGTACTCAAGGGCTCCACGCCGAGGGAACGTACTTAGGCTTGAGCCACTGCCGAGGGAGCCTAGTCTGGTGTGCGGGAGCGAAATTTACCCCCAGACCACGGCGGCGTGATCTGTGGTTACGCGGGCGTGGGCATGAGCACGCTCTGTTTGTAGAGATAGGCTGGTACTGATGGTTCACTGCCGTTGTTTCATCGGGAGGGTCAGTAAAAATATGTCGCGGACGTCTTTTACAATGCGCAGCGTTCGGTACGGGTTCGTATTTTGCGTCGGATACCACTAACGGACTGGGGATAATATGATAGAGGTTTGTCGTTGTATGTCCATTATTCAAAACTACTGGACAGTTTTTTTCTGAAAATTTGTTCCATCTTTTTAATTTTACTTTTAGATACTTGGTTATAACCTAAAATATAATATATTACAATAGCTTAATTATTTTTGCTTCTAATTATTTTTTACGTTCTTTCCTCTGCACGTCGCTGTACCGTAAGTCGAAGATACCAGCTAATTTCAGCTAAATGAAGTGAGAAATATATTAAATAAAATAAATAATCAGATTAGGTTCAAACATGAGTGAAACCACTTACAGACACTAGTGATAAATGAAAACGTGTATTTTAAATAAAAGTTTGCACCTCAAAAGGCAGTGGAAATGGCGCGGCGTGTTATGACTTATCATTTCCTGGCCCACATTATTGGAATCTAACATACCTCTAGCGAGATGTAAGGCGGATCACGTACAAGCTCTTCATGTCACGTAACTATGTCAAGATAGCTTAATGGTCGCCTCATACGAACCCGGTGCCTGGCGTTTTCTACGGAAAATATGTAATTGTTTTCCCATACGATTTTCTCTTTCTATACTTTATCCGTGTTATTATAAAAAAGTTAAATATGTATTAAACATTTGGTTTCGTAATAAATGCAACGCGCTCGTCCGAGGCAAGTTCGCGTTATCCTTTTTCACAAATCTAACCTAACGTAATCAAAGCGAGACAAAAGAGCAAGATGGCGAACATTCAGTGACCGCGGTGCATTTAATACGAGACCGTTTTAAAGCCAGGGTTCAATACGTATTTAATTTTTTTGTAATAACACCGTATAAGTTTTAGCTTTTGACCACAATCTCGTGTGATGTTAAATAACGATATGGCTTAAGATGATAAATACGCTAAACTAGAGGAAGACTGCCTCTCAAGTGCAGCTATTGAAATACACCAATAGGTGTTTGTTGACTAATTTCCAACCAGAACTTGGTAGTTCAGTTGGACTTTGAAAAAGCCCCACCCCGATGCTATGATTAATGAGTTTAGATACTGCTTCGTACGTTCCAATCCTTGCGAATGTGCTGGATTTTTTGTGAAAAGAAAATATTATTATAGAATAATATCGCGCAGAAATACGGCATACAATTTCAAGCAATAGAGTGGTACTAACCTGGAACTTTTTTTTTGTATCATTGGAGGCACTTGCAACACCAAGGGAGTCACAAGTGCGTTGCCAATCTGTTTGGGGGAGGGGATGGAGTGAGGAGGGGAGGAGGGAGGGTAAGTGGGTAACCGGCGCTCTCACTGCCCGAACGAAATGCAATAATGCAAACACTGTTACTTCACGTCGGTTTTCTGTGAGAGGGTGGTACACTAAATTCTCTATTCGCGAATTAAATCACTACATTTTATCAAATAAAGTCCTCCCGCTACGTCTGTCTGTTTGTTTGTTCGCGATAAACTTAAAAACCACAGAACGGATTTTCATAGTTCATCAGTAGATAAGGAAGGTTTAGATATAATTTGTCAAGGGTGTTTTTTTATCAGGGCGGAACATTACCGCCGGGACCGCTAGTATATATATATATATATAACAATAAAAGACAATGCGAAATGCCAGAAAGTAGTGAATAAAAGAGATAGCTTTGTGTAGCAGGGGCATAATGTGTCGTTGACATAGATCAAGTTACACAGGTCGAGAACACATGAACAGTGCAGTTGAATTCAAGCGGCATCTCGTATTCCATCAAGTTATACATGGCGAGAGCGTCGGCGCCCGCCCACGCCTCCGTCGTGCTTTCACCTGGCAAAACGTGCGTGGTACAAATTAAACAAAACAAAGCCGTATATTTCCACATTTAATATTTCTCCAGTATACGTAATTATATTAGAAATTTACTGAATTGTCCTTTATCCTTACTAATATTATAAATGACAATGTGTGTTTGTTTGTATGTTACTTAATTTAGCATTCACGTTGCCAAGGGAAACCGAAATGGATATAGAGCACTTTTTTGAGAGTGGTAGAGCCACGCTGAAGCTATTATTGGTTTCAGCATGAATGGGTCGGCTCGCCCGGGGTAGTACCACCCTCTCATAGAAAACCGACGTGAAGTAACAGTGCTTGTATTGTTGCGTTTCGTTCGCTCAGTGAAAGCGCCGGAGGACCACCTCCCTTCTCTTCTCCTCTCCCCCTCACTCCCTTTCCGCGAAACATAGCCTGGCAACGCACTTTCGACTACTCCGGTGTTGTTAGTGTTTATTATGGACGGTGGTGATCACTTAATATCAGGTGACGCACAAGTTCGTTTGCCAGTTATGACATAAAAAAAATCCTTCCATCCAAAAAAAAGTATTGCTCCCGAGAAATACCGAGGAATAGGGAATTTAAATTAATGCAAGCGAAGTCACGAACAAAAATTACTAATTATATATTTAAAATATTTGTTATTTCTTATTATTAGTTTCACATGTCTGGAATTACCAGTGCTATATATAATAAAACCTTATTGTACTTGATAACTTAGTTATTAAGGAAGTTTATAAACCATGTAACGTGTAACATCATGCTGTAACGTTTAGGAGTAGAGCAATATCGTACAAAATTAAGGGCGTAAAGTACGCTAAATGGGAACGAAATAATCTAAAGGGGGTCAACGATGAAAGTTGAGCATTCATGAGAAATACCGAACTGTGAATACCTATATCAAGAAGACACCATGCCATGCGGCTCAGTTGCTTGCTTAACTACGTGTTCAGTAATTTATTTTTTTAACAATAAAAAGTAAGTGAAATATTTCTGTGCATTGATAGTCGACTATAATAAAATAAATTGTTATTTGTTTCAATTAGAGTTGACACTTTTTATTACAATATTTTACAACCATTAAAGTTTTTGGCACACATCCATTTCGTAAATATATTGTTGTGTATGACGAAGTATAATAAATATTCATCATCAGCTTGTAAGAGACCCACTGCAGGGTTATAGGCCTCTTCCCGAAGGAAGGTATGGGCATAATCACCCATGGTCTATTGGCGATTTCAAACTCCGTGAATACCACAGTTCTATATTTTCTCACATTACAATGGCACCTACTACATTTCTCAGGTTCAGATTTCCTCACGATGTTTTCCTTCACCGTCAGCCGATAGTATTACCAATTTAAATTAGAAAATGTACGCGAAGTAAAGAAAAAATGTCAAGGCAGTCATAAGACCTGCCGAGAGAAGTGAAAACTCAAAACAATGAAATAACTGTGTTCTCTTTTGAACTTTTAAATTAATTATAATGTGTGTTAAAGGTGGTAGAGCCACGCTGAAGCTATTACTGGTTTCAGCATGAATGGGTCGGCTCACTCGGGGTAGTACCACCCTCTCAAAGAAAACCAACGTGAAGTAACAGTGCTTGTATTGTTGTCTTTCGTTCGGTCAGTGAGAGCCCCCCCCGCCTCTCCCCCTCCCAACCCCCTCCCCCCAAACACAGGCTGGCGACGCACTTGCGACTCCGCTGGTGTTGCAAGTGTCTATGGACGGTGGTGATCACTTAACATCAGATGACACACCAGTACGTTTGCCTCCTATGATATAAAAAAAAAGAATGACAATATTTATGTTGTAAAATTTGTTTATTGGAATTATTAACATTAGTGTCGTTTTCATACCTATTGGCATTCGGAACAACAATTATATATATTTTTAATAAAGTCTATTAATCATTCAAACGTGTGACACTATGTACACACGTATGAAATTACATGTACACAGGCCCCTACACTATGCGTCGCTAGTGTGACGGAAGCCGCGCAAGCACAACACGGCCGGTTACGTTTACTAGCATGTCATGACGCGAAATTATAAATTTGTCTTCTCGTCGTATCTTCCTCGATACGTGTCAGGTTTCAGACCTGTACACATGAGATTGATAATTCCACCGACTTAATAATCTGTCTCATATATTTAAAAGTAATCATTAACCGCGAACAAGGGTCGTGACCTTACGCGCCTACATATAAAACCTTATGAAACATGGACGTAACCCATCCCATTTATGACATATAGTAAATCGATAGTTCATAAGAGTGGGCAGGTAATTATTGAGTGTTCGCTCGTGTCTTGGATCGTGACACGCGTGGGCGCAGATACAGCCTCTACGTTGATATAGGTGCATCTGACACGCGATTTATTGCTATATCACCGGTATAATATATTTTTATTGAAAACATTACTCGCTTTTATGTATGACCTCTTAGTACTGCTACCGTTGTCTAGTCAAGGGTGTAATGGAGTTTTATCTGTTATATGTATATACTAGCAATTGATGGCGGCTCCGCACGTCTTTTTTGTGCACAAATTCTTTATATATATATTTTATATTGTAAAACCATTATACATCCCATCTCATCAATTTTAGTTGAGTTTAAAATGCATTCTATTTTTTTGTAAATATTTTTTAAAACTATTATCTGTAAAACGACTGTGTATAGAATGTCACATTCAAATTGGTCAAGTATATTTTGATATTTAATTATTTTTTTTACAAAATCGATGTTTTTAAACGACATATACTTCTTATGTACAAAATGTCACCAATGTGGATTAAGAATTTCTCGCGCTCTATAAATTGAGAAAAGAAGGTGTTTCATGTTTACAACATCTCTTAAAAATCAGTTATCCCGTTTTTGAGCTAAATACGAACATACTAACAAACGAACATTAAGAAATTTATTTATTTTAAGAATTTGTTCACGTCCACAGTATGTGTTAAATATTAGATACTTCAAATATAGAGAAAATATAAAATCCTTCCGAAACACTAAAGTAAAATCTGCGTCGTGTTCGTGTGCGTAAAAAAAAGAGGGAAAACGATAAATATTACAATCTATACATATAATAACAATGTTAATCGAACATGTCGGTACTTTTTAGATTTTTGTAAAAAGAATAATGTTGCGGATGTCTAGGAATAAGTTATAAACTACAATTCAATCATTTTTAGAAATGTCTGTCTGTTTGTTTGAATACGCGTCACTGCTACAGTACTGTGTTCATGATAAAAAAAAATTATATATTCGAGTAACATTTAGTCTTGGTTTCATTAAATCGGTTGAGTCTGTCAAAAGTTATTGTAATTTTAATGACGACGCGACTTAGGTACGAGAGAAATGTAAATTGTTATTAGATTTAATATGTTCAGATGACTTTATTAGTCGCTGTTTGGTACAACAGGTTCCACCCGGACGAAGTCGCGGGCACTGCTAATGATGAATATTATCATAAATTAGCCCTAAATGTACGTCCAGAGTGGACGCTATAATCGATCGCCGAGCGTAGCGTCGCGTGCGGCTCGTTCAGCGTCCAAGAACGATGCTCGCGCGCCACTCAGATCACTCACGTATAACAAACAATACGTTGAAACAAACGCCGGACGCGACGCCACGCTCGACGCTCGATTGTAGCGTTCACTCTGGTTGTACACTAATGTTTACTTTAAAGGCATTGGTGTTTGAGTGTATATGTCATGTGAGGCCTGTGTTTTTCGCATAGCATTTCATCGTTATACCAAATTACCATCCTACCGTCACACGTGACCTCGAAGGTCTCATTTTATAGATGCGATGAAATGACGTGATTATTTTTATTGACATGGCGACGTTACAACGATTGTTGTCGCCCATTGTGCCAATTTATGGCCGATCACGCGCCGGCCACAATAAAAAAACACTATCTCACTTTGTAAATTAAACGATCGGATCCGGCATTCCAGAATCGAATGTCAATTATTTTAGGGAACTAAGAGAAACACTCGAAGTTGTTTATTACCACTATTATTTTCTATCAATTGACGTTCTTTGGGAATAAAACAATAGTCAAATGTCGTCATTTTCTTAACCCTTATGCATGATTTTTTTGTTATTTTACAAAATCTTTTTTCACAGGAATGTAGTTATAGGTAACCTAAAAAGTAAATAAAATAAAAATCGAAGCAATATATAAATATATAAATTTAAGAATAAATATTTTTTTTAATTAAAATTATTAACGCTAGTGTCGTTTTCATATCTATTGGCACTAAGAGCAATTATTATAATAAACATATGACGAACTGCAAAATATTAATATTACATGTACACAGGCCCATATACAACGTGTCGCTAGTCTTTGACTACGTTATTGACCTAGCAATGTCTTAACAGCTTCACCGGACTACTAAGGTCAGCGCTTAAGGCTCTCAGCCGATTTTACTTTGACAACTAGCTCAAGGGTGCGCGGCACACCTCGGCTTTGGCTGTTGCCTGATACATGCAATTCGCGACCTATCTGAGCTAATCTAAGCTAAGCTAACTATTCATAGATATATGAGTTGCTGAAACATATATGTGTACCAAGTATACATACCTCAATAACTCTTATATATATTTCGTATCGGATAACTTTCTAAACTCTTTCAGTTTGATAAGGGAAATAAAATAAAACTCACCCGTTTGCATGTGTAAGCGTGTATGTGCGCACGTGTGTGGAGGTGACATGTGTTAAGGGAACGGACCTAGGCTTGGGCCGCTGCCGAGAGGGGCCTAATCTGGTATATGTCGCTAGTCTGACGCAAACCGCGTAAGCGCTATCTCCTAGCACAAACTTCGCTCAACCTGCCTCAAAATGTTTCCACTTCAAAAAAAGCTATTTTAACACATCGTGTATGAGAGGACGTATCAGATGCTATTTATGCTTTAAATTGGAATGAAATGTAAAGAGATATAAGGGAATAAATGAGTCATTTCCAAACCAATTTTGACAAGACTTTGACATGCTAAGAACATTAGGACTACAAATTATTATACTTTCCCATAGAGCAAGCAGTAATAATAAATAGTGTCAGATGTAAATTAAAATCAGTAAAATGTAAGGGGTGAAATAGTAATACCCAAATTCCAGAGTTTATATACAAACATGGTTTAGTCGAATTTTAAACAACAATTGTAACCGGTAATAGGCGACTTTCAGCATCATTGTCCACTATTACCATAGTGATTTATTGACAATTCACGTTTATATCCTAAGGCAAAGATATTCCAACGCTAAGATATTTGTTTGAAGTATTAACATCTAATCAGTGTTTGATCGCCAGTAATAAAGTACTATAGAATTTACATTTTATGTAATAATGTATAATGTTATATTGACGTCTTGATATTTTGTATTTACTGTGATATTATGTGTTCATTAGCTATCGGAAACAAATACGTTATAACATATTGTCAGTATATTATATAATCAGTATATTATAAGTCAGTTTATTATAGTAACTTTGACAATCGGCTCCGTTCTTATGGAAATAGTTTTCTGGTTTCCTGGGAAGTGTGAGTTTTATTTGGACTATTTGTCAATAATTTTTTTATGTAATTTAATTATGCCTACTCAATCAAATCGAACCAAAACAAAAATATTTTACTCAGTTTAGGCCCTAATAAAGCACTTTTGAACGTCATAACTACACTTCAACTTCAAACCAATAAACTGGTAACTTTCATGAAAAAACAAAAGGAAGAGGAAAAAAAAATCTGTTAAAAAGAATTTAAGACACAAAGCGAGCCGCGTTCAGTTATTGGTAATATCATCTTGTTCCGAAAGTTCTCATTAATATATGCAAGTTATATTTTTCGAAATTTTAGTTATTTGTTTTACGATATTGTTCATATTTCAATGATTAATCATTAATGTTTTTAGAAAAGTCATATGACTTAGTAAGAAACGAACTTAGATCGTCTAGCGGCACATGTTGTATTCAATAAAAAGAAATTGTTTCTCGCGTTGTATCCAAAAAAGGAAGCTTTAGGGGTCGTTGAAAAAGAGGAATTTTAACGACTAGTCTACAGTTGTAAACCTTTACCGAGTTCGAGTTATCACAGTTAGATTGTATCGTTAATGCTTAGTTCCTAGAAATAGGTAACCTAGTTTAAACTAGACTAGGCTAACCCGTCTAACCTTTTCGATTATCCTTTTAGGAAAATCGAATTTGGTAAAAATTCGGTCTCCAGAATAAGTAAGTTACACAGTAAATACATAAACCTAGACTTATTTTGGCATACAATTACCAAAGATTTAAACAATTATTCAGGTCATAATAGCTTTATTTTTTATTTAAGCCTTAACTTCTGTCTTTGAAGCTGTCTTCGGTTTTTATAATTTACTTTTTTATTTTTACTATAATATGCAAGATACATTTACTTATAACGTTGTAAATCAGTACCATATAGTTATGTAAGAATATTTATATAGCATAAACAGTTGTAACAAATATCGTAGATTAATTAATTAAATAAACATTTGATAAAATTCCTGTAAAACTCTCATCAAAAGCGGTCGATCTGAGTTGGATATTAGCCCGCATAAACAATACTTAAATTTCACATATGTTTAAACTATAAAGACAAAATGAATATTTGCTCGCGAAATGATCTTACTTATCACCTACGGTACAGTAAAATCATTTTATGAAGACATATAAAAATGTCATTAATTCCATAACTCATTCAGTAGAATATCTTCTTTCCGCGTCGTAATCTGGGCTTACTTCGTGCCATTGTGTCTTTGCTTTTCATGGCACAGAAAATATTACGAGGAGCTTACAAAGAATAATATAAAAGTTTTATTTGAAATGCATATTGTAATTGTTTATTTTGAGATATTAAAATGGCCGCACGTCTCACAATTGAAATTGTTAAGTGCGCGAGTCGAAGGCTAAAATGGTGATATAACCCGATAAGAATATTAAAATTAATTAGACACTAACTTAAATTATGAGTCGGCAATTGATGTAGTAATTTGGAAAGAAAAGATGGCAAATCTCCGGCATGTTTTTTTTTATATCAAAGTATGCAAACGAACAGGTGAGTCACCTGATGTTAAGTGATCACCACAGTCCATAGACACTAGCAACACTAGGGGAGTCGCAAGTGCGTTGCCAACCTGTGTATGAGGGAGGAGAGAGGAGATGGGAGGTGGGCCTCTGGCGCTCTCACTGACCGAACGAAACGGAACAATGCAAGCACTGTTACTTCACGTCGGTTTTCTATGAGAGGGTGATACTACTCCAGGCGAGCCGACCCATTCATGTTGAAACTAGTAATACCTACATCGTGGCTCTACCACCATAATAATTAGCGTATTTAACAAATATTCCATATCCAATCACAAGGATAACCTAATTTCTATACGTGATTTACAAATACCATAAAGACACGCGGCAAAAGCTGAGCTTTAAAATTAGAATAGTCTACAAGCAATAAAACAGAACTACATAGAACGCTATGAATATCCGAAGCTCATGAAAGGAAGTGATGATGCGCAAAACGTGTTTAACCACATCCGATGATTGCGAACATCGTATCAATGTACTATGTTATAATATAGCACTTAAAGCGCGGATGTTCTTCGGTGTTATTAGTGTTGATTATATTCAAATTCAATCCGCGCGATCCGATTAGCGGATATCCTTTTTTTACTCAATGAGATATCGGATTATTTTTGTATAGAAGAATGTAAATGTAGTAATGTAAAATTTTACATTTTTGTAAACAAATTGTTGCTGGTATCTAGAAATAAGTAACAAAATACATTTGAATCATTTTTAGACATGTTTGTCTGTCTGTTTGTTTAGACACGCACCACTGCGTCTATGATAAAAACACAAAGCATATCTTTGAGTAACATTTAGTCTTTGCTTCATTAAAATCGGTTAAGCCTATCAAAAGTTATTGTAATTTTAATGACGACGCGACTTAAGTACGAGAGAAAAGTAGATATGTAAATGAACTTAATACATTATTTGGTATAGCTAAGGTGAAACGAGATTTGTCTTCAAGAACGAATCGATGTACATGATGGCTGTACTGAAGAACAAGTTACCGTTTTAATTAGCATTATCAGTTTCACCGTTAGTTCATAACATATGAGTTCATGATTAAACGCTAACCTATATAAAAGCAGAATAACAAAAGGTAACTAACTCTCTTCTTAAACTGAAATCGAAATTAAGTAAAGCAGTGCCCAAAGACGGTGTCCTTTTCTTATTTTTCTCAGTTCTCTCGTTCTGAGTGTTAGTTCCTTTCAATTCATAATCGTTTGTAACAAATGTCTAATATATCGTTAGCAAAATCTAATCAATATTTTTTTAATAGTTATCTAATTATATATTACTTTATAAGTTTTTATTGTAGCATGTCTCTGACTTCATT
Source organism: Antheraea pernyi (assembly GCA_015888305.1). Taxonomy (NCBI): domain Eukaryota; kingdom Metazoa; phylum Arthropoda; class Insecta; order Lepidoptera; family Saturniidae; genus Antheraea; species Antheraea pernyi. The sequence continues at coordinate 1,620,056 of MU158711.1, forward strand.
AATAATGTTGCTAATTTACACAGATTTGGGATTTTATTTAATATATACAATGATTTGTCAAAAATTTAATTGATATTAATTTGCAACACAACCAATTCCAAGAAATGGCTAGGAATTCGACAAGGCTCATTAAAAATAATAATAGATTTCTGTACTCGAACACCGCACCGATTTACATAAGTTCGAATCTCTACAATGAACCCCAGCTTTCGGTGAAGCAAAACATATTAATAATACCATAGTGTTCTAGAGCTTCTACGCTTGCCTGAACAGCCACCACCGTCTTTTCCAAAATGTGTCGTTAAGCACGATCCGTGTTATTACAAAAAAGTTAAATACGTATTATATACTTGATTTAAAAATGTTTCCTAATAAATACACCACGCTCCGCCAAGGCAAGTTCGCGTTATCCTTTTTCACAAGTCTAACCTAACGTAACCAAAGCGAGACAAAAGAGCAAGATGACGAACATTCAGCAACCGCGGTGCATTTGATATGAGACCTTTTTAAAGTCAGGGTTTAAAACGTTTTTAACTTTTTTGTAATAACAACGGATAGGTTTGTTCCAGTAGTTGCACTCGAGAACCAATTCTCTCTAGGTTTAGCGAATCTACCACCTTATACCATATTGTCATTTAACATCAGTTGGTGTTGGAAATAATAATAAATATATAGTCAAATATAATACCTATAAAGTATTCTAAAATCCTTATTCTACGCTAAAACCGGGTCAGCATAACATATTTCCTTTATCTAGTTTAGTTTCCTCTGTAAGTTCTTCCCACATATTTGACACACACACACTTCTTCGGTTTTTCTTTACCGATACTTCATTGTCATTCGACCATAGTTTTTTTAAGTTTGAATTTTATTAGGGTTAATAACATTGTTGAATGTAGAATGAAAAAGGGTAATTAGAACATAAGAGTAAAATAATACATACAGTCGAGCATTGCAACCTGTTTTAAAGTTCTTTATTGACGGATGTCAAATTGTCTTTTTTATTTACATGTGTGTATATGTTGTGTAAAATTGAAGCATTAGTGTGAGTAATGCATATTTTAATTAATTTAATGTACTTCTAATGCATTTTATATAAAATAAATAGCTTTCTGCACTTTTCCTCCATATAAACTTTAACTATGCCAAATATCACGTTCATCCGTTCGCGCAATTCCGTTAAAAAGGGATACAAAGTTTAGGCTTCACGTATTAATATATAGATACTGTTTTTGTATATTATTGTTATTAACATCAACTGGGATTCTGGTCACAATCTATTAAAATCAATAAAAATAATTTTGGAATAACCTTAAAAATGAGTCTATTAATATTTTGATCTATTTATAATTCTTCTAATACGCGTATGCAACGTTTACGAGAGATCGGAGATCGGAGAGATAGGAGTTGAACGGGATTTTATTACTCTATTTACCCTCGTTACGATGTTACAACACATAACACATTATTTAATGCGTGAATCACAAGGACGCGCTATAACCCGGAGCTGCGCTACAATTATTATAATTATTCAGTGACACAATACGAATTACTCATCGGCCTTTGTTGATGGTTATCTAATGAATAGTTTGATGCTTCTCCATAACATAAACTTTGCCTTAATAGTGAATGATATACTGACATATTTATGATAATGTCACGTGCGGAAAATATTTTGCAAATCGGTTGACGACTTAACAAAGTGAGACAATGCGTGTAGGGTTTTATTCTAGCCTCTAGATTTAACTATTATATTATAACAAAAAGCTGTAGATACTTATGACGTAGAGTTAACACTTATTGTGTTATTTTGCTTCAGCCTAAAGAATATACTTAGCAATAAACCTAGCCAACGTTCTATGTGTAACCTTATCTTATCCATTAAGTATTATATTTAATAAGTCCTTACAGACGGGTATATTTCAAACAACGTGGAAACAGTCCTTGATTGTGCCAATACCCAAGACTGGAAAAGCAAACTATATAGATAATTATAGACCAATATCAATATTGCCAGTCTTTAGTAAACTATTTGAATCCCTTTTATATCCCATTATTTTCTGGCATGTCAAATCAATTATTACAGAGAATCAGCATGGTTTTATGAAATCTAGATCTACGGTGACCAATCTTTTTCTTTATCATCATGGTCTAGTTAACTCTGTAGATAACCGCATCCCTGTGGATGTTATATATACAGATTTCTCAAAAGCATTCGACTCGGTGGATCATGAACTACTATTATTCAAATTATCTTCTATGGGTATTACTGGAAATTTACTAAATTGGTTTGAATCATACTTAAAAGACCGTCAATCCATGGTAGTTGCACATGGATTTTCTTCTTCTCTTTTCCCCGTCTATTCAGGAGTTCCTCAGGGTTCTCACCTGGGTCCAATCCTGTTTAATATATTTATAAACGATATTACATCTTGTTTTAAACACTCTGATTTCTATCTTTATGCTGATGATCTTAAAATAGCTAAACCAATTTATACACCAAATGATGCGATTCTACTTCAAGAAGACTTGAACCGTGTAGTACAATGGTGTTATATGAATAAAATGAAACTTAATATTAATAAATGTTATTATATAAGATTTACTAGAGATAATTCCAACTCACAATGTGTTTATAGGATAGAAGAAAATATTTTGCATGAAGTTGATTATATAACAGATCTAGGTATAGTTTTTGATAAAAAACTAAAATTTGATAAACACATAAATAATATCATTAAGAAATCTTTTAAAATACTAGGTTTTGTTTTGAGGAATTGCAAGAACTTTAAGAATTGCAGCACTAAAATACACCTATATAAATCATTAGTAAGACCTAATTTAGAATATTGCAGTCTAATCTGGAATCCACATTATGATATTTATATAAAGAACATAGAACGTGTACAGAAAAGATTTTTATGGCATCTTTGTTACAATTGCAATGTAGACAATAAAATTACAAAATACAATGACCGTCTTAACCACTTCAAACTATCCTCCTTAAATAATCGAAGAATGATGTTGGAACTTATGTTTTTATTTAATATATTTCATGACCAAATTGACTGTCCACAAATTACTAATCACTTCAAATTTAATATTCCTACTAAGCTTCCGAGATTTAATAAATACGTTCCATTTTATATTTCTCAGTCATGTACTAATTTAGGCTTTTACTCTCCAGTCAACAGAATATCTAGGTCATATAACTCACTCCATAAAACATGCGACATTTTCTCAACTAAACGAAATCATTTCAAAACAACGATAGAGACATATCAGTCTCTTCACAAGACACAGTTATAATTTTTTTTTTTCAGTATTTCCTATATTTCTCTTTCTGTTTCAATCTTCTCGTTTTTGTATTATCATGTAAATATATATATTTTTTATATGTAAAATAGTTTAATCTTTTGTTCTATTAATATTTAATTTATTGTTGGAGCATGCCGTGGTTGTCTTTAAATATGACTACATTTATAATGTGTTACAATAGTTCTACTTTTTTTTAATATACTAATGTATTGTCATGTTGACGACCCTAAAATAAATAAATAAATAAACCTCAGAAGAGACAACCAATCGGTGACCTACCTTAGATACGAATACAGCCTCATATAGAATTGGTTACCATTAGATTAAATTTATATTTTATTTATTATTTATACCCTTGTAATCTTTTAGGTAGGCTTTCTTGTTAAATATTAAGTTGAACAATTTCCTTGTACTCAGAAACACTGACTTCTGTCTACCGACTACATCGTACCGTGCATTTGTTGTTAGATTATTTTTAATTCATCTTAAAAGCAGGTACCTATTCATAATAATTCAAAATTACATAACAACGCCATCTAGTGATACGTTCCATAATCAAAGATGTCATTATAAAATTCCTCCAAAATGCATATATATCAAAGAAGTTATAAGACCGTAGTTTGCATTACCAGGGAATATTAACGGTGTTATTACAAAAAAGTTAAATACTTGGTTTCGAAAAAGTTTCGAATTAAAAGCACCGCGCTCGCCCGAGGCAAGTTCACGTTATCCTGTTTCGCAAGTCTAACCTAACGTAACCAAAGCGAGACAAAAGAGCAAGATGGCGAACGTTCAGCGACCGCGGTGCATTTAATTCGAAATCTTTTTAAAGCAAGTATTCAATACGTATTTAACTTTTTTGTAATAACACCGAATATGTCGTTTTCTTCCGCAAAAATAATACTATCGACTCACACCCACGCAACTAAATGCTTTTCGATACACAACCGGTGTGATTTACATTTATATATTTTTTGCACCCGAAGGCGGTGGCACAATCCAGTTGCGGCTGTACGCATTCAAAGCGCTAATGAATATTTACTGTTTACGTTCTCGGCTCCGTAAGAGTTTTAACCAAAAAATAAAGATGTAATTAGCACAAGACGTTTAAGGTTTTATTCGCGAGTCAAGTTTTTATTAAGATTTTTAATTAATACATCTGAAGTTCCGTCGTAATTTAATAAGCTCGCTTTTGTGGGCAGCTCGTGTTTGTTAATATAATCATTTATTTCTTTTGCATTTTAAATATACGAAGTGTGTAATATTTTTATTTCGTATGTATAAAACGACGGGACAATGTGTTATATTTAATGATGGAATATTGTAAAGAGGTTGTACTTAGAAATTGGTGATATTCTACACCATGGAGGTTTCAATCAGTGAAGAAAAATATCGTGATGTAATCTATAACATACTGGTAAGGCATTTTTTATCTAGCTAGTTACCACTTTTAAGCTGATAGCCTATCGCCAAGCCCTCATATATTTGTTCCGGTATCTGCATTTGAAACTGAGTCCGGTGAGATCTAAGGATTTACCATCTTAGGCCACAACTTTATTTGTTGAGGTGAGATTATAGTCAAATTCTAAAGCGTATAAATTATAAAAAAGAAAAGTGTAAAAATTTTCACGCAAAAAGATCTTCTGGTACATCATACCTATTAATTAAAATTCTGACTGGCAAATAAAACAATGTGCCTTAAACGTTTAAGGCCTGGAAGCATAAAATTTGCACCGAAAACTTCGTATATAACGAATGCGAATATGATGGCTTTGGGCTTAGCGTGTTTTTTAGGCTCTCTAAATATTAGCGTATGACGACAATCTCTTCTGATATTAAATGACATTAACAAACTAAACCTAAAGATAGCTGGCTCTCGAAGTAGCTGAAGTCAGAACACACCAACAGATGTTTGGTGACAAATTTTGAACTCGAGGGTGGTAGCTAGCAAGGCGGACTTAGAAAAGGCCTACCACTATGTGTATTCGGATGCCGTGTTGATCGACGTAGAATCTTTGGAAATAAACCGATCTCTTCGGTCAAGATAAACATCATCCACCGTGGGACTTTTTCTAAGTCTGCCTTAGCTAGCCACCTTCTTCAAGTTGAATATCTCTCGCCAAACATCTGTAGGTGTGTTCCAACAGCTGTATGTGAGAGTCAATCTCTCTCTAGGTATAACATGTTTACCATTCTAGACTACCTTATCATTTAACTTTAAGTGAGATCTTGGTCTAACGCTAAAACCTATGCGGTGTTATTATAAAAAAGTTAAATACGTATTGAATACCTGCTTTAAAAAAGTTTCGAATTAAATGCACCGCGCTCGCCCGAGGCAAGTTGGCGTTATCCTTTTTCGCAACCAAAAACGTAGCCAAAATATCGAGAGCGAACATTCAGCGACCGCGGTGCATTTAATTCGAAACCTTTTTAAAGCAAGTATTCAATACATATTTAACTTTTTTTGTAATAAAACCGATGCAGTTTAAAGATATACTGAGGACTTTTGATTAATTAATCCTGCCTTTTATTTATAGTAGGTTAAAATAGGCCGATATGTAACGTGTGACCAATAAAAAAAAATCAGAGACATGGCTAATGTTATTACTTCGTATATTTTCTATTAAGTTCAACAATATAAGCTAAAGAAGTAAAATATTGAACAAACTAACTCGTACAGCTCGTCGCGTCGGTTCGCGACAGATGTCAGAGTCGTAATAAAACTTTCCTTTAAACTCCCCCAGGAATCACGATCTAGTTTGCTCGTTCCTTTATGAGCATATATCTACAAAGACTGTAATATTTTCACTAAAATATATTTAAGAATTTCTTTGGAAGTGCTGTAACGAAGTAAAAGATCGCGTTGTATTATCGAGTGACTGTTAATTGTGGCTGGAAATATATATTATTATTTGTATATACATATTTTGCAAGACCTGAACCGTGGCGTCATATTCGTATAGTTATCTATATATTCCATGGGATCAGATGACATATAACAAATTTAAAAAAGAATTGTTTGATAGCTGTAACTGAAATTTACATCGTAACAACGATTGGCTTGGAATATATGTGCCATTCCATGTCCAATAAACCACTTTTAAACCCGACTCTTTTCTATAGCTGATATTTTTTTCTTTTTCTAGGTCATTAAAAAAACATTTCAGGAAAATTTTAATTTTTACCCAACCACAAATTAGTGATAAATTCCAAATAAAGGCTTTCTTTTCAAATAGCTATCTATTATTGAATTGAAACTTCTTATCGGAGAGCTTTGAAATTCTGATCACCAACATTTTTGTGTGATGATCAATGCTCGTAGTAAACACTGTGTACTGGGTAGTGTTGAAAATACAGGTTCTAGTCCGATCATCGAAGTTAAGCAACGTCGAGCGCAGTCAGTAGTAGGTGCCTCGAGCGGTATTTTTTGGCATGAGATAAACTTATAATTTCGCGTGATGACATACTAGTAAGTGTAACCGACTGTATTGCGCTTGCGCGGTTACGTCAGATTAGCGACGCGTAGTATAGAGGTCTGTGAACATCTAATATTGATATTTTTGAATTTATATTTGAATTGATACTTTGAATGAGTTCATAACCTGTATAGAAAGTATATGATTATTTAATTATAAGTATATTTTCTTTAAATATTTGTTACAGTTGGAATAAGTTATGAAGTTAAAAGGAAATTAAGTCAACACAAAATAGCACACTTTTAAATAAGTGTATAATACACGCGAGGGGTGCCGCGGGCATACATCTCTTGTCTTGGTAACAAGTATTATACGAAAAAATGACTGTTAACCCTTAGCAGAAAACATTAAAAAGAGAGTGAAATAATTACAGAAAAAATTGAGTAAAGAGTTGAGTACTTAGTTTGCAATTTGCATAATAATACCTCACTATGTGTTTTCCTTTTCAGTATAAGGACTAAGGGCAATAAAAGCAATATGTTTATCGCCTATACTTTCCTAATTAGTTTATTCTCTCTTTATGTAGCCTTATCAAAGTATACAGCGAGCATAATTTATCATTGCTTAACGAAGTTATCGTAAAATCTAACAAGGCGGCGCGCCGCGGCGGACGTGTTATGTGGTTTTTACAATAATTGCTATGAAACTATGCGCCTATTTGTGTCGAGGAGCTCGGTGCCGATCTCGTTGTAGTTTATTTGCGTGTCGCGAGTCGCTGCGGCCGTTCACACTGAAAGCAGGCACGCTTTAATAGACTACGGTTAGGGTTGCCAAACTTTCCGGAATTCTCGCATTTACACAGTATTATAAACTATCTCTACCCCTGGTATTTAATTTTTTCTCGACTTTAAAAACAAGCAGATCATTGTGAATCCGATTACCTATTAGCAATAAATTGCATGACCGAATTGTGCTCCATAAATAGTTCACGGTCGCTTACTTACTCCATAGCTGATTAATAAGAATGTCTTAACAAGTATCTGAACATACATTTTTTTTTTATATCATAGGAGGCAAACGAACAGGTGGATCACCTAAGTGATCACCATCGTCCATAGACACTTGCAACACCAGAGGAGTCGCAAGTGCGTTGCCAGCCTGTGTATGAGGGAGGAGAGAGGGGAAGGGAGGTGAGGCTCTGGCGCTCTCACTGACCGAACGAAACGCAACAATGCAAGCACTGTTACTTCACGTTGGTTTTCTGTGAGAAAATTATGGTACTACCCCGAGGGAGCCGACCCATTCATGCTGAAACCAGTAATATCTTTAGCGTGGCTCTACCACCTATAGATACATGTTTATACTAGCGAGCCCAGCGGACGTTATCCCGCCCTGATAATAAAAACAACCTTGACAAATTATATACCTAAACATTCCTCATGAATCACTTTATTTACAAGTGAAAACCCCATTAAAATCCGTTCAATCGTTTTTGGGATTATCGCGAACAGACAGACAGAAAAACGTTGCAGCGGACTTTGTTTTATAATAGTTAGTGATTGTCGACTCTAATATAATTTTCACGTTACATTAGGAATGAATTTCTCAGATGAAGTTTAAAAATATCACCAGTGACAGAGTATTTGTGGACTAATAGATTGGGATTGTATGGGCGTGTCATAGAGAGAGACGAAAGTTATATTACTAGAAAAGAATTAAGTGTGAAAATGGATGGATATTAAAGCGGAGGAAGACCGAAGAAAGTTTGTATGGATTGTGTGATAGCGTGTGTGTATGACAGCGGCTAGACAAAAAAAGAGTGCAAGAGAAAAACATGTTACGTCGATCTTACTTAGTTGAGATAAGGTTAAAAACGGTGCGATTATCACAATAAGATATGAGTAATAACAAAATGTTGCTTACAAATGCTATCGGGTAAATACATATATTATTTCAATTATTAACCAAATCATTATCAGTATACGTTTTTGTATACAAATCAAATATATCCCAGCCAATTACACCGAAACTGTAACATTAAAAACTACTGGATAGATTTCGAACATTTTATTATACTATAAAAGGCCAAGGTCCTATAACCTTCTGAAGGACCTTGGCCTGTCGAGAACTGCAGTAAGTTCTATTTTAGAACGAATATCAAAGGCTGCATTAACAGGTTCCTACCAAATTTGGCTAGGCAGGGCGGGAAACTCGAGCAGTGAAGGTGAGCGTTGATGCGCATCTCAAAGGGGGCCTCCTTAAACCTACGCCTGGGTCGCAAGTCCTGGGAACTGCTTTGAGTTTCTCCCTCGACCACACGATGGACCCGGCACCCGCAGCGTGAATCAATGGAATGCTAAGAAGTTCGTCTCTCTCTCTCTTGGACACTCATCTAAAAATAAAATATCACGGTATCTTCTTTTAATATAATGTTTAGAAACTACGATTTTCATATACACTGAGCGCTCAGCGGTGAGTGTTTTCTTGCCATGGATGACTTGGGAAAGCGGTGTGTTACGCACGCGAAGGAAAGAGGAAGTAAACAGATAACGGTAACATTGTTGAAGCTGTGAAACAATCTCCCGGCTAGTGTGTTGCCTCCTCCTATAACATGGGGCCCTTCAAGCGTAACGTGAAGAGACATTTTAGCAGGCCGGCATGACAACGACGACCGCCGGAGGCATATCTCTCGGTGGTCGCCGTTGCTCTTGGATTGTATTGTGCTTAACATCAGACACCGTGCAGTCACTTTGCAGTGCTACAATAAAAAAAAATTGGCAAAGTATATACTTGCTTAATTTTTTCCCTCTACGCATAAATTGTTAAAAACACCGACAAAGTCGCGCGTATCAACTAGTAATAAAATAATCGACCGTTACACTAACGACACGCGAGTTCAAAGTTAAATGGTAACTGAAAATATGATAAAAATATAATCAAATATTAACAGTAAAGTTACAACCACGTCTGTTGCGAATTATCTCAATCTATGAATTATGTGACTCAAGTGCAATTTGCTTCTATATTCTTGCAAATACGACGACTGCCTTTGGATATTACTTCTGTCTACAAGCCGGCTCTTACTGACAAATGACATCACTCCATCGACATGGGCGCAGTCTAATTTATCTATATCTCAGCTGGAACGTTCGCTGATTGCATCGGCTGTTTTTGCCATTTGTAAAGCTAGCGGTTATTGCATTCCAGCCTGGATTACTACCGCATTTATTGCACCATATCCATGACTTATAATTTTATATTCTAAACTCTCAAGGATATTAATTCATTGTTTATCTTATCTTGTTTAATAATTTTTACATTTACAATTTCAATTAAATAATTGTAATCTTGCTAATTGGTCTAGTCAACCTACTATGGTGTGTTATATCAACATTAAATCATAAATTCAATTATGTCCTTACTAGTATTATAAATCTGAATGCGAGTTTGCTTGTTAATTACGCTTTCACGCCAAAATCGATTATTATGAGATTTTGAACACAAATTGTCAGGGTACAGGAAAACCATTCGTCCTAAAAAAAGCACTATTTCTGAGGGATAGGTTAAATCTAAACTAGTACTCGAAACCGCGGACAAAAGCTAGTAATAATAGATACAATTCACTTTATTGATCTATGTATTTAAATTGAATATTTAATCTTTACATGTAAATTGAATTAGATATGAAAGTGTTTGTGAGTTGTTGTTTCTATCCGATATTTAAACCGATTGTAACGAGATTGTTACTAGCAGATAGAGGATTTTTTAGACTTTTAGACTATAGATAATTACACTTCTCCATAGGACTTAAGCGTTAATGATATAATTAATAGAGGTAATTTAAAATCGATAACAGCCTTATAGGAATTATGTAGTAAATATAAAATGACAATGAAGCAAATAAAACATACCCCAAAACTAACGCAAATATAAAACACATAGTTCCCGTAACAAAACCATTTCCCCAAGAACTAAATCACCAGATAATTAATCAGATAATAATAATTAGGCAGATGATAAATACATTCATATAATAAACGTGTTTCTCGGTCTCCAATACTATAACACCTACGAATGTAATTAATATTGGTCTTACGAATATAACAAAAAATGCGCTTTTTTTGTTTAACATGGAATTCTTAGCATAAATCCCACATATACTTTGCCAGGATTTATTGCAAGTTACTCTAATATTTGCACTAAAACAACATAAAGTATGACGTTTGTGTTTACCCGTCCTGAGATAAAGATAAAAAAAGAACCAAAAATAATAGGTTTTTTATACAGGTATCTCTTGCAATATTTTACTTTTGATTGGATATCCACTATAAAAACGATACATTTTATCAGAATTTCAACCGTATGTCTTTTACGATTTATAGGATACGGGCCTTTAAATGTAACCTAGACATTGGCTTAGTAATAATTTATCTAGATACGAAACCCTGAAAATCAATAATGCCACAATAGCATAACTTTTGTAATGAAAAAGATTTAGTTTTTTATTTATTATAACTAATTGAGGAATTGGATACAAAATATGTAATAGATGAAATAAGAAACAGATAATTATTTTCTAATAGTATTGAACACTTTATATATAATTACTTTATTAATTATTTTATTTATAACTATCAATAATAAAGAAATTCCATTCTAGGTTCGACAGGAATGCGGCCCACCGTCAACAGAAGACACCGGGTTGACACCTCCACCTCCAACGCAAGGGTCTATCAGACGAGATGACTTCCGAGCCCCACCTCCAGATACCGAACTCCTTCAGTTTACAGCGAATTTAGCCTCCACTAAAAAGCTATTCGGCAGTCTCGCGGACAAACTCTGCGATGAAACCGATTTTGCAGACGATGTGAACGACCAATGTTGGAATGGAGAAACTATTGGAGAGTGAGTACCGTTACTTATAGTAATAATAACTTCAATCCGTAAGAGTCTTACTACTAAGCTAAAGGCCTCTTTTTCAAGAAAACTATGTGCGTAATAACCACGCCACTGAACTGATAGTGATACCAACTTAAATTAATAAATGTACACAAATCTCTTCGGTACAGGCCGAGGTTTGAACGTTTTTTAAAAACTTTATAGGTTTTAAACTTTGACCACAATCCTAACTAATGTTTAATAACAATGTAGTTTAAAACGGTAATAATGCTAAGCTAGAGGAGATAGAGAGACTTGAGAGACTACTCTCAAATGTAGGAACATCCCTGTAGGTGCTTAGCGACAGATTTTCAATTTAACGGTGGTTACTAGCCAGGCTTGGAAATAGCTCTACCAAAATTAGTACAGACAAAAAGTGAATAATTAAATGTTATTTATTTCAATATAAAAGTAACAAGGGCATAATTATGTTCTACTTAGATATACGAAGCCGTTAGTTCCATCTTCATCTATGAGCGATCAACGGTACAATCCAGAAATTACCGGCACTGTTGCGCAAGATCCCAGGGTGGCAACGATTGCTGACAGACTTCAGCAGGCAAGACAGGTATCACGATTATTAGTACTAGTTAGTTTAAGCCTAAACCCTTTATATAGAGTGCATACTAATTAGTATGTTTAAAAAATGGTTAAGTCTATTAATTCAATACCCGTTAAAATAACTTTAGAGGAACGTTAAAACATACATTTTATCTTGTCTCAACGTCAAAAAAGGACTCTCACTTTCCAAAGAATGTATAAAGAAACGTCTGTTTATTTTTAACATACCTTCGCCACTCCACATTTCATAACATCCAACACTCCCATCAGATAAGAATGAAATGCATCATTACATGAAAGTATAATGCGATAAGATACACCCGCGAGTTGATGTATGAAAGAACGTTTAACGACGTGTCTCGAGTATCAATCTCCGTGATTCGTAAGTGTATCGATGCTGGTCTGGTATTTAATGACTTTCGGAAGACTTTTTGTGCGCTCTGATCGCAATAATTCAATCAATACGGAGTTGGCAGTCTCCAATTTTTTGTCTTCAGTGTTGTTAACTTATTCAATAAATAACATTGATAATTCGTTATAGATTGCAATTCAAATCAAAAACACTTTATTCAATTTAGACCCTAAGAAGGCACGGTGGTAACTTACTGGTTTCAGCATGAATGGGTCGGCTCGCCCGGGGTAGGATCACCCTCTCATAGAAAACCGACGTGAAGTAACAGTGCTTGCATTGTTGCGTTTCGTTCGGTCAGTGAGAGCACCGGAGGCCCACCTCCCCTCCCCTTTCCTCTCTCCTCTCCCTCTCCCTCCCCTAACCCTTCTCCCCAAAGGGTGGCAACGCACTTACGACCCCTATGGTGTTGTTAGTGTCCATGGACAGTGGTGATCACTTAAAATCAGGGGACCCACCTGTTCGTTGCTACCTATGACATAAAAAAAAAAGAAAAAAAAAGGCACTTACGAACATCAAAACTACCATTGCAACTTGAAATTTAATGCATCTTAAATACGCCAACACTCAACAATTTAATATTTATCAATAAATTTTCTCATCGCTATAAATTCACCATATCTACACTCAAACACTACATTATTAATTAGTCTTTTAACTTTTATGTCAATGCCCACTGACTTTTATATTCCTATAAAAAAGCTGTTAATTTATATTTCTCCTTTATTACTACACATAAATGCTGTCTTCGTGTTTATGTTTTGTTTGTCTAAACTCCGGTAGCTAAGTGGAAACTGAATATTTGCTTATTTATATCTCAGACTTTTTTAAAACTTAATTATGATACTGCACCGAATAATTATAACGTAATAGGCACTTCTTTTATTATATGAAAAAGTGGTGTCGTGTTCACAAAATATTAAGCAAAACAGAAAAATTAACTATTGTTTTTTTATTGACAAGTTGCTGATGTCACACACGAGGTCCGGTGAATCACAAGCGGAGGCATTCATGCAAGGTGACGAAGCTGGTGAAGAAGGCTCAGGCTCTGGGAAAAGTTATTCTGATGACGATGCATCCTACGACGCAGAAGGTTCGGGAGAAGGCTCTGGTTCTCAAGAAATTGGTGAGTTACCAACTGTTACTTTATATTTGTCATCTAAGCTAAGTTTGTCATTCATTTGAATTTTTAGAGCGTTGCAAACTAATACTGTAAGTGCCCAACAGACAAATTCAGGACAGTGAATAAACCCATAACCGTACCTGATGAATTTGAGTAACCAAAACAAATTAAATAAGTAGATATCTTCTGAATATATAATAAGTATAAAGTAAACTTAATTTTTTATGGGAATTATAAGATTACTTATCACAAATAACTCGTATAGATAAATTCTTAACTCGGAAACAAAGAAAGAAAACAAATAATTTCGAAATCGTAGTTTCTAATAAAGAATTTCTCATTTACTATCTTATACAAGTATTTCCACATATGTTATGTGTTTTATTCTGTCGTTAAAATTACTGAAATATTTATAATCGCTTTTATAAATAGTGAGCGCTTTTTTTATATCATCCAAGGCAAACGAACAGGCGGCTTACCTGATGTTAAGTGATCACAGCCGTCAATAGACACTAGCAACAGCAGGGGAGTCCCAAGGGCATTGCCAGCCTGTTTTTAGGGGGAAGAGAGGGGGTAGAGGGAGAGAAGGTGGGCCTCCGGCGCTCTCACTGACCGAACGAAACGCAGCAATGCAAGCACTGTTACTTCCCGTTGGTGTTTCTGTGGGTCGGGTGGTACTACCCCGGGCGAGCCGACCCATTCATGCTGAAACCAGTAATAGCTTCAGTGTGGCTCTACCACCTATAAAATCTTATGTATCTATATGCGCTTATGTATCTTTTATCGTTTTAACTGATTATTCTTCCCTTTCAAATAACAGACGGAGGAACATTCCCCGATAAAGAGACACCGTACTCATCAACTCCAAGAACGCAAGCGGCAACTACATCGAAACCATTCTTGGGAGTCGTATTAATGACCGCAGTTTTAGCGATGCTTGGACATTGCCTCACTTAAACTGATCATGACTCTCCCTCGAATCATGATAAGCACTGGATTCAGTTCCCGTGACTGTAAAGAATATCCATATCATTTTATATGAAGTGGTGTATGCGATTACGTGTGATTGACTGCTAAACATTTAGTAGTAATGATTTAATATAAAAGACACGTACTATTACGAACGTAGCTCGAGATCGAGTAAGAAATTTTACATAATTTATGTAGCTAGTCTCAGATCTTTATCAGAAGTCGATGTCAGCTTATAATACCGTGTAGATTAACTAGAGGCTGCGAAACAATAAGTAGAATTAGGTCATGCAATAGTGCAACAAGAATCAGATGAAGTATACGAATATATTTGTGAAAAAGTATTTGTTGATTGTAAAATTAATATAATAGATAATATTGCATTGGAATTAGATATTAAAAACATTTGCTTTGATGCTTAAAGATGTTTAAAAAAAAATGTAAAAATAAATATTATAACAATACGTTTTTAAATGCATTTAAACAATCTTGAAAGACTCTGTAAAATGTATAGCGGATATCGGTTTTGTCTTCATTTGTGTAAATATTCTATTTTATTAATAGTCATATGTAAACTACATTGGAAGCTTTTCTATAGTACTTCTGCATTTAAAGATTTTAAAGTGATTGTGGAATTTATCATAATAATAGGAATAATAAATTATTTAAAATTATAAAAAAAAATGTTATGATACTAGCTGATTGGTAATAATATTATGAAATATATGAATTCATCAACAGCGATGATTACGATGTAATATTTGTATGTACAAAATATGTAAATACTTTAAATCCTACTGGTATAGGTGCTTAGCTAGGAAATATATTTCGTTGCCATATTAATTATTACTGATATTATTATTTATAATATGGTTTAAGCTATAATTTAATATACTATTATGTGATACAGATAGTTCATTAGTCCTATGATGCAATTACATTACCTGGTGCATGCATTTTTTTTTATTCTGACGGCTAAATGCATCTACAATATGTATGGTATTAGTTTTTAAATAAAACAAAGATATTTATTTCATAATAAATTGTTCAAGTACGCAGTTATAGGTAGTGCTAACTATGTATGTGCACAAAACTTCCTATTTTCCCGTATATATAATGTAATATATGTTTAAAGGCCTAAATTGATCAATTTCTCGACGACTACGAACAACTATGTTTAGACATTGACATATAAAAACCCGAGACACAGTCTCGAATAAAAGTAGCGCTCAAAACCGGCCACAAAACTCCCCAATATACGCGGTTATAGTTATGTGATTAACTTATGATTCTGTAAATTCAACCATACCTGAATGATTTAAGGTTGTGTTTACAAGGATGCAAGGGACGCGAGACTATTTGAAATGACTGGATAATCCAAATTTATGCACTCATTTTTGTGTGCCGGCTGTGAGACGTTAAATGCATCTTGGGTTTTTTATATCAACGTGTTTAGAACCAAATTAAAAAAGAAAAAAATGACAAAAAAAATGTAGTTATACATTTATTGTAAATTGCTTTAATATAGTGTATTCGAATTATGTAATTCTCGGCCACCATTTAATGGCGTGCTGAAACGTTTGTATAGGTGTTGCAGGTTTATGGGCCTATTGGAATGTATGAGGACCAGACATGGAATGCGGGATGTTATAATGTTAGAGTGAAACATGTCCATTTATGTCGAGCAATCATTTATGAGACGAAACTGTTTTGTTAACAAAATTGGTCCGTAAATGAAATTATTTAACAGTTTATGGATATTTTTTCTGAGTTTTCGCAACAAAAAGATTTTATTGTTTTATTAAAGTGAAAATTCTAATGCGACTTCCAACAAGGTTGCGTTAAACGTTCAACGCTACCTTGGATGGGGTATGAAAGCACTGTTGCGTTAAACGTTCAACGCTTCTGGGGAATAGAAACAGACAGAGCGAGAAAAATAATCAAACATTTCGTATCTTACTTTAGTTATCATAATTCCATTGTAAATGTTATAGCTTTCGATATTTCTCCACCCTAAAATGATAATTAAAAGATGCGATCAATTGTGAATCGTAAGCAATGTTAATAAAGTTTGTCTTTACAGTAACAATATGATTTCACTAAAAATCAATTTCTACACCTTCCTATTTTCATTTCCACATTACGAAGTTTCACTTCCTTCGCGCGGAGGGACTCCACGCACTATTTTTTTTCAATGAATTTTGTTTGCACATTTGTAAAGTATAATTTGCTAACGTAACGCTCATCCTGTATCTCCAATTTTCTGTTTCTATGAACTATGATATCAATTAAATGTATGATATTGTTATTTATCTCAACTAATCACTTTTCAAAATTTGGTATAATTTTATATTTCAATCATATGTTTAAATGAAATTAAAACTGTATATTTATTTTGTAATGTACATATTACACCAATGAAATTAGATCAAAAAGGTTCGATTGTTCATTTTAACATAAAACATCCCTAATGTAAATATTGTTGGAGAGTTGAATGAAATGTAAACAATTAATGTTATATTGAGTATATATTATGATTATGGTAATAAATCCTGTACTATAAATTACATTGTTTTCTTTTACCAAACCTGATACTTTTTTTATTCCGACGGTTTTTCGTTTGTGATACTTATTAAATAAGTAGCTGATTCCCGTAAAAAATGTTTTCTTTTATTATAGAAACTACAATTCCAGTCAATTTATCCTATATATTTGGCAACTCTTATGAGTAATATAGTCAAAATTTTAATACAAAACAAAGTAAAATTATTATTACAGGGATTTAAAAATGGTAGTTATTTATCTTTAAGTTGTCTTGACATGTAATATAAAACATATTTTTACCTTTTTTTTATGTATGTCCGACTCCCACGGACTAAACCCCCCACGGTTTACTACCGCCGCTCTTGGGTGGGGTGCCACGAGATCTCAGTATACTCGTACACTCATCGTGTCAGCCCAGCGACTGGCTGTCCGTCAGTGGTACTGACTTACCAACCCCACCCTAATGCGGAGACAGTCTCGTACACCCAGTCTGTATCCTCAGTCCGCCGAACCTGTGCAATGGGAACATGGGCCCCCGACCCGCCTTCCCTAGGCCCGGTGACGTTTTTGGAAGGTGACGAGCATAACGCCGCCTCCTTCCGCCCTGCTTCGCTGCTAAAGACGGCGGCTCTGTGGATTCACCTCGCGATACGCCTTTCGCGAGACGACCTCCTCACAGCAGGAAGCCCAAAATTTTTGTACTGTGCAGTACAGCAGAGCGGTCAAAAAGATTAGCGAGGACTGTACATGTATTTATCTGGATGGATAGTAGACTGTCTTCTAATTGTAATTTTGTCATGAATATTTAATTCCTAACCATTTCACCAATTACATGTTACCTCTGTTACGTTTTACTATTGCTACTTAGCCCTTATTGATAAACGTACAGTACCCGGCATTTGATTTGTTAGAGAGAGCAGAGAGGTGCCCGGCTAAAATCGGCATGCGTCGATTTTGTAAACCGTTCTCTCTGTCGCACAGCATAATGACTAATTGTAGACAAAGAGAAATTGAGACAAAGATAACGAACGCTATACGAAACTGAACTTTGACTATCTCGGTTTCCGAGGTTCGAAGAGTCAAATCAAAAGCTGGGTACTGCAACTATATGTACTTGTCCGTGGTAAATTCTATGGTATCTATCAATATAATCATCTAAAGGTGGTAAGTAGTACTGATAAAATTAAATAGAGGCAACATAATACCAGCAACAAGATTGCAATTATAGAGGTGAAGAATTATAGGAAAGAACAACCCGTAATGAATGGAGATAAAACTCCACCAGCCAGTAAAAATATGTAATATAAATATGCAAATACCAACAAGATTAGTATATCTCCCATACATTTGTGTTATTTTTAAAGCATACATTCGTAGAAAACTAGACGTGTCCTCGGTTGTACTATATTTTAATCACGCAGTTCCATTGTATGTGCTCTCAAAGTATGTTTGATAACAACAAACTTATAGGAAATAGTCTACTTTTCATATTACGAAACATACGAACAACTCGAATGACTTGAAACGACTCTTTTAAATATAGAAACGATGGCTCCAAACGATGACCTTTTGGTAACAAAGGAAACCGAAACGGAACAGGTTTCATATTGTGCCACGAAAACCATTACACTCTTATTGGAATGAAATGGGAGATTAAAATATTTAATTAACATAAACAGGTTCACACGTGTAGCGCCAGATTAAGATGTTTTATTTACTATCGATGTTATTAAAGTAACGAATGCAAATATATCTCTAACCCGTTAACCAAAGGTTATCTAAAAAGAGTTGAAGCTTTAACCGACGGTAAAAGACGAGATTAACAACGCTTAGAGGACATTGTCTAGTGTTTTTATACTTCATCCGTGTTAATTCAGAAAAGTTAAATACGTATTAAATACTTGCTTTAAAAAGGCTTCGTAATAAATGCACCGAGCTCGCCCGAGGCAAGTTCGCGTTATCCTTTTTCGCAAGTCTAACCTAACGCAACCAAAGCGAGACAAAAGAGCAAGATGGCGAACATACAGCGACCGCGGTGCATTTTATATGAAACCTTTTTAAAGCCAGGTTTCAATACGTATTTAACTTTTTGTAATAACACCGATAGTGTATAAAAAAGTCTTGCCTTGCATTGCCTTATTTTTTATTACAATCCGCATTGTAACTCGTTATTCTGTTTTCACTTCAATGTAACTTTTTGGTCGTACTTTTAGAAACTCTATGTATAATGTATTTGTGACTGGTGGATCTAGAAGCACAAAGTTTTATGAGTTTCATAGACAACGTAGATTAGCACTAAAAAAGTATTTTTGAAAATTTGTATAGCCGATTACAAACTTAGAGACATCTGTGGTTTTTTACATCGATTGTACTATAAGAATATTTCTTAGGTTCAGGTTTCTTCACACCGTCAGCAGATAGGGTCATCAACTAAATTGGTAAATATACGCAAATTCCGAAAAATTCGTTGGTTGGTTGGCTTCGTACCTATAGACGTCTCTACGACTTATTATTCAAATTATTATTATCCAACCTCACAAACTTTATCATTTATAAGGTGGATTAATTAAGAAACGGAACAACTTCCGATGAACTAGTACATAAAAACATTTGAACTACATATCAAAAGTAAAAATGAATATAAAAAATAATATAACATTTCTTTATCACACTCATAAATAACTCAGTCTCAAATCGTCGGTACATTAGATTCGAATTCTGGTAGCCGGTCAAGTTCCCAATAAAGATCCCCGCCCGAATACTTTTCACTTAAGTGATTTTCGATACATTTACTTCCATCTACGTTTGTGGGGTAATCGAATCAAATAACGGATAAAATAATTCAAGTGCTCTGTATCATACGACCATTTTACGGGTCATTTAGCTACCGAGTTCGGTCGGCTCACGAGCTTCTTGAATATCGATAAAATTTTATCGATACATATGTTATTTATATCGATTATAATGTCATAATATTGAAAACGTACGTAACACGAGAAATATAAAACTTTGATTTAAACCCCGTATTTTGTAACCGAAAATTGTAAGTTTATTTTATTTTATCTTCCACTTTATTAATTTTTAAGCGCGTACCACAGTGCACTAATTATTACACTCTAATTTTAATTACTCAAAAGACTTAAAAATACCCTGAGACATGATAGCATGATGGATTGTGCTTTTCTACTAACTAGCAAACTAAAGTTGTCACATTATCAGCTAACATCAAGTAATATTATGGTGAAACGTTAATACAGTAAAGAAAGTATTTTTATTATTCAAAATGTAATCTGTACGCCCTTTGTGTAATGAATAAGGCATATCACGATACATGTCGACGATGTTTGAAGATGTGTACTTCCTTTTCTATCGCTATTGTGTTCCCAACGTCTGTTTCCAATATGACACCTGTCTACGACGTATGTCGCACACCGAATAAGCACTATTTTAGTGTCTGATTAGTACACGAATACGCCCGATCACTTTGAATAGAGCTAGATAGGCTAAGTATTATTAGACTATCCCACGTTCTGGGATGAAGTAGATCATGTCATCGGGTAGATGTGATCATATGGAAAAAAGTGTCCATTTCTGCGCTTCATGTCGGAGAGCAAGTCGTACGTGGCGATATTGATGATCCATTTTCGTATATTATCAGCTGGTCTATTGTTTTGAACAGCGTTATTCATACGCTAGCTTTCGAAAACACTGCCAGGATAAAGCATGATGTAGTTTGCAGGTATTTGGCTAAATTAGCCTCTTCGGCGTCCCTAAACATTTTCAATTATTTAATTATAAGCATACTTAAGGCTTTGGTTGTGCCTTTTATGCTACTGCCTTCTAGGATAACTCTAATTGTCGCTTTTTGTTTTATTTTGTCGACTAGTTAGCGTTTTTTCACTCCTTCCTTCCTTTTGTATGTTAAGTGTATGTATTTTAAGCATACGGGGCACTTGATCCCATAACCAATTCTACCCGTGTTCACTATGATCAAGTGTACCGTGAACTGTGATTTTACAAAAAAATATTTTTCGGAATCAAAACAATTTTAATTAAAGGAAACACATAACATCACACACTTTAATAAATCAGGTTTAAATAGTTTTAAATGTAATCCGTGATTTATTTATATGAATATCTTAAAATGACTATCAAAATATTTACAAAAAAAAATAATATTGGCATTTTATAAACACACTGGCGGCACTGCTCTGAACGTGTTGATAGTAAACTTTCAAAATGATATTTTGTCATTGACAATAAAAGTTATGATTACATGTATCGAATCGAGTCTTACATGTATCGAATCGAAAAATACGTTGTAATTTTGTAGTTATTATCCAGGGAGCAAGTGTCCCAAGGTAACAAGTGTACCCAGTTTCCCCTACTGCTAATATTAAAATAAATATTTATATTTATTATAGTACCCTAAGAAAATAGTTACGAACACCCATTGATCGATAATAACTTAATATTCTACTGTCAATATAATTAATCGATATCTGTGATATGTGCTACCGATATGATATCGATAGATGTAGTATAAATCCCTAATACCTTCCCCACACAATTTGTACAATTGCTCGCATGACTCAGAGTAAAAATTGCCTCGGTTCCTACCTACGACATGTTATCTAACATCTGCGACCTTTTATCAGCTAAGCTACATTACTTCTGTATCGCTGCCTCAATCTCATTGCTATTACGTAATGATCGAATGGAGTTATGACTTCACATTGCTTGTTTATGTATCGTAGATGTATATCCAATTATATTATAAACCACCTACGCGATCTGACGGTAAATATTCGATTAAAATACAGGCGTCGTGAGCGATATGAATTCGTGCACGGAAAGTCCATTTGGTAAATTAGAAAACATTGGAAAAAATCGTTTTCCGTTTATATGCATATTCTGAACTACTTTATGAATATTGACAGCTTTACAAGATGGCGGAACACTCGTAGACTATCATATCTCGAATATCACTACATATTATAAAACAAAGTCCTCTGTCATGTCTTGTCTGTCTGTCTGTCTGTTCGCGATGAACTCAAAAACTACTGGACGGATTTGCATGCGGTTTTCACCAGTAGATAAAGTGATTCATGAGGAAGGCTTAGTTATATAATTTGTCAAGGTTTTTTTATTGTCAGAGTGGGACAAGTTCCACCGGGCCCGCTAGTTAATGATAAAACACTTCACATAGATTCCCAGTTTTCAGTGTATGCATTTTTAGATTAGTCAACTATAATTACATTACTTGCTACTGAATAATCTAGTCTTCATTTCAAATTTCGTTGGTTCATAACTTTTAGGCGACTGTTGTTCTTGATTTATAATTTACTAGTGGAGTCGGTAGACGTTGTACCGCCTTGATTATAAAAAAAAAATCCTTGACAAATTATATACAGAAACCTTCCTCATGAATCACTTTATCTACTGGCGAAAACCGCATGTAACTCCGTTCAGTAGTTTTCTAGTTTATCGCGAACAGACGGACTCGCCAGTAGACTTTGTTTTATACTATGTAATTATAATTTATTTACCATATTAGTGGTATTTCATCCAATATACAGCCGTTGTTTGGCAGGAATCGAATACTCGACTAGGTCACGACTCACTTACATATAATAAAAAAATCGTACAGGGGACTCTCTTTAGGGTTTAGAGGTTCAGCCTCTATTTAATGTCTGTAGATATATGTAATAAAACAAAGACCACTTTTCAGTCTTTAATTCAAAGATGTGTTACATGTGTGCCGGCCGACACTGAACTAATCGCCGATACATAATAATGCCATTCAACATAATACTATCGCGATACAGTGACTCACCCACATCACTTGTACACACATGAGATCACCTCACATACGTGCACACATTACACACAAAGTGGAAGGGTTTTATTTTTTTCCCTGAACCGAACTGAATCGTGTAGTTTAGTTCGTTTCACATCAGATATACATGTAAACGTTTGTGTACCATGCAATTTCAATTGTATGACTCACAAACGATTATATGTATGAATAGCTTAGCTAGGACAGATCCGAGGTAACAGCAACAGCCTAAGCCTCTGCCACGCACCCTTGAGCTAGTTGCCCAAATAAAATCGGCTAAGTGCCTTAAGCGCTCGCCTTAGTAGTCCGGTGAAGCTGTAGAGACCTCCAAAAAGGCCAATAGCGTAGTCAGTTCGCAAAAAAATAATAATACATAATGATGTCGCTACAAGGGGTTTTCTTACAAGATTGCCTGTGAAGTGTAAGCCGCATAATGTTAGCTGTTGTTTTTGTATTATATTGTGCTCATCATCAAAAGCAGTGACGTAATTTAGTCATGCTAAGATTTAAAAAAAACTTCTGATCTATTTTCTTCTACAATATTTCCATATACTCCTCTATAATCTTCTAATAATATTACAACCATATTTCCAACTAGAATGAGTTCCTTTATGATGCTCCGTAGACTTTAACAATACAGCCAGCTAAAGTATAAAAAAATGTAACGGTCTGCCAACAAAGATCGTAAATTAAAATACTCTAAGGTTTCCTCTCGACCGTATTGTACTGAGTTAGTCGGAATCAAGTACCATCAAATTACTATAATTGGCTCGTCACTTGTTACGCTAACATCACGTATGTAAGTACAGAACAATCACTACTAGAGATACCATGAATTTAATATTACGAGTGCTCGTCCACCTTCGTCGAACTTCGAACATAGAGAAAAAAACTTTACAATTTTTTATTGATAACACTAAAACTCGTCAGCAGCTACTAAAAAAAAGAATGAAGAAAATCGGTTGATAAACAGAGGAGGGAAATGTTCTTAACCGTTTTCCCACTGCCTATTTATAGATATATATTATATCTCAGCTTTTTTTATTCCGGGAATAAGTTTTGAGGATATCACAGTGATAAATTCAGTAAGTATTTAATAAGAGTCCACTATATACAGAGTAAAGTCTATGACCTAAACACAATATTTCAAGAGGGGCCTGTGTGCATGCCTAATATGGTGTACCTAAACAGTATTGGCATCACTTGTCATTATTATTAGATGTAATAATAAAAATTGTAACTACAATAAAAGACTATTCACTATGCAATTACAGATAACTAAGTCCACCGTTTTTTCATACATGAAAATACATTGACACACCGAATTATAATCCATATTTTTTTCCCCGTTTCGTACATACACATATAACTAAACTTCACGTATCGCCATTCTTAATTCACTTCCGCCAAAATTTATTCAAGTATTCTGATCACGTACTTTATTATAAGGACACTGTATTTTGCAGCACTACTTACTGTTTAGAGAATATGCATAAAAACTGTTAGCCTCAGGGTCTTTTGAGATTTCAGTGAACTACTCACTGACTACATCGATGCTTTTCATTAAATGTCAACTTTATTTCCACTCAAATAATTGAAATAAACTAATAAGTAGTGTGTTATTTATTCCACTTTCTTAGGTTTTGAAAGTAAAATTTAATGACATAAACCATTTCTGTAAATATATTGGAAGAGTAATTATATAATTCAATAATTATGTAGCTATCAATGATTCGTGTGAGTGACGCATTTCTCAACGCAAATAATAATAGCAAAATAGAATATTTAAAATGTATTTTTACTTGTGTTTAAGCATAGAAAATCATTAGGTACCGTATTCATTTTGTTTCCGAATTTACCCAAGTAACATAGTAAAAGTTTAACTTAGCAAATTTTATAACGTGTCCTCTGACTTTGATCTTACTGTATCCGCCGTTCAATAACAACTGGGCTTATGGAATTGAGTAAAGCCATCAGGCACCATCAATCACAATCCCGCTTTATTTGTGACATGATCTATTGTGGTTTAGATTAACTCTCAAATTGCCGTATTTGGGAAACAAACAAAAATTTTATGAAGTATAAATCATTCACAACAAATCGTCTTAATATTTGTTTAACGATCAAGCTGTAACAGCCACATATTCTTACTAGCCTCGGCCAGCGACTTCGACGGTGTGGAATAGTTACTTTGGACTAACGCTAAATAAAACTCCGATTTTGAAACATTCTTCATTGGTGCTCCGCTTATATTAGCCTTAGCGTGATGATATATAACCTATATCCTTCCTCGATAATTGAGTTATCTAACACTAAAATAATTTTCAAATCGGACCAGTACTTTCTGAGATTAGCGCGTTCAAGTAAACTCTTCAGCTTTATTATGTTACTATAGATAGAAGAAATAAAATAGACACAGATGTTAAATTATTGTAACTGTTTTTATTTAGATTACTTAATACTAGGATGTTAATACTGAGCGCTAACAAGTTAAATACTGACGCAGAGCACGTGGACGACGCGTGCGCTTCGCCACTTAGAAACAGCCAAGTGGGAACCAACATAAATTATATATTTTAAAAATGTATTGGCAACACCGCGTCGGATGTGGTTGGAGGGGCGCGGCGTTCCATACATTCTGTTCGCTTCCGATCTTTGTACAGTGCACACGTAATCTCATTTTATTAAACACGAGTTTGAGTCAGTTTTTACATTTAATTTTATACATCACCCTTCATCCAGTCCAAACCAGCGTATAAGGGTGTATACATTGGTCCTTCGAGCCGGATTTGAACCAGCGACCTATAAGCTATAAGGGTGTATACACAGCCAGGTGGGGGAAAGTGCTGACTCCAACCATGAGGCACCAGGAACGTGGTTAAGTGATCACGCACCGGTACTTCGATATACACATCGATCGGGTCATTACGTTAAGATTTCTTATTAAGTAATTTTATGTAATTCTTTCTATTAATATTTTTTATTTTATAAAACGTTTTTTTTAGTCCTCCGGTTTCATCTTACATAATTAGGGTTTGCCTGCGACTTCGCTCGCATTTAAATTGATCTAGTCCTCGAGAACAGTACATTTTTTCTAGATAAAAAGTAGCCGATACCCTTTTACTGTATAATTTCTGGCAATGTGTTTGCAAAATTTTATGATGATCGGTTGAGTAGTTAAGACTCGAGAGCGTAACAAATAAGCTCACATTCGCAATTATATTATTAGGACATTTCTTATAGGATTATTGCTTATTATTTTATTCGTAGAAATAACTAGAAAAAATGTCTGAATAGTATATGAAAAAGAAACCAATGAAACAGCCTTCGATCAACAATAACTAGATAAAGGGTCACGTACAAAATTGAAGCTAAAATCTGTCCGCGTAAATATATACTTATGTGCAGCTATTTGTTTACTAAGAAAGGGAGAAAAAAAGTTTTAAAACAGTTTTAAGTTCAACCTAATTACAACCATAACACCTAGTAATAAAGTCACAAATGTTTAAAATATTATCTAAAACGAGCAAAGTAATAAATTACTCCCCTCACAAATGAAAAAATAACATTTGGTGTGAATTCAACCTTAACACGTAATGAATAAAGTACGTTTTCGCGTTATTGTGCGTATTTGTGCGTGACGAGGCCAAACATTTGTAACACAGGTTTAAAACCGTAATTTTGTTCAAAGTTTGATATTATTTGTTAGTTTAAAGCTTAAAATATAACTAATTCAACATGTATTTAACGAAAGTAATATACTCCGGCCGTTAAATTGCTTTTTCGTGTATTATTTTTGCATCTTTTGAATACACTGCGGCATGTGAAATGGGTTTACATTAGCTGTGTTTCAAACAAACTAAACAAAATTAGGGCAGACTTTTCAAGTGAGCTCTTATTTACCGAGACGTATTTTTCGCGCAGTCCCTTTATCTAGTTATTGTTGATCGAAGGAAACAGCAGAGAAATGTTTATGTGTGAAGTGACAAGTTCTTTAGGTGCGTTGAGTGGTATTTTTTTGGCAGGAGATAAACTTATGATTTCGCGTGATGACATGCTAGTAAGCGTGACCGACCGTATTGTGCTTGTACGGCTTGCATCAGACTAGTAGTAGTAGTAGTAGTATAACGACGCGTAGTATAGCAACCTAGTATATCTAATATTTATATTTTGTATTGAGTTTGTGAAGCCCATCGTATGTTTGATTAATTCATAAACTGTAGAAAAATGTATACCATAGTTATTGTTCGGAGTGCCAATAGATGTGAAAGCCAGGCTAAAGGTTATTAATTTCAATTTACAAATTATGAAAGACTAATTCAATTAAATTAAAAAGAGAACAAAGTTATTCAGTTGTTTTGAGTTTAGAGTCCTTAGTCCTTTTTTTGTTTATGTCAAAGCAATTTAATAGAAGGTTACATAATTATTTGATAAACAAACATTGACTTTCGGAACTCGAATGTGCTGTCATTAAAAGACGTAATCTCTTTATAAATTCTTTCAACTGATTTGCTTAAATATCACATTACAGCTTTAAAACCAAAGATTCTTACGTTTTATCTCTACATTTAGAATGTGTATCATAAGGTATCCCACTTTAATAAAAAGTTCTGTAATAAATATTTCAAGATTTCTTTCTAACGAAGTGTTAAACGGATGTTACGGTTCCGTTAATAGATTATAGTTGTTTAATTACAATACGTTAATAATTAAATTCCTTATACATCCACTTTAAGTAAAATTCTACTGAAATATATATCGCGGAAGCCACTATTGACCTGCGATACCGTGCTATTGACTATATCCCGGGTGTTACTAATGACCTCAAACGCTATTGATTGAAGTTATTATTGATTGATGCACACCGTCACGAAAAACCGACACCCTGAAGTTAGCTATAGTCATCATTTTATTTCTTTGTATTTGTTGTTTGTATTTATTTGTATTAAAACTTTAAATGTATTAAATACCTTCTTTCTATTGTTAGTGTCGTTTTTTCTTCAAACGTAGAATAAGGCGAAAGATAAAAATTTTGAAAAGATTTTTATGTTGTTACGGCAAAGAAGCATAACTTCTAACGTTAGTACACACATACTTTTTTTTATAGTACTAAGAAACTAGAAACTACATGACCTTGTAATTATTCCCTAATTGCATTAATCACTACATATTATAAAACAAAGTACTCTGCCACGTCTGTTCGCGATAAATTTAAAAACTACTAAACGGATCTTCATGCCGTTTTCACCAGTAGATAAAGTGATTCATGGGGAAGGTTTAGGTATATCATTTGTAAAGATTTTTTTATTATCAGAACGAGACAATGTCTGCCAAGCCCGCTAGTATTTATTATATTTAAGATAATAAGAATTTCATCCCTTAAAATAAATTAATCTACTGTCAAATTTATTTTGTATTATTAACCAAAACTTTTATGACAAACGACTGTTTAAAACTTGTTGAAAGCGAACTACTAAAACAGTGCTTTAAATATAGGTGAATGTGAAAAGTTTCGTTGGAAAATGTTTCATAACTTTAAATAAATTCTTATTATAAAAAGTTTCAACGTTAGTTTCTTATATTATTTTATTATAGTTGAACCGAACTAATGAGGCACTTTACGTCAGAGTACCCTGAACAAGTTTTAAAACCTAAATCATTATTATTTAGTTAGTCATAGTAACGAGACTACTTCAGTGTAGAGTATTATTAACATACCAGCTATGGACTCTTTTTAAACACAGGAGGCAAACGAACAGGTGAGTCACCTAATGATAAGTGATCACCATCGTCCATAGACTCTTGCAACACCAGGGGAGTCACAAGTGCGTTGCCAGCCTGCGTAATTTGGGGAGGAAGAGGAGGAGGGGAGGTGGGCTTCCGGCGCTCTCACTGATTGAACGAAACGCAACAATGCAAGCACTGTTACTTTACGTCGGTTTTCTTCCAGAGGGTGGTAGTACCCCGGACGAGCCGACCTATTAATGTTGAAACCAGTAATAGCTTCAGAGTGGCTCTACCACCTACAACTAATAAAGTAATCCGAATGTAAGTCCAATTACTATCAACTCTCCTCTAGTACTTAAGTCACGTGATCATTAAAATTACAATAACTTTTGATAGACTAAACCGAATTTAATGAAACAAAGACTAAATATAAAGATATGCTTTAAGGTTTTACATTAGCAGTGATGCGTGTTCAATCAAACAGACAAACATTTCTAAGAATGGTTTTATTACTTATTCCTAGATACCTACAATAATTATTTTTACACAAATCTAAAAAGTACAGACACGTTATATTTAGATTCTTATTATACGATTATGTATAGACAAATACCTGTACTCGTAGTCCCGTTTCTTAAGTAGCAATTATTTCCGTCTCGTAAATGTATTTTTACTCATATTTTATGACATCTAAAAGTATTGTTGCTATTATAGGTTATTAAATTTGGAACAAAATATTACTCTCCCTATTACATTAAAATCGGTCGTATCTATATGTATAGTATCTATATGATTCTTTAATATACATCGCTATGGACATATACATATAGTAAAGGTCAGTATTTGGTTGATAGTACACGGCAACCTCGGCAACGGCTCAAGCCTAGGTCCGTTTCCTCGGCGTGGAGCCCTTGAGTACATTGCTCGCGCGATACAGTGACACAAAATCTTACATCGCTGCGACAACATTACACATATCACCTCCACACACGTGCTCGCATACACAGGCAAGTGGAAGGGTTTTATTTTTTCCCTTATCAAACTGAAATAGTTTAGAATATTATCCGATATGAAATATATATAAGAGTTATTGAGGTATGTATGCTTGGTACACATATATGTTTCAACAACTCATATATGTATGAATAGTTAGCTTAGCTTAGTTTAGCTCAGATAGATCGCGAATTGCATGTATCAGGCAACAGCCAAAGCCGAGGTGTGCCGTACACCCTTGAGCTAGTTGTCAAAATAAAATCGGCTGAGTGCCTTAAGCGCTCGCCTTAGTAGCCCGGTGAAGCTGTTAAGACCTTGCTGGTCAATAGCGTAGTCAGTTCGAAAAAAAAAATAGTTGATAGTAAACAAGGGCTACCGGGCAGGGGATGGATCGTGCGTCCACCAATTCCAGGGATTAACTTTCAAATCGTTAGTGATCCTGATAACAAAGGGCAGAAGGATGCAGAGCTAGGATAGCGTTAAACATGCTATAATAGCGATATCCAGACTCACCAACACCTATGTTTACTATACCGTCGTGACTGAAGCCATAATTAGTAAGTTCATCCATCGTGTTCTAGACGCTCCGGCACGTGACATTGTAGATTTTAATTTTAAAATAGCTATAAAGATGATAATAAAGCCGCAATAAAGGCAATAATTTCAATTAAAAACCTAAAGTAAGTTTTCAATTTAAAAATAGCTATAACTAAAACCCAAAGTAAATTAAGTAAAATAAAAACAATAGTTGCTCACACTTGAAACGATTTTTAACAAGATTAATAAAATAAAATCAGAAAAAAGGTGCGGATCAAGAGTCTGTAGAATAAAGTATTTGGTCGCTTAGACAAAATTAATTAATATTCCATCAGTATTAAATTAATTATAACACTTATCTGTACTTATAAAGATGAAGTCGACTCAGAAGGGCGCTTTTGTGTTAAAACTTCGTGCGGTCGTAACTGTAGGCGCGTTTTAATTAATTATGAAAATTGCAAACAATTTTACATTTGAGAATTATATCAAGTTCATTTTATTCAATAGAAGTATAGAATTCGTGTTACTGTAAATAAACGTAATAATACGGACATTATGAATTTAAGTTTTAAAGACATCAAAGTATATAAGAATTATAATTGATATAGTACCAAAACGATATTTATATTAATACTAGCCTATGCCCGCGACTTCGCCGACGTGGAATAGTTACTTTGAACTGACGCTAACACGCAGCGGAAGCTCCCAGGAAGAAAAAAAATCCCGATTCTGAAACATTCATCATTGCTGCGCCGCTCCTATTGGTCTTAGCGTGATGATTTATAGCCTACAATCTTCCTCAATAAATGAGCTATATAACACTGAAATATTTTTTCTAATCGGACCAGTAGTTCCTGAGATTACCCTCTACAACGTCACAAATTCACAAACTTTACCTCTTTATAATATTAGTATAGATTTTAGACAATACAACATGCTGAGATAATTACGCAATCTATGAGCCATATATATATAATGTTAGACGGATAGTACTACTCCTTAAATTGTTGATTATATTACAATCGGTATGGGACAAAAAGGACAATTTGCAAAAGCCTACAAAATGTTTAGAACAATCTAGAATTGTTTATAGGTTATGCAAATAAACTCCTAAAAACAGATAAGACTTAGCCATGCGCAGAATATGCACGAATTGAATGAAACATTTTCGCTGTGACTATAGTAAGCACATGTATATTATTATGTAATTATATATGAATATGTAATCATATCTGTGAAGTTAATCGAAACAATTCTTATTCTAGGATTTTACAGCACCAAAAATATTTAGTCCAGGACATAGTAACGCAAGCAATAAATACTATTTTAACACAGAAAAATGCTTTCTAAATTGAATCTCGTTGAGATTCTACCACCGTCTAGACCTTGATATACACCTCTATCAAAGATCTGCACAACTGCAGATCTTACGCTTCTTACATACAGCGAGTTTCTGTAACCTGCATAGGGAGGATCTGCCCACGCTGCGTTTTCCAGTACTATCGACAATACGTTGTACGAGAAAAATGTCACTTAAGTCTAGCAATTATGAGCGCTATCGAAGGCTTGGGTTTTTTGCGAAATCACTCATACCTGAAAAACAATGTCAGGGAAATCCGAGCATATTGAAATAGCTTTCAGCTTTCTTATCAACTCAACTGAAAGTTCATAGCAGAAACATTTGTAAATTTTCCATATAGTATAGTGACAGTAAACGAATTTTTTACAAAGAATATTAAATAAACTCAAACATTTTCAACATATTCGTGTATATTCAGTAATATGAGCAATTTAACAGAGCAGTGCGCCGCCGTAACTGCTATAGCTTGTACCTGTCAGGTGTCACTGCCACTAGTTATTCGCTCGAGTGAGCTCTATTAGACTGTGTAGTATGTAATAAGCTTTTCATATCATGATGAAGTATACACAAAGATCGTAATACGGAAAAATGGTTAGGTATTGTTTTTTTTTTAATTCCGGCGATCCTAATTAATGTTATGAATGTGGAAGTAAGGTTGTTCATTTGCTACTATTTTCAGAACTTAATGACCCAACCATTCATCATACAATTTTGCATACATGTTGTCATGAGTATAGATAATGAATGACAAAGAGTAATTTTTGTCCAGAAAAAAGTGCTGTTACCGAGGGATTGATCAATTCTATATTAACGAGAACGAAACCGAATATTTTTAAATATTATAGTAGCATTTAATTACCTAAAATAACTATTTTAAATTGGACATTCTTAGAAAACTATGCATTGAATATTTTGAGGGAAATATTATTACAGTATCACTACATATTATCAAATAAAATCCTCGGTCACGTCTTTCTGTCTGTTCGTGATAATCTCAAAAACTACTGAACGGATTTTAAGGCGATTTTCACCAGTACATAAATTGATTAATGAGGAAAGTTTAGCTGTATAATTTGTCAATGTTTTTTTTTTAATAACCAGTGTGGGATAACGTCCGCCGGGCCAGCTTAATATAATTTTAACTAAAAATATATGTAGCATATAGTAGAACGTAATTATCTATCAGTAACATAATTTTCAAAACATGGTCCGTAATTTAGAGATCCTTCATCTTACAAATAAAAAACACTAATAGTAGGTGTGAATACGACTCTGCATGAATTTGTTATTATTTGTTGTAATAAATAATTGACCTTCAAATCGGTGGTGATCCTGCAAACAAAGGGCAGAAGGATGCAAATCCATGATAATGTTTTACATGCTATAGTGGCAATATCCAGACACTCACACCTGTGCCTACTATACCTACGTGACTGATGCCGCAGTTAGTAGGTTCATCCATCGGGCCATGGACGCTCCGGCGCGGCATATTGTGGATTATAACTTAAAGATGGCGATAGGGGACCGGAATGAAACCACCATAAAGACAATATCATCTAAAACAGTTAAATTCATATATATATATATATATATATATAAAACTACCCAATAGATGATCACAAATACGATTTTTAACTTACATATTAAATGAAACGATAGCAAAAAAATGGTGCGGACCGAGAGTCTGCAGATAAGAAAAAAAAATTGAATTATAGTAAAATGAATATTGTATATTCATATCCATATCTAGGGTGTATATTCATATCTAGGTAATAGAGCCATACTGGTTTCAGCATGAATGGGTCGGCTCGCCTGGGGTAGTCGCCTTCTCACAGAACACCCACGTGAAGTAACAGTGCTTGCATTGTTGCGTTTCGTTCGCGTCAGTGAGAGCGCCGGAGGCCCACCTCCCCTCTCTTCTCCTCGCTCCTCTCCCACTCCCTACCCTAGCCCTTCCCCCCCAAACACAGGCTGGCAATGCACTTGTGACTCCCCTGGTGTTTCAAATGTGTATGGACGACGGTGATCACTTACCATTAGGTGAGCAGCCTGTTCGTTTACCATCAATGATATAGAAAAATATATATATCAATTTTAAGATAATACCTACAAGATATAGTAAATTGAAAAATTAATAAACCCCACGCCGATTGACTGATTGATGATGATTGATGACATGAAAGTATTTTATCATAGAGACAGTTTTTATACTGTTCATTGCACTACAACTCACCACTAGGTGACGCTAGGATATATTTTATTAAGCTGTGTATTGTAATTTAAATTAATAGGATGTTTAACTGGTCGTTACAAAGTTCGATTTACACTAAAAATATTCGAAAATGTAACACAATTAATAAACCCACAATACGTTATACATATTCAACTGTTTTATGTTTCTCCGCTGGCTATAAAACTTATATTAAATCCATATTTGTTATCAAATGAATGTTAAAGCCCACGCGAACGAATCCCACCGACAATGAAGCATGCAGCCGTTTTATTGTTTCGGAGAAACAAAGTTTTGAAATTTTCTTAACATTTTTCAATAAAGAAAGTTGTATTTGCATTAGTTTTATATGCATATATGATTAATTTAAATCTATTTATTATTCAGAAATGAAACATACCAAATTGGTTGATCTGTAGAGAAAGATTATTTCATTACTTCCTAGCTATGCCCGTGACTACGTTCGTGTGAAATTAATTGTAAAAGAAAAACAATGATTCATAAAATCATAGATAAGTAGGTGTATTAAAATGCAACAACCTGGCCAACCTTTTTGTAATTTTTTTCTCGCGAGGGAATCCTCTTGGGCTTCCACCTCGCCGGGCAGCATAGATGAGAATGCCTGATTTGTGCTGACTAAACCCCATCGGTGCTCTTCTTGCACCATTTAGCCGGGTGGTCAGGAACTGCTTCTGCAATACTTCTAACCAACCTGGTAGGTTTTGCCCCCTCACATGACCCGACTTATTATCTGTAGAGGGAAGACCATAACACCTCCTCTCCCCCGATGAACTGGTGGGATGCGCAATGAACACTAATGCTTCACAAAGACTTAACCACATGGGCCTGTGTAAAATCTGACCACGCTGGCTTCGCTGTTTGCGAACAACTTTGTTCTCCGAGACGCAATGTACAACTACAGTATCCAGTCGTAACTCACACTCTGAACGTATATATTATATCTTTCTCTGGAATACGATGAGGATACTGAAAACAATGGTTAACCGCACGTTAGACAAGTGTTTATTTTTATATAATCGACATGCTCGAAATTCAAGTATCATCCAACACACCGAATTGAAAATCCATTGAAAAGCAGTCATTTTTAACGGACATAAACAGATCAGATACATGGAAAAAAAAATTAACTATCACTCCTATTACCTTATTTAGTAGTTTTATATCGTAAAAACTACTAAATACTAACTTACAACGTAAAAAAGAAAACGTACTGTGGGCAAATTCTTAAATTTTTAAGTCAAAATGAAATCATAAAAATAAATTCCTACACTTATATTTTTCGCCATCTGTGAGTTGCAATGGTAATGGTAAAAAAAATGGTAACTGAACATTGATAAAAATGTTATAGAGGTTTAAGTAGCAATGTCAACATAGCAATTTAACATGGAATAGAGTTATGTAGATTTTGTGAAATAATAAAATCATTTTCACGGAAACGAAGTCGCAAGTATTTACCAGCTCGTATTTACCAATATTAGATTGAAGTAATATTTGAGAAGTATGAAATGTTATCTCTACAACTACTGTTTCGATTATCAAAATGCTGTCACGGTTACGAAACCCCCATTCAAGCAGATAGTTAAATGCCATATTCTGCATACTAGGGATTTTTCTAAACCCGCCTGACTAGTTACCATTCTCCAGTTGAAAATGTGTCGCCATACATCTAATAGATGTGTTCCGGCAGCTGTACTTGATCTCCAGTCTTTCTCTAGGTTTGGCTTTTTTACCATCTAAGACCACATTGTCATTTAAAATCACCTGGGTTTATGAAACGCTAAAATCCTTAATCTACTCAAAAACTAAGGAACGAATTTTCATTCGGTTATCACCACTAGTTAAGACGCTCATCGGGACGGGACAACATCCAACGGTCCCGCTAGTTATATTATAAATTCGAATGTCAGTTCGTTACGCTTCCATATCTTACCTATTCTACTGATCATAGTGAAATTACACACACATTAATTTTAATAATTTTAATGGTGGTAGAGCCACGCTGAAACTATTACTGGTTTCAGCATGAATGGGTCGGCTCGTCCGGGGTAGCACCACCCTCTCATAGAAAACCGACGTGAAGTAACAGTGCTTGCATTGTTGCGTTTCGTTCGGTCAGTGAGAGCGCCGGAGGCCCACCTCCCCTCTCCTCTCCTCGCTCCTCTCCCACTCCCTCCCCTAACCCTTCCCCCCCAAAGGGTGACAAACACGACTCCTCTGCTATTGTTGGTGTCCATGGACGGTGGTAATCACTTAACATCAGGTGACCCACCTGTTCGTTTGCCACCTATTACATAAAAAAAACACTTCCTTAGGATACATAAGAGGGTATAGGGTACATTACATCCACAAAAAACGACTACTGTTCCCTAGACATATACCTACTCTACGTCAATGTTGAGAAACCCGCGTGCAGAAGCTAGTATGTAATAAACGCGTACAAAGTCGCGTGCCGCTTTTAGTTACATATAATTGCACGAAACAGAGTTCCTGGAAGCCCGCATAGCCAGAGAGGTGACGCGAGTTGGCACCGACGACCCGTATCGCGGTACTGTACCGTGTGCACTGTATTATACACTGTATGCACTACAATTAACTATTATCTCGCAATCTATGTCAGATACGGTCATATAATTGAACTAGAATAACATTTACACGAGTGAGATTAGCATCTTAGTGTTGATTCACTGTGTAATTTAGAAAATGAAAGGTTATTATGTCTATTATAATTCTGCACGCCTCTGTAAACTGATTACGGTTTTTTATTTGCATAATTATAATTTCCTTTGCATCACCAACCAGTTGCTTTCCTTAGGGCTCGACACTATGGCGCTTCGTAAGAACGTTGCATCGCTTTACGTTCTCTACAAGTTCTAGCACGGAGAGTGCTCTGAAGAGTTGTTCGGACTGATAACTGATGCTGAGTTCCGTTACAGAACGATACGTCATCACCACCGTCCATAGACACTAGCAACACCAGGGGAGTCGCAAGTGCGTTGACAACCTGTGTATGGGGGAGGGGTATGGAAAGGAGAAAGGGGAAGGGAAAAGGGGGAAAGGAGATGGGCCTCCGGCACTCTCACTGACCGAACGAAACGCAACAATGCAAGCATAGTTACTTCACGTCTGTGTTTTGCGAGAGGGTGGTACTCCCCGGGCGAACCGACCCATTCATGCTGAAACTAGTAATAGCTACAGCGTGGCTCTACCATCTTCAGAAGTTAGAAGTCGTCCAAAGTCTCACGGTCGTTTGTTCCGCGTACGACAGTTCTCTGGCAGGAACTCATTTACCATCTTTCAAGAAACGAGCCTACACCTTTCTCAATGGGCGGCGGTGATCACTTACCATCAGGTGATCCGCATGTTCTTTTGCCACCAATGGTATAAAAAATGAAGTTTTTTTCTGCTTTTAACTAGAGAACAGAACAGCAACCGGTTGTTAGGTATGGTAACCAATGCAATCCATATCAAAGGATAACCAATAGGACCGCAATATTGAGACCATCTATAGGTAATATTGAAACCGAATATATTAGGTTACTACACTTGACTAAGTACGTCTCATATATCAACGCCATACTGCCAACGACACTTTTCTAACTGGAACATAGAAGTACGAGCACTGTGGCTTCGCAAAAGAAATAGTTATGCTGGTGCTGCGGTGATACTACCTTCGACCTTGCACAAGCTCTCCCAGTCTAATCCACGGAGTTAGACACGCCTAAAGATGTTATGACTTCAACAATCCTGAAAGTCAACCACAGTTTAGTGAATCCAAACCATACTTGAAGCCACCTGAACACACACAAAAAAAATCCATCAAGATCTGTCCAGCCGGGAAGAGTTCAGTTACACTCACACGGCCAGAAAGTATAAGTTAAAAGTATAAATATATCTTGAATGGAACACTTTGAATTCGTCGTCATACAAACTTTTACTAAAAACTGCTTACGAACATAAAAACCTTTATATACGTAAGCGAAAATTTCACTTGTCAGAACAGTAATCCTAAATTTGTTTTAATACTCGTAGACGTATTTTTTTTTACGAAATAAGTTTAGTATTCAAATGAGATTATCCGAGAGCTTTCGTTGAATTTATGCGAGATCTGCATCGTTATTCTCCTTAGGGTGTCGTTCGATGGAAGTTGAGCGATCATTCAGGCAATTTGAACTTTGGACATAGCGGCACTGAATAATAAACGAGCTCCGGAGTTGGTGACAGTTTCTTTTTATCACTAAAAGTACGAAAGTGATAAAATGGCTGACAATCGCTTTCCACACTCAATTATTTCCCTTTGGTAATTTTTTATTAATTGATTAGTATAAATTCAAAGTTATATATACATGTACCTATATAATAATCATCATCTTCTTACCCTTATCCCACCTAAGTAGGGTCGGTACAACATGTTTTCTTGTTCCACTCTCTCTTGTCAGATGTCATCTCAGTATTCACAACACATTTTTCACACAATCCTTCCATACCTTTTTCGATCTTCCTCAACTCGTATATCCTTCCACCATCATACTCAACACTTTTCTAGTTACCTGGTTTTCATCTCTCCTCATGACATGCCCATACCATGCTAACCTATTACTCCTCAACTTCTCTGTCACTGGTGCTATTTTCAAACTTCCTCTAATATACTCATTCTTAATCTTATCCATTCTAGTCACACCACACATCCACCTTCGCATCTTTGCCACATGTAATTTTCTCTCATCCGTCTCTTTCGTAACCCACCACTCAGATGCATAGAGCATGATGGGTTTTATAATAGTTTTATAAAACTTCCCCTTGACTTTCAAAGGCATTCGTGAATTACAAGCTACGCCATTTCGCAATTTCATCCACCCTGTATTTATTCTATTCCTCACGTCCTTATTTATGCCGCCGTCATTTTGGATCAATGAACCGGAATTTGGAGCAAGTTGGTAAGGATACACCATTTAAAGCTATAGGAGAAAAACTAGATATACCACTGAAATCGCAAAACAAATGTTCAATTTTTGTTCTACTAATTATCAAACCAACATTCTCCAGTTTTTCTTGCCATTTTCCCAGTCTACTCTGGACCTCGGCAGCATCATCTCCGACAAGAACGATATCATCATCAAACAGCATACACCAAGGTGTCTCCTCCTGTATGTCTGATGTTAATGCATCATACATAAAATATTATTCAATATAAAATAAAAACAAAGTATATTTTTGTCGTACATGTACCTATTAAACAAGCAAAAATATACTTTTTGCATATAAAAATAAATTTAAAACTAGAATGGAAAGAGAATTTAGATATAATATTTTCACTTACATAAAAGACACACTTTTACATGATATTGATTCTATAACTTTTTAAATATAAATACAAGCTAACCTTAGTAGTATAGTTATAGTAACCTTAGTAGTAGATATTACACACATAATATGCACATATACATTACACCACGTCAGTCCGTCTGTTCGCGATAAACTCAAATACTACTGAACGGATTTTCATGCGGTTTTCACCAGTAAAGAATGTGATCCAAGAGGAAGGTATCGGTATATCATTTGTCAAGGTTTTTTATTCAGAGCGGGACAACGTCCGCCGGGTCCACTAGTCTGATATATAAGAGAAGGTATTTTGGTGGAATACAAAGAAAAAATAGTCCGGTGAAGCTGTAAAGACCTTAAGAGTTCAGGAAAAAAAAGAATTCACTTAAAACGTATTTAGTGAGTCGATTGTACTAAGTAACTTTCTCCAATATATTTGTATATTTGCATGATAACTTTAATTTTCAATATTAATGAGGCTTCAATAAAGAATAAGTGGGAATAGTATAATAGGAATAAAACATTTTCTTTAATAACTAGTATTTCTTAGAGGCGATGATTGATCATTATAACTTCGATTGACATAAAGATTATTTTCTACCGAATAAAAAAGAATCACTTAACATATCAGAACTTATATCGTAGTATCTTATATCTACGCCTGGCTATAGGATAAAATTTGTTACAACACTGTGCTTACAAAGATTGTTATCAGAGAAAGCAATATAAAGATATTGTTCATATCATGATGGCTAAACGCATTTTGTTTACCAATCACTCCCCGTCTGAGTTTGTTGACGGGCACCCACAGCAGACATGACGTAACCATTTCTATAAGATCCCTCTGTAATTGTATAAAATCAAAATACGTGTTATTCTCGGGGTTCAAAGTTGAATAGTTATATTCAGAACCCACGAGTGAGTCCATCTATTGTCTTGTGTGGCTTATCTGTCTATAATTTATAACTTAGTATATTTGTATAACACCTACGCGGGAAATGTGAAGCTGTTATCGTATCGCGGCCTCACAACAGAAAAACCGTTAAAAGGTTACTTAGTCAATTGTCTATCTGATAATCTCGTACAGATAATGTTATAATAGTCACGAATTATAACCTATTAAACACTCGAACACGTTACTTAATGAGGTTATTAATAACTAATAATGGCTTTTTAAAACTGTTTCGTTTTATAAAAATTTTATTACGTTAGCGTGTGTGAATGAACGCCCCTTTAAATGAGAGACTGGTTAAAAAAACAATCGATTTTAAAATGCATCATCGAATGTTTTATTTCGGAATGATATAAAAAAAAAAGAAAAACAAAACAAATCGAGTGAAATCTGTCGGTACTCATTTAATATCTCAGAAACGCCTCAGGTCTAAGGCGCTGGGATGGTAAACGTGGTATTAATTTCCCACAGGGCGATGTGAGTATATGGATTTCTGTGAGAAATATATGGAAAGGTCATACAAAATCCAAATTTATATCTCGAGTGCTTCGGAGAAGAAATAATATATTAGTTCTCTTTTTTTGTTAGACCATCTGTTCGACCACTAAGAAAGATGACAGACATAACTATTTTCTGATATAGAAAATGCTTACGATATCTATTGTGGTATAAATCATATATTTAGTACAACAAATACTAATTACAATAAATAATGAGAGACGGGTGCGGAGCCACAGGCCCATATATCATTACATAGGAACTTACAATAGATTAAAAATAACATCAATATCTGCTGGAATCATCTGGAATGCTTCACAAAACGGTAATAATTTGACGCTGAGAATTTTTCAACATATGGATAAACAAATTAAATCATAATGTGGTTATAATTATTAGCAAATTAATTACTTATAATTAATTTTATTATATTAATAATATACAGTTTGTGATAACTTTATGTATGAACTATTAGACGCGGTCAGACATCCATCGCAGCAGGCATCACATTCATATCTATTTTTACCGCTGCTTTATCCAAACATGCTCAGAGAGACTTCAAATCCTGGTGAGTTTTAGTGCAGACTTTTTCCTCCAAATGTTACTATATCTTTCCAGTGAGTTTAAATCTGTGGTAGAAAAAGGCCAGGTATCACGCCCTATGGATGATTTCGTTGGATTCCCGTTTTTTTTTTTTTTTTCCCGTTTTCACTGCTTTGATGAACGTCGATGGGCTATGCGAGGTCGGCCGCTTCTCTTACGATCTTCGAAACTTAAATCTGCAGTGTACAGTTTACAGTTTTTAATTTTAGAAGGCTGTTGAAAATCCTGGACCCATCTTCCTTTTGCGACCACTCCATCTGTTAAAATGTTTAAAAATATTTTTCTTTTCGCAAAACAACGTTCTATTTTTAAAATTAGTCGAAATATATCTATTATCTAGCCAGTATTTGAAAATTAAAAATTATAAGGTTACGAGAGAAGTTATGGACCTAATAGGTATAATACCGCGTCTGTCTGTCTGTCTGTTCGCGATAAACTCAAAAACTACTGACCGGATTTTCATGCGGTCCTCACCAGTAGATAAAATGATTCACGAGGATGTTTTTGTATATCATTTGTCAAGTATTTTTTTATAATCACGGCGGGACAACGTCTGCCGGGCCCGCTAGTATAATAATAAAATACTTATAATTTTCTATTTCAGGTACAAACATCCACGATAAAACCAAATGTTTCTTTTAAATTTGTCAAGCTTCACTAGGATACTTCTTACAATTATCATTTAAATCGACGATAATTTTCTACCAAAGAAGTGTCATTGAAAAACTATAAATACATTTTGTATTATTTTAATAGGAATCCATTAACTCCGTTACATCTATTTAAAAACTATAGAATATAAATAAATATAATGTAATGAGTAATTAAAAAGATATATTTGAAAAGAGTTCGCGCCTTTTTTTTATCTGTATCATTATCGAACACTACAAATCAAGCGTCATCAATTTTTTTTTTAATATCTCCGTTAATTTTAAGCTACGCCGTCATTAAAATAGACCAGAACATCAACTAGACCACGATATAATACCATCCGTGGGCAGATTCAAACGCTCATGATAAATATAATGTCTTTACAGCAGTGTTAATTGACATTTAAAGTTTTATAAGTATATGCGGACTGAATACATTGCCATAAACATGTCACGTGGACCGCCCACGGCATGCCGCATCAATTTGTTTTACGTTAATCTCCCTTGAAAGCAAGTGATTAATGCCTTTGCTGGTCTAATGAGACTTTCCTGATGATACATAATCAATAGTTACGCTCTACAAGTGCTGGGTTCAGGTTACCCGTAGCTGTCGACGGCCGACCGACAGCGCATTAAATAAAAACAAACACCTACTTATATTTTATTTACGCATTATCTAAAAATCTAC
Source organism: Antheraea pernyi (assembly GCA_015888305.1). Classification (NCBI taxonomy): domain Eukaryota; kingdom Metazoa; phylum Arthropoda; class Insecta; order Lepidoptera; family Saturniidae; genus Antheraea; species Antheraea pernyi. The sequence goes on from MU158711.1 coordinate 1,662,751, forward strand.
GTCGTAAAGTATTGTTTATGTGTTAGGGAATGAAGAGGTTCATAATGTTTTATTTATAAATTTTAACCTGATTGGGTAACTTCAAGATGAATTTAAAAAACCTAAACGTCGATGTTTATCAGTCTTCGCTATTTGTGACTTTCTTTATGATTATTCAATACATTTTTTAATTAATATAATAAATAAAATACAGTACTCTAACCATGTACCATCAAAACAAGATTATGAATTATTGAAAAACAAAAATTTATTGAAAAAGAGACCCCTTCAAGAAAATGGCAATCTATCCCTACTAATATATAAATGTGAATGTAAGTTTGTTTGCTACGCTTTCACGCGAAAACTACTCAACTGATCATCATGAAACTTTGTACACATATTCTTGGAGGTATTAAAAGTAACATAGGATAATTTTTATTAAAAAAAATCATAATATTTATACGAAAAATAAAAAAAATTGTTTGTCAAAATCTAATCCCTATCCCTACTAATATATAAATGTGAATGTAAGTTTGTTTGCTACGCTTTCACGCGAAAACTACTCAACTGATCATCATGAAACTTTGTACACATATTCTTGGAGGTATTAAAAGTAACATAGGATAATTTTTATTAAAAAAAATCAAAATGTTTATATGAAAAATAAAAAAAATTGTTTGTCAAAATCTAATTCCTATCCCTATCCCTACTAATATATAAATGTGAATGTAAGTTTGCTACGCTTTCACGCGAAAACTACTCAACCGATCATCATGAAACTTTGTACACATATTCTTGGAGGTATTAAAAGTAACATAGGATATTTTTTATAAAAAAAAATCATATAGTTTATATGAAAAATAAAAATATTGTTTGGCAAAATCTAATAATCTATAAATCTAGCTTCTTCAACGCCGTCTAGCAGTCCAGTAATGAAGTTCCAACCCTGAGTACTGTAATACCGTTGCACTGTATTACCGACGGTCACGTCAATATCCAATCCAATTGACTATAGTTTCAGCTGTTTGGGATTTTTCTATATTTATTGTTATTTTTTTCTGTCATTATATATGCAGTAAAAAACTATCTGAATTTTTGAGGTTAGATGTCATTTTTGTGGTTATATGCTATTATTTAGTTTTAATCTTACTTTTTGATTTCAATTCTTACTCTGTTCTTCTTTAAAAATGCCTCGGAAGCAGAAATATTATCTATCCAAAAATTCTTCGTGGGCCCGTGCAGCAAAAGTTGCACGAAATCAAGAATCTTCGGTTCAAGCAGAGTTGAGAAGACAACAGCAAGCAGAGCGACAAAGTGTTATGAGAGAATCTGAAACTCCTCTTGAGGCACGACTTCGTTCAGAAAGACGAGCTACACTGCAGGCAGCTAGAAGAGCGATAGAAACTCCAGAACAATCGCAGGCGAGAAGAATTCATAATGCTGAAATGCAGACCACGTGCCGTCGAAATTTCATGCGTAAAGATTGGTCGGTATTTAATGGTACTGGATTTCAATATGATTCTTCAATTGAATATCATAATCATCCTTTGATTGTTATTGGCTCATTGAATAAAAAATGTCACTATTGCGATGCTCTCAAATGGAAAGATGAAACTGTTGGAATGTGCTGTTCGAGTGGTAAAGTTTCACTTTCTTTACTTGATGAAGAGCCTTTAAAAACTTTATTGTTAAATGTTACAGATGAGTCAAAGCTATTTTTAAGCAAAATAGGAAAGTATAACTCTTGCTTTCAAATATCCTTTGGAGTTGATACAGAGATAAGAATGCCCGCATTTTCACCAACTTTTACTGTACAAGGGCAAATATATCAATCGGATTGGATCGTTATTTCCAGAAAATAATGATCAGCATAAATTTTTACAGGTGTATTTTATGGGTGATGACCAAATGAAGTTAACCGTCGTTGCCAGTATATTGAAGGAGTAGAAAGAGTAACAGTATTGAAAATCAAACGAATGTTACACAGCCACAATGTTTTGGTGAAGATCTTTAAAAGTGCAATAGACAACTGGTCTTCAGATAATTACAAAGTTGTTATTCATGCTGATGGAACTCCCTGTGGCGACCATGAGAGGCGTTATAATGCACCAATGGTCAATGAAGTTGCTGTTTTGGTTACTGGTGAGCCGTGCTCTCCACGAGACATAGTGTTACGGGCACATGATAATACGCTAAAGCGTGTAGCTGATACTCATAAATTTTATGATGCTTTGCAGTATCCATTAATTTTCAGTAAAGGTGAATCAGGATATCATTTCAAGGAACAAGGCTTCGGATAACAAAATTGGGACAGAATATACTTGGTGCTACTATTTTAACAGGTGTCGGTAAGGGAGAAAGTGTTATCATACCTTGGATTCCAATTATTCCCTCTGACCTTCCATTACAATTCAAAAGGCTTCAGTTTCCCGTCAAGCTTAGCTTTGCTGTTACTATAAACAAAGCACATGGGCAGACATTACAGGTAGCGGGAGTGCTCCGGCGGACGAGGGGGGGCAACCGATGTGTACCCGGTCTGTCCCTCTATAGGTAGGAGCCCGGCGGTCACCTTCCGCTGGGCGGACCGTGGGCGCGGCTATACAAGGTTGATTAGCTTGAACGATCCCTTGCCGCCCCCACAAAACGGTCTGTCGGTACACCGTGGGGTTTTAGTCCGTGCGACTCGGACATAACCCACCCTCTCCCCCGGGAGGGTGGCGTATCCATAAGGGATTTCCCAAGTTAAAAAAAAAAAAAAAGGTAGCGGGAGTGCATTTAGAAAGGCCATGCTTCTCTCATGGTCAACTATATGTAGCCTGTTCGCGTGTGTCTAATGCGCGGAATTAACATATGTTTGAACCCCATGGAAAAACTTTTAATATAGTCTACAAAAATATCCTACATTAATACTCTGCATTTATATCTATTTAAATTGTTTAAATCCAAAATTATTTATTTTTGTTTTAACATTCGTTGTTGCATTTCAATAATTTTATTTTAATTTTTTTTAAATTCACTGTATGTAGTAATTTTAAAAATTGATCATCTCAGCTAAGCAATAGCATAGAGTTATCATATTGATTCATTTCTAGGGTAATGATCTCTGATACTTCTTTAATGGCTTCAATGCGAGCGAAGCCGCGGGTAAAAGCTAGTACATATATATATACACATACCGTACTTATATGACTACACGTTTTTCTTGTTGGTTTCATTTTCAAATATGGCGAAGCATGTTGCATCAAAAAGACCCCGAACTCTCGTAGTCAAGTGAAAAAAAATTGTATACATCGTTGAAACTTTTTTTAAGTTTTTTTTCTTTACTTTATTTTTGGCAACCAATCTTTTAGATTATTACTGTCATTGTCGAGTAGTTAATTAGTGTTAACAAATTAGTGTCGTGCGATCATTTCAATGTCAATGTCAATGTTCCAACAAAATGGTGGCTCCCTTTTTTTACATGGGCAAATCCTACGAATACCCGCCCTAGCCGGGCAGCTAGGGTGGGATATGTCCAACTTGCACGGACCTTATACCTTATACCTATTTGGCCGGGGAGCAGGAACTGCCTACGGCACTGCGTCTGCTCACCCGGCAGGTATCGGCCCTCATGAGGGGCCTCTTCTGCGGCCTGAGCGGGTCAATATAGTAGACCCCTTAGGGAGGGGCGGGTGTTACACCGGGCGGGTGTTTTAGAACTGCATCAGTAGTGTAGTAGCAAATATATCCTACAAACATAAATTTTACTTTGTTAAATAATGGTAATACAAAAAAAGTATTTTGTTAGAAAGAGAGGTTATCCTAAAAGTTTTTACATCATGTTTTTATTACGACTGAACACGTAAGAAACAATTTAAAAAATGATTAAATCATTAAGGATCTTTGTGTCCAGACGACGGACGGATAGTGTGATACACATAATTTCAGCGCTCGAGATTCTTATCTAAAGTCGAAATGAGACGAGACAGCGTTAAGCGCACAATGCGGAATTGTAAACGCGGGTCATTGATCTAATGACAGGCGGACCTGCGCGACGATGGCTCACTCCTTTTGTCACCGAGTGCATTGTAGTTTAGCAACATTTGTTATATTTAAAACGTTAAAAAATCTGAACACTCTTATTCGTAGACTTAATTTTACACTAATACTAGCTGTGTCCGCGACTCCGTCCGTGCGGAACCTACTGTAAAAAAACAGTGACAAATAAAATCCTCATTTTATAAGTCCATTTATATACTTTTCTCTCGTACCTAAGTCGCGTCGTTATTAGAATTACAATAACTTTTGATAGAGTGAATCGATTTTAATAAATATCAAGACTAAAGGTAAAAATTATTGAAATGCATTTTATAACTTATTCCAAGAACTCTGCAACATTTTTTTTCACAAAAATCTAAAAAGTACAGACACGTTCGATTTACATTCTTACTATAGGTATGTATATAGAAGAATATAGCCTATGTTACTAAAGAAGAATGTAACCTTCTATACGTGAAAAAATTATAGTAATCTATTCAGTATAGTATAAACTTACTTTCTACAAACACACAAACTTTACCTATTTATAATACAAGTAGTAGAACAGATTTACAACCCTGATTAATTATTTATGAAAGTTAAGGCGTAGTTGAAAACATTCAAATTACCTTTAATTGCCGAAGCAATTAATTCGTATCAATTGCGAATAAATCACTCGAATAAAATTGCGTTTACAGAATTGCTAATCACTGCTAGTGTATCTAAATTTTAAAAGGACTTTATAGGACCAGAATTTCGCATATAGTTTACATACACATCTGTGTGCTTTATGCATTTTATTTTATATTTACTGAGGCAATTTATTAGTTATCTCACAGCACGCTACTACTTTTTGGAGTGGAGCAATTATGATACAAATTTTAACATAGAAAGTACCCTAAGTAATAGCGAATTATAGTGCAGGTGTGACGTGGTGCGGTAGAGTATCGAATGCCGATTGCCGCGAAGAACCGAACTGTGACTGCCTATATCAGCAAGGTACTTTACCACGCGTTGAAACGTCAAGCATTTATAACCTCGGGATACGTTTAGTGTTAATATAAGAAAGTTGCCATTTAACGTATTGATAATATTCCTTCAGTTTTTGTACATATTATATGTCATATGTACCTATCAGGATTAATTTCATAGTAGTTGAGATTACAAGGCGTTTGATAAAATAAAATCTGACATTGACGACCATGAATAAAGTAACTACACAGGCCGTAGGAAACTCGAATTCGTGACTTCCTGATTTACTTCGAAGTTGGGCTATAAAATATAATTAATTCGAATTGAAAACGTAATAAATATAATATTTAAATACTGCTGCGAAAACTTATTGCTGTAGAGCATATTATTTTTTGCAATCAATCGAAATAAACTAGACGCCATTCATAATAAAGTTGAAATGTAATTGTGTAGCAGAATAATCCGTAAGTGGAACGAACTCCGGCGGCAACTGGCCAATTCAATGCGGGCGTGCAAAAAATACTGGCCAAGCTTAATATTATCTACACTAATAAATATGTATGGAGAAATAATAACAATATATTTCGTATTTTCAATATAAATATGACAATGTTGATGATTTTATAACATTAAAAAAAGGAAAATTTACTTATATTCCAGTGGAGAATGTGTTTTTATTATTAACGTGCTTATATTATGCTGTATTTACTGTTTAGTCAGTGTAGTGTGTTTAGAAAGGTCTCTTTGATGCTAGCCTCTTCTTTTGTGTGTGACAATAAATATTTTTAAATAAAATCTTCTTATGGGAGCGCTTTGATATCCTGAACGGCAACCCGTTTGTGAGACGAAAAGTTGTGGAGTTAAACACTGTGTCGTATAGTGTCTTGAACACCGGTAAGAACACCGGTTCTCGTCTGATAACTGAAATTAAGCAACGTCGCGCGCGGTCACTACTTAAATGGGTGACCTCCTGGGAACACCGTGTGACGTTGGCTTTTAGTTGTAATGTTTTTATTATAATGTTTCCCTGTATTACAAAAGTTTCACTCCTATCGTGGTTTTACGATACGCCTCGTATTTTTTTTCTTCTTTCAAATTATATACTTAAGTATTTATCGTCTACTAATATAAATTAATTAAGCTCATGACAAGGGATATAAGGATTTTGGTTTGGTGGACTAACAATTTATGACGTCATTTCAATAATTCTTTCTTGAGTTAAACGTCAACCGTTAATTTTATAAATTGACGACTCCATGCCGTATAAATCAGCTGAGCGACTTAAGCGCTCGTCTTAGTAGTTCGGTGAAACTGTTAAGTCCTTACTAGGATAATAGCCTAGTCAGTTCGAAAGAAAAAAAACAATGCCGTATGGTAACAAAGAACAATCGAGGAAGAACCACGGCAACTGGTGAGGGATCAGAAGTTTATAGCTTCATCTTCGCTTCACATTCGTTCACGAACTTCTCATCTGTTGGATATAATAGTATACTAATAGATTCCGAAACCCTACAGAACAAAACCGAGTCACTGTGTCTAGTTTATCACCTTGTGTATAGATCGAACCAATTGAAATCAAAAATTCTTTATTCAATTTAGAGCCTGAGAAGGCATTTATGAGCATCAAAACTACCACCAGCTCGTAAAATAGCCCAATTATAAAGAAGAACCGGTAAGAGACTCGATCTGGTTTATCTTTCCATTTTACATAATACAACATATTTTGTACTATGCATTAGTTATAGACATGTAGTTGTATTCGTTTTTACAGCGGGTACGTCATTTCCAGACTTCACCATCGATCATATAGATAACACAAATCGCTAACAAGTCGCTTGGTTACTGGATATGAACGTAAAATACCGAAGCGTGCTACAACCTCGGATATTTTAGCCGGTGTATGGTGGTCATTTTCAATTGTACACAATTCCCGTGTCCATGTCACTACGACTACGCAACTACGTAATCTACAAATTAAAAGTCCTACTTAATTATCTTAAAATTAACATGATATGTATAATATTGTATTATAAGATTAACTATCCGATACTTACCCCCTTTGCTATATCATTACATATTATTAAAAAAAGTCCTCTGCCACGTCTCTCTGTCTGTTCGCGATAAGCTCAAAAACTACTGAACGGATTCTCATGCGGTTTTCACCAGTAGATAAAGTGATTCATGAGGAAGGTTTAGACAACGTCCGCCGGGCCCGCTAGTATTAGATAAACTTTTAGTTTAAAAAAAGATAGCTTTGTCAGTGAAATAACAAAAATAAGCCAATAGTCATCTACAAAAAATGCCTCATCGAATAGTCATATCATTATGCCGATACATACAATAGTTTTTATGTAATCAAGCTCAAAGGAACTGTATTTTCATTCTAACTAATATTGTTAATGCAATTGTGAGTTTATTTGTTACGCTTTCACCCCGAAACTATTCAACCGATGGTCATAAGATTTTGCATATATATTTTTACGAATATACAAAAGAACTTAGTATACTTTTTGATCAAAGAACTTGTGCTGTGCCTGAGGGACAATCAAATCTTATTAATGCGATCGAAACCGCGAGCAGAAGCTAGTTATCTGCATTTAGATTTACCAATACTTAACGTAAATTAACAAAATTCGAAAACACTCGACATACTGTAAATTGATCATAAATATTTGAATGTATGTCTCAAAACCTGACTCATACTTTCAAAAAGAAAACATAGCCAAACGCAAAATTAATAGATCGCATAAATACGTGACCAATGGAACAACACGTTTGATGTATTATTTTGCCATTCTAGGAGCCGAAACAGGTTTTGTATAGCCCATCAAATGGGTTCTGTCAAACGATTGCAAAGATTTTATTGGTATTAATTACACCCATAAACGGATCATCCATTAAATGTTATAGTACACGGCTATTTGTTTATTATTTAATGCTCGTCTGGCTAACTGTTATACTCAAATTGAAAATATATTATCTAGAATGTTGCTTTTTATTTTAAAGTAAGTTTTAAGTCAACGATTTACTATTCGCAGATCCATAACATTGTTGTCAAATGTTGGTTATAATAACTTTCATAAAAAGTAAATGGATTTTTTTAAACACTCGATTGAAATCTATAAGTAATATATTCTTCTATCCACGTGCACTCACAACATATTATCATTATCTTTATCCCATTATGCCACTCAAATATGGTAAACACAACAAATTTTGAAAAAAAAAACGTGTGTGTGTACTTATGTACACGCGTTAGAAGTTATACTTCTTTGGCGTAACAAGATAAAATCTTTCAAAAATTTTATCTGTCGCCTTATTCTACGTTTGTAGTATAAAACGACATTAACAATAGAAAAAAAGGTATTTAATACATTGAAAGTTTTAATACAAAGAAATACAAAGAAACAAAATGTTAACTATAGCTAACTTCAGGGTTTCGGTTTTTCGTGACGGTGTCCGCGTGCATCGTAATAACTTCAGGGTGTCGGTTTTTCGTGACAGTGTGAGCGCGCATCGTAAAAATTTACTCTCATCATTTTTCCATAACACGCCAAAAGAAGTATAACTTCAAAATAAATGCATTCTGCTCTATGAACTATCAACGCAAAAATCTTTTATAGAAATCATTTTCATCACACGGTCTATTTATACCCTATTTTACTCCAAAATCTCTCCATCTCCTTGCTTAACACCTCTCATGGGTATATAATTTAGCCTTCCTTATGACATCTCTATATTACGCTAACCTATTAAATCTCCCAGTCACCGATGCTATCTTTATACTTCCTCTAATATACTCATTCCATATTTTATTGAAGTGAAACTTCTAATGCGACTTCCTACAAGGTTGCGTTAAACGTTTAACGCTACCATGGAGGGTGTATGAAAGCACTGTTGCGTTAAACATTCAACGCTCCTGGGGAGGGGGAATAGAAAGAGATAGAGCGAGAAAAATAATCAAATATTTCGTATCTTACTTTAGTTATCATAATCCCATTGTAAATGATATAGATTAAGATATTTCTCCACTCGAAAATGATAATTAAAAAATGCGATCAATTGTGAATTGTAAGCAATGTTAATAAAGTTTGTCTTAAAGAAACAATATGATTTTACTAAAAATAAATTTCTACCCCTTCCTATTTTCATTTCCACATTACGAAGTTTCACTTCTTCAGCGCGTTACTTTTTTTTTTAAATCTAGATACATCAAACATTAAGTTATTAATATTCGTATCTCTGGAACATGTAACGTTATTTCGTAAACTAGCACTCAGATTTATACATCCAGCTTCTATAATTGTTTTGTACACTTTTTCCTTAAGTTTCAGGAGCATTCATAGGGCATCATTCCCGAAACCTGTCGCTATATATATATCCTCCTCGAGTATTATTATTATCCTATTCCTCGCGATAAATGTAGCAGTGGTTTTGGATCGATGTGTAATAACAACTGTGCCGAGAACATACGAAAATGTACAATTATAAAGTTTACTTACACCTTTTATGGAATCCTAAATCAATGTAATTCACCAATCAATCACTTGTTGATTCAACCGCTTTGTAGGTATTCGCAGCTGGCACCTGTCGAACCTTAAGTATTTGTTTTTTTTTATCGATTTTTTATCGCGCATCCTCATTATCATACAAAAGTTATGCCTAACGGTACATGATCGGCGACATAACATACTGCCCGTAACACTTCGTAAAGAAATTCAACCTTTGTCCGCAGAAACATACACAATGCGTCGCTTGAGACGATAAAACCGTCAATAAATTAGCTAAATGATTGTCACAAATTCTGTGGTATTGTGTAAAACTTCTGACCAAACTCTTTGGACAATAATCATAATATGACTTTGATATACGTAGAAAACAAAACGCATCAAGCTCTGAAATAAATAAACTTGAACAAACAGTTATAAGCAAAATATTTTTAATATATTATTCATATATGTATGTAATGCTATTTTTTTACCTATGAAATAGTTAACTACCGAGCCTATCGTACTAGCCTTCTAATCCAAATCTTTATCATTTAATCACTAATGCGTAATTAATACATTTACTGAATTGGAACTCAAGGAATAAACTACAAAATGTAAATTTAAATAAAACACAAAAGGTTATTTGTTATTAATGTTTCAAATTTTGCATTAAAATCAATTTACTCCAACCGCAATTAACCTTCTCGAGTACTAATTATAACGAGAAGTTACACTCCTCTCACGAGGGTAAATAAATCCATTAGCGGTGAATCATAAAATATTAGCTATTATAATAACGGGCCATTGGAGAGAATCATCGATATTTTTCGAAAACCGGTCTATCTGTTGCAAAGACTGACTTTTTAATATTATCAAAATTTAGTGGATTGCTTTTTCAGGCAGTGTCGATGGAAGTAGGTTCGAATCTTTGCAACTGAGTCGGAGCTTCCAGTGAAGGAATACAGCATGGGACCATACCATGGTGGTAAGGTTTCTTCTAAGTCGGCCTGGCTATCTAGCACCCTCAAATTAAAAATCTATCGCCAAGTACCTGTGGTGTGTTCCGGCAGTTGCACTCGAGAGTCGGTCTCCTTTTGATTTACTTACTTTACTTTAAACCACGTCGTTCTTTAACATCAGATGTGATTATAGTTCAACGCTAAAACTTATAGGGTGTTATTAAAAAAAGTTAAATACGTATTGAATACTTGTTTTAAAAAGGTTTCGAATTAAATGCACCGCGCTCGCCCGAGGCAAGTTCGTGTTATCCTTTTTCGCAAGTCTAACCATCACACGTATCTGCGTATGAACACCTCAAAACTATCACCAGTTCGGAAAACAACCCAGTGACCGAGAGGAACTGTCAAAAAACTATCAGGTTTATGCTTTAACGTATAAATTGACAATAAACATATATCACAGTTTTTATATTTGTTTTTATCAGATGCACCGAGAGGGGTGTTCATTCCAGATATCACCATTGTTCACTAACGAGTATTCATTTACCTTTAGCCTTTTGACATCAAAACCCGCTAGACATTAACTTACTATCCTGTAAATCGGTAATGTGCTTCTGGACTTAGTTGTAAAACCATGGCAAACACTATTACCTAAAAAAATGCACTGATCTTAATTAGCTTAAAATTGGGGATAACCAGTTTCTCACTGTTTCTAGTATTTAAATCATACCGGTCTTTTACTAAATCAAATTTTTCCATGTTTTTGCGGATATTCATGAAATTATCAAGAATATATGGGGGTGAGGACAGAGTTAAGATACTGAATTCCTAAAACTCAGCCTTTAATATTTGCTACCAATATGCACATTGTGATAAACCCGACACAGTTGATGAAGGCTGTAGAGCCACGCTGTAGCTATTACTAGTTCCAGTATGAATGGGTCGGCTCGTCCGGGGTAGTACTACCCTCTCACAGAACACCGACGTGAAGTAACTATGCTTGCATTGTTGCGTTTCGTTCGGTCAGTGAGAGCGCCGGAGGTCCACCTCCTTTCCCCCTTTCGCTTCCCCTTTCTCCTTTCCCTATCTTTCCCCCATACACAGGCTGGCAACGCACTTGCGACTCCCCTGGTGTTGCTAGTGTCTATGGACGGTGGTGATCACTTAACATCAGGTGACCCACCTATTCGTTTGCCGCGTTTTGACATAAAAAAAACAGTGAGTCTTTTATCATAGTCAATTTTTTATCACGCTTTGGGATCAAACAGTGTATCCAGTTGTAGGCTTCTGTACTAGCATGGCGGCAGCAACTAACAATGAATTATAGATCTCTCTGTAAATCAGATAAGATACTCGATTGAATTTCGATAAATTGATCACGCCCAATACATAAATTAAACATGCTATCAGTTGTTATATCAAATTATTTCTTCTATATCTAATTAAAATATTTTGATACATGTTATTTGTAATTAAAATTTCCACTTGATAGGTAATGTGTCTTACCATCGAAGGTGGCAATGGCATTGGTGCTAACACATTAAGATCCGAGATATGCAAACACTTTTCCGATAACAAAACAAAGCGACAATAATATAAACCAGCGGTTCCTAAAGTACATGCCGTGGAAAAAAATACAAGGGTTCCGTGAATAAATTACGAGTATATCTAATCTAACTACTATTACATAGTATTCTATAAATATTAAATAATTTCGTCATTACCAATAATATTCATGTACATTCCAAAAAATGTAATACAGATTTTTTTACTCTAATTTTTAAAAAAAATGTACCTCTCAAATAATAGGCAAAAGATTTTTTCAATAAAATAAATTTATTCGCACACACCAAGACAAAAGTGTATCCACTATTACTATAGGAAATGATCGGTACAGTATTCTATGGCAGTATTTATATCTTACACTAAACTATTTTTATAATCCTCTTGTACATTTATTCTTCTTGTACCTTTTAATATTTGCTTCGACATCCAAAATAAAAGTCTCGTAGGCCGTACTGTGGCTTGTTTATATACCTGATAAAGGGGTAGAAAACTCTAAAATGTAATTTAAATACATACATTATTGACAATGCTTAAAGGACGGAAGAAGTTTTAACATATTCTTAGACCTTGTTTGTTTTCTACAATACACAGAATAATAAAGTAAATCAATGTTGTATATATTGTCCATACGCGTCGAGACGAGTCTCCGCGTTGCTAAATCAGTTACTATGAGTTTATTCCCAAATAGAAAATTCTCTATTTATACAGATATTATATTCAACAACATTTAGTATATCATATCTCAATATTCTTAATTATGTTTGCCATCTTGTTTTTTTCCTACACGTTAATTTTAGTTTTCATAAATCAATTTATTTTCACTTTTCCGTTTGTTCTTATTCTATTTATTTTTTCTAAGTCTAATGTTTCTCAATCTTTACTATTATATATTTTTTATTATTATTATTATTAATAGTGTAAGTTAAGTATCTATGTGATAAAGGGTTTTAGGTCTTCAGTTTTGTACAATAGTTTGGTGCAATGGATTACTTTTTATTATTGTTATTGTATTACTGTTGACTGCTGCTATATTCACATGTAAATAAATATTTCTTCGCTGTTCAGAAATAGTGCATTTTGTTTATAAGGTCGTAACGAAAATAAAATAGATTTATTGTGTATTCCGTAGCTTCAAAAGTTTAGAAACCACTGACGTAGACAGGCAGGAGACGAGTAATGGTCAGATATTTATGGTCACTCTTCATTATTATTGTTGCATAATTGAATTCATTCATTCATATGTTAATCGGATATATGTAACCTTGGCACGGTACGGCAGACGTTATGGAGATCTTTTGGGACTGTGGAATACAATAGATAGCAAAAAGGAACTCGAATGTTTGTTGGTGAATCATGCATCCCATAGTTAGTCATTGGGTCCTCCCGATGAGCAGTATTTGCGACGCGAGAATAGGCGATGGCCATATTAAGCCCGGCCAAGCATATAGCGGGCACCTATTAATTATAATCTAAAATCAAATTAATTTTAACTACTTATCCTAGTTCCAACTTTGGGTGTAAATATATTCATATGATTTATTGAATATATAACACTAGCTGATTCTCGTCCGCTACGTTGGGCATAAAAAATAATGGTAAAGGATCAAAGCCAATAAATAGCCATCTAATTAGAAGCCGGGCGGGTAACCAGTATTGTATAAGATAGATATATATAAGAAGACAATTCATGTGTCCGATCACTGGTATAAAATATTATTACAAAAATTCCATCTCGTACGATCTGAAATGCTAAGTGTTAATTTCATACAGTAATAGTTTCAAAGTACAATCTCATTACCATATAATATGCATTTCTATAAACACATCGTAGGAATAGTTGCATGTGAGTGTCATATATCCTGTATATTATTAAGGAAGGACTCGCGAACACTATGTTGTTTATAGCCTAGTAACACAGCGACACGACGCGACGCTTCGTGAGCAATTCACAGCGGATTCCTTCATGTCCGCTCTAATACTTACGTCCCAGAGAATTTTAACGATAGAAAGTAGTTGCTAATCGTCAACTTCTTTTAAAGTTTAACTTATTTCGTATGAGCAAATACAAGACTCGGTTTGATGATCAATTTATTTAGATCACGATGGTCAAACTGAATATTTTTATTCATCCAACTAAAAAACAGAAAATAAAATTTAATAAATTTGGATTAAGAATCGTGTAAATTAGAAATAAATATTTTTGTAAAAAGTGACAAAATTTTATTTTCTGTCTTTTGATGGTTTTTTTATGAAAGCGTGTTTTTTTAGTTTTTTTAAACTATTATTTATTTTACATTTTTAATTTTTTTTAACTTTTTTTTCGGATTATTGCATTTTCATCGTCCTTTGACAGTTGTGCAAAGTTTGAATTAAATCTGATCGTTCAAAGTAGGACAAAATCGAGCTCAAAGGGGTCGGTTACATACATATATACAGGTGAAGCTAATAAAAGCGTGATAAAAAGATTTACGTTGTTATATACATAAAATTTAAGTTTGTGAATTCTTTGTCTATGTTAATCTCCGAGCTGAACCGATTTTGATAAAACTTTAACTAGTATATAGAGGATTTCTCAGAGCATAATCTAGGCTATGGGAAAATACCAGATAGATGTAACTTGGCATAAATGGCGCGGTGGAGCATGCGACAAAAGAATGGCTGCTAAGCTCGAAAGTTTTGCGTACAAGACTATTGCAAGACCTTATGTATAATGAATCGTAGGCAGTAAATATAAAGAACGTCCGTAACGTTCAAGTCGCTGAAAGGAAAAATTATACTTGGATGTAGGCGTAACTGAGCTCGATAAATATGCAACAAATACTCGCGCGGTAGCCTAGGGATGCGTGATATTACAGACAAGATACAACGTGGAAAAAATACCACCAGGTTATGTAGAGGACTTGGCACCACAACTGTCCCTTCCTGGTCAATGATCCAGAAGCAGACCTAAGACAAAATAACACTTACTCCCCCTTTGAGAGGTCTACCACCTTTGACCTCTCAGACCGCAGTCAGGGCCTCTTGAGAGGCCTCTTGTCGGGGAAGCAGACGCAGTGCCAGCCGGCAGTCCCTTATCCCCCACCTAAAAAGGTATATGAAGGCATTAATGGGAATGAAGGTTTTAATGGGAAAATCGCACATAACCCATCCTCAGCTGCCCGACAGTTCGGTCAGTCTGTTCGGGACCTCCCCATGTATAAAAAAAGACCCAAAACAATAAGGAAGGGTGTAATGCTAAAGGATATGGAAGAGTGCAAAGCTTCCGAATTTGACATCAAGGACGTAGCAAAGATGAGAAGAAGAGTAAATGAGGCTGATCCCACCACGATGGGTTACAGATAGTCAATTAGAGAGAGGATGCGGGGTGGTAGGGTTTTACAGCCTGACTGGGTCGCAACCACCATGTATATGGCGAAAAAGCCCGTCATATTGATTTGCTTCTGCGGGTCGAGTTTCGGGATCAGCCCGTGCATATCCAGCTTTTCGCCAGGCCGGCATGACAGCTGCGAGCAGCGATGGATAGTGTGTCACTCGGTGGTCGCCATTGTTTTTGGATTATACTATGCTTACCATCAGGCATAGTGCTGTTTTGTTTTTTTGTCGTGCTACAATTGAAAAAAACATAATCTAGGCTATTCCTACGAAACTATTTGTTTGCTTCTTTAAGACACATGTCTATGTTCGTCTTTTTTTAATGCTAAAAATGTGAACTGCGTATTTCGCAATGCGATGCCTCGTTTTCGAACCAAATATTTATGTGTCCATAGAGACTAAGCAATAATTAGAACATTTCATAGAGTAATTTAAAATCAATCAAAGGTTTGAAATGATTATCGGTAATATAAATTTTACAATAAAAAAAGAGGCGATTCACAAATAATTTAAATAAAGCAATAAAGACCCTAATAAATAAATTTCTGAGCAGCATTTTAGCGGCGAATCGATATGAAACATTTTCGTGTATAAAATTGTCACTAAAAACCACTCTATATATTGTTAATATCTTCACTAAACCTATTTTATTGATAACGTGTGATAATAAAAGGTGTGATTGCGTAACCAGCAAAACGGAGACGTTTAATATGGACATAACCTGACCACATCGTCTTTTTCCTTATATTTTGACATCGTAATTTCTTATCTTACTTTAAGGGGTCATATAAATATTTTACCTTAGTTGGAAAACTCAAAATTTAATTTTATTTCGTGAGCACGTTTGTGGGGATTGTCCGTTCGCCTTCTTCATCAGTTAGTCTTTTTTATATCATTAGGAGGCAAACGGTCATGTGGGTTACCTGATGTTAAGTGATCACCACCACCCATAGACACTTGCAACTACATAGACACAGCAAGTGCGTTACCATGCTGTGTTTGGGGGAGGGTGAGTAGGGAAGGGGGAGGGGAATGGGAGGTGAGTTATCCCCCAAAAATCCATGAAATTCTTGTTAATATGATTTTGCTTTTTCCACGAAACCAAGGTTTTATTTTAATGAATTGTGGATTGTATCTAACCCTTAAAAACATTTCCGCTGTTTAAAGTAACCTTTGTTTAATGTTATCATAACTAGTTAGTCTATACAGAAAAGCGTATTGATACTCTCCAAAGTATTTATTTATTTGACAGTAAAAATGTCACCAAAATCTATTCAGCCGTGATTATCCCTAAGAAAAATCAATACATTTTAATTAATAGTGTTCGCCAACTGGTCGATACTTGACAATAATCATTGTTAAAAATTGAACCAGAATAATTAGTGACATGATTTGACTTTAAAAAATACAATTCAAATCAATTTATCTGTAATTTGGGAATTTTACAACAAACAACCTCAATTGTAACAAACTTTCTTCAATTATAACAGTGTTGTTGTTTTCTGCATAAAAACATGTTTAATTACCGAATAAATATAAAATGATAACGCTCGTGAATAGTTACTAAACAAAAAGAAAGAAAATTGGTTAAAGTTCAGAGAAGAAAAAGGCATTGAACTGATTTATAAATAAAGCCGAATTTTAAATGACAATGTAACAGAAGGGTACGTTAAAGGCTAAGTTTCAAATATAAGTCTTGATAAACAATTTTCAACTCAATAGACGTAACAAGAAAGTCGATAAATAAAAAATACCCTGCTTTTGCACAATGATTTCATAATAAAAATTTTCATTTACGAAAATTATACTCGGCCTAGAAAATGAACCTGTTTGAAATACTAAAGGCGTATTATGGATTACTAAGAGACCGCGGAATCTTTTGTTTTCCTTATTCAAACAACGTAATAGCTTTTCCTGCAGGCTTATCTCGTTTCTTAAGTATACAGGTGAATTTATTCATATATACATATATATTACTATTGAATTGCGGAAAATGTACTACGATTAGAATTATACTGCGATATTTGGCACCAATCTAAACCTAAAAGTTTTCTTATTATTTAGAAAACTTTTTATTAATTATTTTTATTTTATGTCATAGGACCACCACCAGTACACATAATTTAAAAAACACTACAATACGGTGCGTATAAATTAAGAAATAAACATTTTGTATTTTCAGGTTTTTTTTTCTTTTATGTCATCGGTGGTAAACGAACAGGTGGGTCACCTGATGTTAAGTGATCACCACCGTCCATGGACAATAACAACACCAGAGGTGTCGCAAGCGTGTTGCCACCGTTTGGGGGGAAGGGTTAGGGGAGGGAGAGGAGAGAGGAGAGGGGAGGGGAGGTGGGCCTCCGGCGCTCTCACTGACCGAACGAAACGATACAATACAAGCACTGTTACTTCACGTCGGTTTTCTGTGAGAGGGTGGTACTACCCCGGGCGAGCCGATCCATTCATGCTAAAACCAGTAATAGTTTCAGCGTGGCTCTACCACCATAAGGTAATCATAATATACATAAATCAGGATAACATAATAACATTTTATTGTAACGCATTGATAAATTGATATTGATCATCTATCAATAATGGTTATCATGTAAATCATCACTACATGGTATAAAACAAAGTCCCCTACCGTGTCTGTCTGTTCGCGATAAACTGAAAAAGTAATAAACGGATTTTCATGCGGGTTTCACCAGTAGATAAAGCGATTCACAAGGAAGGTTTTTGGTATATAATTTGTGAAGAATATTTTTATAATCAGGGCAGGGCCAGCTAGTAATATATATGACGTAGGAAAATAAATTGAGACAAAGTTATATATTATCTTAATATCGAGATGATTAAAAGACGATTTTGATAAACAATGTAATATGAATAAATTAAAAAAATATTTCCATTTATGCATTCAAAATATGTTTATTTCTGTCGAAAGGAAAGTCAAACTGCTGAGTAGGAAATAAACAAAAGCGATCAACTTTTAAAGTGGTTTCTCGAGAGAAATGCACCGACGTGTAACGGCTTTCTCAGAACATTAAGGAAATTTATAAACTGTTTTGGTTTCTTCACTTTATCTCTATTTAACGTTGGACAAAGTGATTAAGAGTTAAAGTGGACATTTACGTTAAGTATTTAATTGTTAGCGTTACGTAATACAATTTAAAATTTCTTAATTATTTAAAAACGTAACAGTTGTTAATGAGACAACCCAATATATTATAAGCTATAAATAAGTGTCACAAAATTATGGCTTAGCTCATTAAGATTGTTTTTTTTTTTTTATATTGAAACTTTGAATCAGTTTACTAAATTACTTTGTGTAATCATTTGTTCAAGAACCGAGATCCTAATTTAAAAATGTAATCTAAATGAATCAAATTTTGATTTCATCTGTTTATGGTCTGATTAATCGATACATATATATTGCGTACTTCTTAACATAAATATTAGTTCAACGCAATCGCATAATATTACCCAGAAATAAATAAAAAAACAAATTCTTTTATATACATAAAGAAATGAGTGCGTGTAATTGGAGTAAAACTTCTTTGACGTTATAAGACATGGCGATTAAGTTAAAAATAAATACATCATATGAGAATATAACCAAAACTTATATTAAATCATAATTAATTTAATTCGTTATTTACTTATCATAGTAATCTGTTCATACTTTTCTATATTTTATTTACTTTATAACAGAGTTGTTAATAATATTCCTGTGTCATTTAAGTTCCGAATTAGCTGATTGATGGCACTACAGATAATGAAGCTTTAACTTGTTACTTACTTACATTGAAACCAGATGGCAGCACGATCGCGCGCCCATATTTACAAAATTAATTCTATTGTATGATTTTTATTATTATTCAATTAACTATTTTTGTTCAAAATTTTTTAACTGATTTGTTTATAAACTATTTATTGACAAAATCAAAAATATTTAATAAACGGATGGTACAGAAACGTGGCGCCGTATGGCCGTAACGGACTTCCGTTGCATTGTCGTCCAGTTACCTCCTAGACGCGCCTAAAGAAACTTTACTTCAAAATGATAGAGGTGTACCGTTGTGCGCACATCACGCATTAACCAGTGCATATATTTCCATCATTATTTTTATTTTAATTTTTAGACCCGTGGTATTTATCGACAAATAATTATCATTACCTTAAATTAATATAAATTATTAAAGTTTTTAGAAGCTACAATTCTTATACGCACTTCGAGTTCAGCGATGTGCGACCTGGGGCAAGCGGTCTGGCTCGCAGAAGACGGGGAGTAAACAACATTGTTTACTTAAACAAAGTACCTATATTTTTGTTTTCAAACTTTTTTAATGTTTTTTCCTGTGTACATTAAATGTATTGGTAAAGTAATAAAAAACGTAGATGAAGTCGCGGCTATCAGCTAGTTACAAATGAATACGAAGTTCAAAAGTTGTATTGTGGGAGGCAAGTGCTTATTTCATAACTTCAATGAACACTTTTTATATATGACTAGCTAACCCGCGCAACTTCGTCTGCGCAAAATCAGTTATTGGTAGTCAGTTATTGTATTTCCAAACTCGAAAAATCTTAAAAACCTAGAACCCGACGTCAGTGACATCAACCGTTTTAAATTGTGTAACCAAACAGTTCAGCGACAGACTCAAACACACAATACCTTCCCAGTACCCTCTGGATAGATTCTGTGCCATTCACGACCTTGCCCCACTTGCTATTCTCATAGGCTCAGCGGCATCGACAACGCAATAATTTTGCCAACTTGTAGTTTTTATTTCGCGTTATCTTCTGACCAACTTTATCAATTAACATGCCGTACAAAGTAAACTTTATCTCCATGAAATCTCCATTTTTATTTAGCTAATTTGTTTTTGTAAGTAGACTTTTTTGTAAAGCTAAAGGTAATTAATATTTTTGCTGCAAATTTTATTCCTTTGTTTCAAACCATTTAAGCGGCGCACGTCATATTATTGCATTGTTGCCAATTTTAATTACTTTTATTGTGATTAATATAAATATTTGCCAAAATAATAAGTAATCTTTAGCACTGAGAGATAATACACCTTTCTACTTTTATCTACTTCTACATTTTAGACATCATTTTCAAAATCAGATTTTTTTTTATGTAGCACGGCAAAATGACTGTACTATGCCTGATGGTAAGCATAGTACAGTCCAAAAACAATAGTGACCACCGAGTGACACAGTATCGATCGCCGGTCGCCGCTGTCATGCCAGCCTGCGAACAGCTGGATATGCACAGGCTGATCCCGAAACACGACCTGCAGAAGCGAATCACTATTATGGGCTTTTTCGCCATATACATGGTGGTCGCGACCCAGTCAGGCTGTAAAACCCTACCACC
>MU158711.1:1684410-1697276 GCA_015888305.1 Antheraea pernyi
AGTTCATAATTGTTTTTCTCGTTAAACTCATTAAAGGTTGAGTATATATAGGAAAATAACCGCGAAATTGATCAAGAGTATAATAACATACAAACTACATACATACCCACAATATATACATTTCAATTATGTTCAAAATAAGGCTGTTAGGCGTAATTTATTCCTCTTGTAACTTATTAAAAAAGTTTTGTTCAATGTAAGAGATCTACACAGCACAACACTACAAAAAAAATTTCAGAAAATACAAAAAGAAAATCTAATCACCAAGAGATATAAAATATAATTTACGAACTATCTACATATCACACACCAAATATTCATTAAAATTTCAATAAAATCAGTCTAGCCGTTTCACAAACATTGTGACACGCGATTTTTATATATTAGAATAAAGATATGAATGTGCATGAAATGCTTAATGCAACTATAGTATTTAAGTTGATAATTATTAATACTGTATCAGTCTAAATAGCTCTGAAATTGTACGTCACCTTATTTTAGAAAATATAATGAGTATAGTGGGCTACCCTTAAAAATGCCTTCACAGACTTCTTTGTAAATCTATAAAAGGGGAATATCCCAACATACATTGTTTTGTTATATCTCAAAAGGATTAGGCAACGTTTTCGATGAAAACTCCTGGGAGGCTTGACTTTTTCTCGACATGTCCAACAATTATCGTTACATTTAAACCCAACCCAATACATCTAAATAGCTTTAAAATTGTATGTCACTGTTTTTAGAACATATAATGAGTATAGTGGGTTATCCTCAAAAGATAGATATATGCCCTCATAGACATTTTTTGTAGATCTATATTGTCTCTGTTATTTCATTATTTACACCTGGCTAAAAAGAAAACTGTATCATGTCATTGTCATTATAATATTAAGACGTCAATACATTTTTCAATGGACGTAATTTTCTTTTATTTTAACCTATACATACAAAAGTAAACCTTATTACATTTACCCAACATACATTGTTATATCTCAAAAGGATTAGACAGCGTTTTCGATGAAATCTCCCAGGCCGTTTGAATTTTTCCGACTTGTCCAACATTTATCGTTATATTTCTACCAATCTATACAAAACCTTGACAAATTTATATACTAAAACGTTCCCCATGAATTACTTTATCCACTGGTGAAAACCGTTTGAAGGTCCGTTCCGTAGTTTTTGAGTTTATCGCGAACAGACAGACAGACAGACGCGGGAGGGGACTTTGTTTTATACTATGTAATGATGATTATCGCCCACTCGTATAAAAGCATCGCCCACCGTATGATCGCATCTGATTCTGATTTACCATTGTTTTGTTCGTGTAATTAGGAGCGTGAAAATTGGTACCTCGTAGATTGTGTATTATAATTTTAAATCTATTATTGGGAAGTACTTACGAGAGGGCCGCAGGGAGCCTCACCGCTTTGTTGATACTGACTCATGAATGGAACAATAGCTGCTGTCAAATCCATGATATCTTTATATATAAAACGCAGAGTAGCTCTGTATATATGTACGTTGTTTAGGTATGGTTCAGGAGCATGATAATTAAGTTTTGGCTATGAATATTAAGAATTATACAAAAGGTTTGCTAGGCACTTTGAACTCTTTTAGGGCACTTGTAAAAAACATTTTTTTACTGCATAGCAGGCCTGAGCAAAGCTTCAAGACTTCCACGTGGACGTGCTTCCTTTGTCGGTAGACAACAGTTCCCTAAACAAAGAGTGATTGAGTTTACGCGTTGCGAATCTCCTCCAAGAACAAAATACTTGTTATAGTAGCGACTATTTGTACAATAACGAGTAAAAAAAAAGAAATAGGAAGAAAATAAGTGCGTACATTTCATTTAACTTCAAAGTTATTGTATTTCCATAGTGTCTTATCAAATTAAAAAAAAGAAAAATTCATATGGTACGAAAATAAAAAAATGTCATAGCAGGCAAACGAACAGATGGGTCATCTGATGTTAAGTGATCACCACCGTCCAAAGACACTATCAATACCAGGGAACTCGAAAGTACGTCGCCGACCTGTGTTTGGGGGAAGGGATGGAGGGGGAGGAGAGGGGAGGTGGGCCTCCGGCGCTCTCTCAATAATATCAAATATAAATAAATAATAATGGTACTTGGAACATGGTTTACTGTGGCTGCTCGGTTTCTGACTGTTTCCAGTTTCCGCATCATAATTGGAATCTATATAACACATTGCGTGACGTACAATGTTCCAGTGTAAAAAAACCAAACGCTATCTGCTAACGCGTCAACAAGGCCCCTTAATCAATTAGTGCTATAAGCTAAAATAAAAATGAGTATTGTGTCCGCTTCCATTGTGGTATCTAGTTATTAATATCCATTACCCGAGCGGGATGGTAACCCAACTGAGTTACAACCATAATGAACATGTTGATAAGCCCGATAATATAACTCTCTTCATGGGTGTCGCGTGTATACCTTTATAACCAAGGTTTGTAAATAGACGTGATGTAGGATATCAACTGCGCATATCAATTAGTACTTACGGTAAGTTTGCTACATAAACAAAATACATCATTTCTACAATAACGTTATCAGTTATTAGAATGAGCACACGAATAGAACGCGAAGATTTTCACACCCGTCCAGGTAAACTTTTTTAAGGCTTAAATTCGGCCGTGTATGGAATACTGTTTGCATCTCTAAAATGCTTCCACTCTTCCTTCCAATGCTTCCTTCCATTACTGCTCTAGACAGGGAACTGCCATTATTGTGGATGATGCAGACATTATTAACAACCTTGAACCACTTCAGTTACGAATAGACATTACCTCCCTAAGCGTGTTTTATCGTCTGTATTATGGCGAGTATTCTGAATAGTTATTTGACCTCATCCCATCCTCCCCTTTCCACTACAAAACTACGTGGACGTGTGCACCTGTCCACAGATTTACAGTAAGAACCATCGCACGAAGAACAATGAAATTCGAAAATTCTTATGTAGTACTGTGAAGATGTGAAATCATCTCTCGACGAATCTTACCATTCTCTTACGATATCGGGTCTTTCAAAGAAGCGCGAAGAAGCACTTTTGCAGATGGACATGATAATGACCACTGTTATTGATATTTAACACCGAAAATAGCCATTGCTTTTGGACTGTACCTTACACTCCATCAGGTATTGTGCAGTAAATTTTGACGAAAAATATTTTTTTAAACTGTTATTTATAGCTCAAGCATGTATTATTTTTATTTATCAAAATTGTGAAGAGAAGTCACTTAAACATAATCGATAACACCCACAACAATATGAATGGTCCTCGATGTCGCGAAGAGAAAGCAGTGTCCAACAAAAGACCCTATTAAGCCGCACTTCTCTTTATTTGAAAGTGGCAAAATCATGATAGTGAGAACTGTCAACTGTACCGTGTTTCACTATTAACTATTCTAATAATGATATCACGATTCTGATATGAACGTGATAAGTGCGTTAAAAGTTATAAGTGGTAGGAACTATTACAATCACGTTGTATCCGTATACGAATGTCATTTTAATAGATTCATAATTGAATATATTACAAAAGAGTATTAATGCGTAATAGACATCCTTATTTATATAATAACAAGGTAAGTTGTGTTTTTGGCGGGATTTTTGTTGTCATGTAGTGGATTTTATATTTTATTCATAATCTTGAGTTACTTGACTCTATATTGTGTACAATTGGTGGTGTTTTATGTAATATAATTTGTTTATTGTGCATAAGTGATCGGAAAATAATACCACGAAGCATGAATTCTGAGATGCAACAAAATTCCCTGGAAAATTGTAACAAGGGAGCCACCATCTTATTGGAACATACACATTGGCATTGAAATGATCGCAAGACCCTAATTTGTAATACTATAAACTATTCGACAATGGCAGTAATAATCTAAAAAATTGGTTGCCAAAAATAAAGTTTAAAAAAAACGAGGTAAATTTATATGTAGGAGATAATTTTCGAAACTAGTGACCGGATTCTGATAATTCACTCTATGATGTTACATTTGTCACTAAGTGATATAGGATTTTGTAAATTCTTATTATTAGATAATATGTGGGGATAAAAGTGTGTACCCCTTGTCAATTACGTTACGCTCATAGAGGTTTATTTCGGCGAACCTGTGAAGACCCACGCCAGGTCAATAGCGTTAGATAGTACGGAAAAATAGCGCACTGAGGTCTGTGCGATTTCATATAGTTCAAGTTCATATAAAAAAAAAGGTAAGATCATACATATATCATAAATTTTTTTCGAATACATTAAATTAAAGTGAAGCGATGATGGCATTGTTGATAGCGTGTTTAGATACAGCATCGATAGACGGTAGTGTACGTCCAGAGTGGACGCTATAATCGAGCGTCGAGCGGGGTGTCGCGTGCGGCGTTCGTGGCAAACAGATGCATTAATACGTGAGTGTCCTGAGTGGCGCGCGAGCGTCACTCTTAGACGCAAGACGCGCCGCACGCGTCTCTCCGCTCGACGCTCGATTATAGCGTCCACTCTGGACGTACACTAATACGTGAGTATCCTGAGTGGCGCGCGAGCGTCGCTCTTAGACGCAGGACGCACCGCACGCGTCGCTCCGCTCGACGCTCGATTATAGCGTCCACTCTGGACGTACACTAATACGTGAGTGTCCTGAGTGATGCACGAGCGTCGCTCTTAGACGCAGGACGTGCCGCGCGCGTCGCTCCGCTCGATTATAGCGTCCACTCTGGACGTACACTAATACGTGAGTGTCCTGAGTGGCGCTCGAGCGTCGCTCATGGACGCTGGACGCGCCGCACGCAACGCTCGATTATAGTGTCCACTCTAGACGTACACTTAGTTCGAATCCTTGGAGCTGAGTCGGAGCTTCCGGTGAAGGAGAACATCCTGATGAAACCGTAGCATGGTGGTAGGTTTTTTACTAAGTCCGCCTGGCTAGTTACCACACTCAAGATGAAAATGCGTAGCCAAGCACCTATTGGTGTGTTCAGGCAGCTGCCCGACAGAGCCAGTCCTCTCTAGGTTTGGCGTGTTTACCATCCCAAACCATGTTGTCATTTAACATCAGACGAGAGTGTGATCAAATGCTAAAACCTATAAAATGTATATTAAAAAAAAACTTAAGACGCGGCGCCTTTAAAATTACAATAACTTTTGATAGACTGGACCTATTTTAATGAAACAAAGCCTAAGTTCTAAGCCTAAACCTAAGTTCTAGCCTAAGCGTGTTCATACAAACAGACAGGCAGACAGACAGACAGACAGACATTTCTAAAAATGATTGAAATGTATTCTATTATTTATTCCTAGACACCTGCAACAATTTTTTTCACGGAAATCGAAAAAATACACACTCTTTAGATTTACATTATTATTATATGTATATAGATTTTCAAGCAATACAACAAAACACGACGTTGTTGTGACTAAGTAAAAACAATTTTATATGAACGTCTTAATATACTACGACATAAAGTAGAACCATTGTACCGTTGGCACTCTTCCAATGTTCCAACCCGCATGGTCAGAATAAGAATTAAAAGCCTTGCAATAATGGTTGCATCATTCACGCATTAGCTAACCTCGGAAACGCCGTCCGGATTTGGAAAAGCATTATGCTGTGGTTGTTGAATGTGTTAACACAATTAACAATAATCGAATCGAAGATATTCTAATAATCGAGAGAATCGAATCGTCTCTCAGGGTAACGGTACCATTTAGATGTTTTTCAATGTTACGTGTTAACGCCATTTACGCATTAGCATTTCGCAGCACTGTTTGTGAGAACGTTTATGACGTATTCATAGGGATGCAGATTAAAAATAAATATCGATAATAAATAAATACTCGATGTATTTACGACTTACTTATCCTGATATTTACGATGTATTCTTTAATAAGTCAAATATTATTGTAGGAGCTTAGGCTGACTTTGAGAGTGCGAAGTAAAATTCGGAGTGTGTAAAATAGACTGTTTAATATAAACTGTTTGAATTCAAACATTTCAGCCAGTCTGCCAAAGAGGATGACATACTCGGTAGCTCCATTACTATACAATAGTTAACTTAAAAACAAAACATATTCATATTTATTATAAGAAAGTATGAGAAAATATGTACAATTTATATACACTATATAAGCCTCAAGTCTATTTTATATCAATCGGCTTAAAACCTAACATTGTTTGTAAATGAAATGAAATTTAATTTTAATGAATAATCTACGTAAATAAATATCAATTGCCAAACGTATGTAAGTGCATCACTTCAAACACGGCTCTGCGCCTATTTGACTAATTACTTGTTGCATCTGTAATTATCAGAATAAACTTTGTAGAAAAGAAAATATTTGAAACTTCATGGCGCAAAAACGAAAAATTTGGGCTTAAAAATCTCTATATAAAAAGTGAATGAGAGAGAAGACACCGGGGGATATCCTCAAAAATAATGACAGACTGATATATTTTTGAAGTTATACTTCTTTTGGGATGTGCGTGCGCATCCTAAAAATTTATTCTCATCATTTTTCTCTAACGCGCCAAAAGAAGTATAACTTCAAAAATATATCAGTCTGTCATTATTTTTGAGGATATCCCCCGGTTAAATTTTTAGGATGCGCACGCACATCGTCACGAAAAACCGACACCCTGAAGTTAGCTATAGTCAACATTTTCTACTGTTAGTGTCGTTTTTTCTACAAACGTAGAATAATGTGAAAGATAAAATTTTTGAAAAGATTTTTATCTTATTACGCCAAAGAAGTATCATCATATATATTAATACGTGAAGCCTAAACTTTGTACCCCTTTTTGAAATTTGTCATAGTTAAAGTTTATGTGGAGGAGAAGTGCAGAAAGCTATTTATTTTATACTAGCTGACCCGTGCGACTTCGTCTGCACCAAATCGGTTATTACCGGTTTCGATTGTACTTTTAAACGCGAAAAATCTAAATACATCTCAAAACCCGATTGCAGCGATACCTACTGTTTCAAATTGTGAATCCCAACTATCCAGGGACTCACTCAAACATATACTCAGTTGGTATGTGAGAAATATTTTAAAATATGCTTAGAACCCGTTCGCAGCATCACCTACCAGGTCCAATTAAGATAACAAATAACCTACATATATTGCCGATAAATGTCTTCCCAGTACGTTGTCCCAGTAACTTCTGTCCCAATAAGCCTACAACCCGTTCGTAACATCATCTACCGGGTTCAATTAAAATAAAAACTAACCTACGTATATTGGCAGTAATGTAAAAAAAGCTTGAGAGGTCCATGGACCTCCAGTTGGAACGTAGTTCCTTTCCCTTTTTTGTAGGCGTTTACTATACGCTCAGTATAGTTTACATTATAAAATATCAAGTTGATAGAGTTAAATTGTAATTTAAACGTTAAAATATATTCATAAAATAAATAATGATAAATTAAACACTGAATGACATCATAACTATTTTCAACTTGTATTAAAACTTTTTCACACTACATTGTATTAAAGAAAAACATAAATATTAAAAAGATATGAGCAACATGTGTCATCTGTCACTTGCCTGTGACTATTTGTCTAAGAGCTAGGCAACGGTTTCGACAGCGAATTGGCTGCCGGTAAACCTTTACAGGCAAAAATATTGAACTTTATATAATTTTAGAATGTTTTGTTTTTCACTAACTTTTAAACGCTACTAAAACGTGAATTTATTATTGCCAGACATTTTTGATATTAACAATAATGTGCCCGATGCAATTTTTTGTAAATAAAGAAGTATGTTCAAACCATGTTAAGATATCTGTAATTTTATTGAAGTTATATTTCTTTTGGCGCGTTAGGGAAAAATGATGAGAGTAAATTTTTACGATGAACGCGCACACCGTAACAAAAAAATGATGAGAGTAAATTTTTACGTTGCGCGCACACACCGTCACGAAAAACCGACACCCTGAAGTTAGCTATAGTCAACATTTTGTTTCTTTGTATTTGTTGTTTGTATTTCTTTATATTAAAACTTTCATTGTATTAAATACCTTTTTTTTATTGTTAGTGTCGTTTTTTCTACAAACGTAGAATAAGGCGCAAGATAAAATTTTTGAAAAGATTTTTACTTGTTACGCCAAAGAAGTATAACTTCTAATGCGTGTACATAAGTACACACACACACTTTTTTTTAATATTATTTTATTTCAACATAAAAAAGGGTAAATTAAAAATATAATGTATTTTTTTATGTCATAGGAGGCAAACGGACAGGTGGGTCACCTGGTGTTAAGTAATAACTACCGTCCATAGACACTTGCAACACCAGGAGAGTCGTAAGTGCCTTGCCAACCTGTGTTGGAGGGGGAGGAAGCGGAAGGGGAGAGGAGGAAGGGGAAGAGAGGTGGGCCTCTCCGGTGCTCTCACTAATCGAACGAAACGCACTAATGCAAGCATTGTTACTTCCCGTCGGCTTTTTGTTAGAGGGTGGTACTACCCCGGGCGAGCCGACCCATTCATCCTGAAACCAGTAATAGCTTCAGCGTGGCTCTACCCCCTACCAAAACCTATGTATAGAATAACTTAGTTATAACTCTAGCTTAGCGCAACACTGGCTGTATAATAAAGATAGCCATAATTGTGGAAGAGCCTGGTTAACAAAATGAAATATGTTCTTTGCAAGGGAAAAAATAAAATGGTTTGAAATGAATTATTTTGTTTATAAAGAATATCACCAGGCACATTATTGTCAATAACAAAATTGTCTGGCAGTGAAAAATTCATGTTTTTAATAACGTATAAACGTTAAACTTATAAAAGTTACTGACAAAAAATGTTCCTTAAATTATTTATAAATCAAAATGTTGATCTGTAAAGGTGTAATTCGCATTAAAAAATACAACGTTAACCGGCTACCAGGTATCCTGAATCGTGTTTGGAAGGGCATAATATATCTTCATATTAAAGAACCAACTTTTCTCAAATTCTCGTTCTTCCAACGTTGCTGGCTCTTATACTAAGGTGTCGCAAAAAAGTCTAGTTACATTAACTAATTTCTTTTCTTTCGTTATCCTGGAGAACCCCTTGCGTTTTATGGGTCAAAAAGTATCCTAAATGTAACCTTGTAATGTACAGATTTGGCTTTGTTACAGTTTTATTATAGTATAGATAAATAAATAAATCTTGTCACCTTTGTTTAGCAAACATTTTTTTATACAATGAAATAAATGTAACAACATAAGTGACAGTTTCGTCTACATAAATGTTTCATACGTGGTCGATAATTACGTACAGAAATGTCATGTAGGCGTAGCTCAGTTGTAACGTACGGGGCTTTATATGTTTCGACGGAGCCGACGGTTCGAATCACGGTGGTCGTTTTTTTTTGGTATTTTTTTTTAAGTAGCATATGGAAATATAGCTTAATTTTTTAGCTAATCTGTCTGCTATATATAGCACAAAGAAAATTTACCAAAATTCGTCAAGAATATCATGAACTACATTTTTTTTACTTTCGTCCGTTATCCTGGAGAATCCCTTGCGTTTTATGAGATAAAAAGTATCCTAGATGTAACCTTGTAATATTGGTTATTACTGTGCCAAATTTCGTCTAAATTGGTTCAGTACTTTCAGAGTAATACGTGTTTAAAGGGACAGACAAACAGGCAGATCCTGGAGAATCCCTTGCGTTTTATGAGAAAAAAAATATCCTAAATGTAATCTCGTAACATTAGTTATCACTGTGCCAAGTTTCGTCAAAATCTGTTCAGTACTTTCAGAGTGATGCGCGTTCACAGGGACAGACAGACAGACAGACAGACAAAAATTTTAAAAGGGTTATTTTTGGCTTCTATATCGACAACAAAGCCTACCCCCATCAAAATTTTCAAAAAATATTTAATGTACAGATTTGACCCTGCTACAGTTTTATTATAATATAGAAGAAGATAAAATACATTAGAAGTACATTAAATTAATTAAAATATGCATTACTCACACTACTGCTTCAATTTTACACAACATATGTGTATATGTAAATAAAAAAGATATTTTGACATCCGTCAATAAAGAACTTCAAAAAAGATTGTGAAGGAGGTTGCTATGCTCAACTGTATGTATTGTTTTACTTTTACGTTCCAATTGCCCTTTTTCATTCTACATTCAACAATGATATTATAACATACAACTATTATTATAATAGCTGAGTAACCATGATAAAAACTTTTGATTATAGAAGTAAGTTGACAAAAGAACCCTAATAAAGTTCAAACTTTAAAAAATCAATGAACTATGGTCGAATGTCGACCACTGGGCACCCACTAGTAATTTCTAATGAGTGTACATAAGTACACACGCACTTTTTTTCTTTTTCGTAGTGACTATAAAGCTATTGACCTTCACAACTTCAAAGCTTTTGAATACAAATGTAAATCTGGAGCAATCTATATTATTTTATTATTTGGTATTTTTCGATATCGATAGTGTTCTGATATCACTGGTTATTCCATATATCATTCCAGCCAATGCAAGTCCATGTTGTGTATAAAAAACAGAGAATCATAATAAACTGGATTCATATATATTAATCATAGACTTATCGTCACACTAGACTTCAGGAGAATAAGCTAAATTGCCGACGTCACCAAC
Source organism: Antheraea pernyi (assembly GCA_015888305.1). NCBI lineage: Eukaryota > Metazoa > Arthropoda > Insecta > Lepidoptera > Saturniidae > Antheraea > Antheraea pernyi. The sequence goes on from MU158711.1 coordinate 1,695,040, forward strand.
TTATATTTATAGGTTATTAAATCCTATTTTGGATAATTTATCCTCTGTTATCTTAAAGCCCCGAACGCCCATACTCGACGGCACGTGCTAATGTGAATACGTATTTTTAAATCATATTAATGGACTCGCCCGGCCATCTTGCAAGCGTGCACGCGCCTTACGCCGCTCGTAATAATTTTATGTTATTTATGTACAAATTCAACCTCTGGGCACCACCTACGAACCCGCGTGTCGTTTTACTGAGGTCGCGTTGAATGGTTTTATTAAGCAATATAATGAAATGCGATATGACGTAAAAATATTTTCTCTCGGATGAAGATATCAATGACCTGTCGCAGTCAAATTTGTTTTTTTTTACGTTCACAATATTTTTCTTTTATTTTAATATTAAATTATACTTGAGAATGAAATCGTTTTATTGAACTACTCCATAAAAAAAACCAGCCCCCAATAAATGATTTGTGTAAAATTTAATATGTCATGTATAATCTGTATGATGTCTGCTCTAATAAGGTTTTATAACAAATTATTGATATAATATGGAGTAAAAAGACATGATCTTAAACTAGTTATAATCATGAATTATATATTCTAGAAAACTCGGACATGCAGATTGATACATCATTAATCAATCCAATCAATAGAAAGTACAGTTCCCGCCAAACTTTTAGACCGCTTTGAATATAGTAGCGCAAAAGTCTGGGGGTAAATTTCGCTCCCGCATACCAGATTGGGCCCTCTTCGGCAGCGACTCAAGCTTAGGTCCAATCCCTCAGCCTTGAGTACGTTGCTCGCGCGATACAGTGACACAAACCTTATATCACTGCAACATCATTACACATATCACCTCCACACATGTGCACGCATACACACATACACATTTTTTTTTTCAGAAATAATAAATGGATGAGTTGTACCTTTATTGTTCCCTACCCAAAGTTATATAGTTCAGAGAAATTTATCCGACACAAAATACATATAAGAGTTATTGAGGCATGCATGCTTAGTATACATACATGTTTCAATAACTTATATACTTATAAATAGGTAACTTAGATTAGCTCAGATAGGTCGCGAATATTACATAAAACAGGCGACAGTCCAAGCCGAGGTGCGCCGCGCACCCTTGAGCTAGTTGCCAAAATAAAATCGGCTGAGTGCCTTAATCGCTGGCCTCAGTAGTCCGGTGAAGCTATAAAGACCTGTCCAGGTCAACAGCGTAGTTAGTTCGAGAAAAAAAAATTGCGCAAAACAAATTTATTTATATATTATACTAGCCGTTACCCGCGGCTCCGCACGCGCTTTTTAAAAATTTATTAAACTAATGTAAATTGTGAGCAGGTGTGTACATTACAGAAACGCTTTTTCAAAAACATTTGTAACTACGATATGAACGCCATCTACTGTAACATGTAACGTGTACATTAAATATATGAATACTAATAGTTTATCGAATGGGATGGGATTTATCATCAGCAACATACCTGGAACTTCAACCTACTATATACCAAACTCGTGCTCACTAACACTATATAAGAGAGTAATGAAAATTATAAGATATACATTATCGAACAATATATCTTAAATCTTTTATTTTATAGATAGATAGATATGCTCGTATTATCGATATACTTAAGTTATTCTTATACGTTGCTATAATAACTGAGTTATGTAGAAGCAAACGTGGTAAATAAAACAATATGGCCGCCAAATTGACCAAAAACATGATACAATTGATATTACATACAAATATATGACTTTCAATTGTGTATTCTTGGAGTCAGTAAGGCACACGTCTTGTACATTAGTCTTGCACACGCGGTTGTAACATATTTTTGATGAATTTCACACGGACGAATACATAGGTAGCAGTTAATCACTACATAGTGTACCAATTCAAATAAAAAAAAATCATTAAAATTGGTTCACAATTGACTAAAATATCGATTAACATACTACATTAAAAAATACATACAACCGAACATAGTAACCTCCTCCTTTTTCGAAGTCAGTTAAAAGAAAAGTCCTCTGTCAGCTTATCTGTTCGCGATAAAGTCAAAAATTACCATTTTCACCAGTAGATAGAATGATGATTGATGGGGAAGGTTTAGGTATAATTTGCCAAGGTTTTCATTTTATTATCGGGGCGGGACAACGTCTTCCGAGCCCGCTAGTTATCTGCCCGTAAAAGCCCCGTGAAAGTCGGTCCAACCAATTAGGAGATAGTAGGATATTGC
>MU158711.1:1697515-1730793 GCA_015888305.1 Antheraea pernyi
AATATAGACAAAGTATAAAAAAAGTTTTTTTTGATCATTTGTAGCCATATCCATTCATCAAAAAGTTGTTATTTTAATTGTACATACACAAACTTTATTTTTATAATACGTAATAGAGAACAAATAAAAAATTGGAAATAAAAGTACTATAAACTTTTTGAATAGGAAAACAAAATAAACTTTGAAAATGTTAGCGTTGATACTTACCACATAACTTCAGAATTGGCAGTATGGCATGGCAACGTATATAATAATAATGAAATCTCTCAAAAGCCAAAAAGTGCCCGACTTTGAAACATTCTTCATTGGTGCTCTGCTTCTATTGGTCTTAGCGTGATGATATAGTCTAAAGCCTTCCTCGACAAATGAGCTATCTAAAACCGAAAGATTTTCTCAAATCGGACTGGTAGTTCCTGAGATCATAGCGTTCAACCAAACAAACAAACAAACTCTTCAGCTTTATATATTAGTATATAGATATATACTAGCGGGTCCGGCGGACATGTTCCTGACTTGATAATTTAAAAAAATCCTTAATGCCAACTGCAGCGTCACCAACCAACCAATTGTGAATCTAAACCATTATCGGATCCATTCCGCACAAAAATTCATCAAAATCGGTCCAGCCGTTTAGGAGGCGTTCAGTGACATACACACGTACAGAAAAAAATTATATATAAAGAAGATATATATATAGCACCGAGACAACTTAAATGACAATATTAATTTCCTATAATAATGTTTTAAGCTTTGGTATTAAGTTATTAACTGATATTATGTGCAAGCCCGGACTTACGGTTATACCTATGAAGTGCGGTCAAAAAGATTGACGAGCTCTGTAATTACTGTATGTCGTAATAATTAAATATTAGTGGGCGCCCAGTGGTCGACATTCGACCATAGTTCATTGATTTTTTTTTTGTTTAAATTTTATTAGGGTTAATATCATTGTTGAATGTAGAATGAAAAAGGGTAATTGGAACGTAAGACTAAAATAATACATACAGTCGAGCACAGCAACCTCCTTCACAACCTTTTTTGAAGTCCTTTATTGACAGATGTCAAAATGTCTTTTTTATTTACATGTGTGTATATGTTGTGTAAAATTGAAGCAGTAGTGTGAGTAATGCATATTTTAATAAATTTAATGTATTTTTAATGCATTTTATATAAAATAAGTAGCTTTCTGCACTTCTCCTCCATAACTATGCCAAATTTCACGTTCGTCCGTTCGCCCAATTCCGTTAAAAAGGGATACAAAGTACAAAAGACTTCACGTATTAATATATAATAATATGATGATAGACAGCGGATCATATATAAATGTACGGAGTGTTCGGTCTAAAGTTCGAAACATAAAAATCATGGCGACCAGATAATCAATACATAATACACACCAACACCTATTTTTATATTCCAAAGTTTTTTTTAAAATTGTACTTATAAACTAAAAGTACGTTACGCTATTGCGTTTCTTAGTTGTCACTCATCATTATATCTGTATTTATGAACGAACTGACATAAAGCCGATTTATCCTTCTTTACAACTTCTAACATACAAAATAACGTCAAAGCTGTTTAAAATAAGACCCACCCACGTGAACTACTAATATATAAGTAATATTTTTATATCACACTAGCTACGCTCGCAGGTCCGGCCGCGGTTGAATGGTTTAAAAGTGGAATCAATACAGCTCCACTTAGTAGATAGTTATAAACTTATAATAAAACGTACAACATAACCTCCATAGATATATGGAAAGTTATTATTAATCAAGTTTACACGGAAATCTGTCGAGGGGTATTCAAATTTATCAATCTCAAACAAACTAACAACAACACCGACTTACAGAAGAAAAAATATAAGCACCACACTGCTTGCCCCACTTCTACGTGGCAAGAAAATACATCGCTAAACGTGTGCTTGTTTATTAAAATCTTCGTTTTTTAAAACTTTACATTAAACGACAACATCGACGCCTTTTTATCGAAATCTGTCCCGTATTTTTTAAATGACGCGCCTAAAACGGCTGAGATCTATCATTTTATAGACTATTTATACATAATAAAGATAGTAAGCAGAAGTATCAATATCACTTTATCGAATTACAATTAAAATAATAATAAGTTTATGTAAGTTTTATAGGTTGGCCACAACTTCACCGAATGTTAAATGACCAAAATAATAAACACGCTATAGGAAGGCTGCCGCTCAAGTGCCGCTGCCGGAACATACCTATAGATGCCATCTAGTCAGGCGGGCTTAGAGAAAGTACTACCAATATCTTAAGGTTCCAAAATCAGACATACTTTATTCAATTTACGACCTATGAGGTCGTTTATGAACGTCAGTCATCGAGAAGAACCGGATAGAAACTCAATTGGGCATCTTTTTAATATACCTATATTTGAAACACATGAACGTTAAGATCCCTTTTAGCGGATGCACAGAGAGAGGTGTCAATTCCAGACATCACCATCGTTCACATATTCATCCAACCTATAATAGGCTTTTGACATGGCGCTTAAAACTTAAATTCCAGCAAATCGGTAGTCTGTCTTAGGACTTTATTGTAAATCCTAACACTATTACCTAAAAAATTAGTTGTTTTTTTTCTATTGTAGCACAGCAAAATGACTGCACTGTACCTGATGGTAAGGACAGTACAATCCAAAAACAAAGGCGACCACCGAGTGACACACTATCCATCGCCGGTCGCCGCTGTCATGCCGGCCATCGAAGAGCTGGATATGCACAGGCTGATCCCGAAACGCGACCCGCAGAAGCGAATCACTATTACGGGCTTTTTCGCCACATACATGGTGGTTGTGACCCAGTCAGGCTGTAAAACCATACCACCCCGCTTTCGCCATTACCTCGTTCGTTATTCAGTAGGGTGCACCATGTGCAGATGAGGTTGGCTTGGATGTCTCAAGTCTTAGATGTTATTCGACACCCCTTACACCCCCCAAAGTTGTCTGTCTGTCTGTAAAGTTGGTTTACGATAATTTTACGTGATAACGTCATAAGAAGAAACGCATCGCCCGACGGAGTGGAAGAGAAGGATGCTATACAAGACGAACGATTAGGCCGATCGTACCTCTCTATCGCGTGTTCCGCGCTCTCGCTTGCACGCTCGGCTCGGCCGGAACGTAACAATGAGTTTTTTCGTACATGCAACCGGCGATCATCGATTTATAAGACGTTATCCAAAACTGTTACTGGTCTCACTAAGTCTAGGACGAATTTCATTAAGATACTTTCTTTCACTGAAAGCTCAGATTTATTGCAGGATTTTAAGCTTACGTTGATCGAAGCGATGTACGAATACCCTCCCTTGATATTAGTTGGCCAGACAACATGACAACGAGCGGCGCCTCAGCCTGTGTTATTTATTCACGAACCAAAAATAATTGAGTGTCTTATACTACAAGAAAAATGCGAAATCTGGTGTCAGTTCAAATTCCACGACGGTACGAAAATAAAACGAAAGAAAACCTTTTAAATCGTGGCCGACCCGAGGCATGACATAAAATTACAGTGCAAAATCTGCTTTGTTTTGTGTTGACGGTGAGATTCCGCCGCAGATAGCGTCTTAGGGCGAATACCGAAACAGGTTTGTACTAAAAAGTGGTCGACGCGAGTCGTTGCCTCCATTCATTCACCTGCCCCAGATGACAGTGCGTACGCGTTTTTATAAATTAAAACGAATTTTATACATTACATTGTCCTTAAAGTATAGAAGCGTCTAGAACATTTGCAATTTTTGCAGCTGTCCCCTTAAATGTTTTGATGGTATTGGATTTTCACAATAATTGCGTTGTGATCAGTAATTAAATTAATTTCAATTCTCTAAAGCAATTCGCTGACCCAAAGTAAGTTTTAGAATGGAGGGAAATCCAATTATGCGTCCCACTTACTCGTCTTTAATAAATCAATTCTGCGAGCAAGCATGTAACTCAACACGCGTTTGTTTAGCACTAAGTACATTTGTTTCCTTTGTTTTCTTTACCATTGAGACACGGTGTCTCTAAGATCTTGGCTCCTGGAGCGACAGTCTTATCACCTCATAGAAGGGCCGAGTTATTCATACAGACTTACATTTTCTATTCACATGTTATGTATATTATGTATTCACATTTTGTAAAGAACCGGCATGATCTAAATAATAGAAACTGTAACAAACTAGTCGTCCCATGTTTCAGACTTAGTAAAACCAGTAATAGTTTCTTAGACAATAGTGTATGGTTTTATGATAAAGTCCCAAAACATATTACCGATTTGCCGGACTGTAAAATTAAGCGCCATGTCAAGTAGGTTTTAGTGTTGAAAGGCTATTATAGAGTAGATCAATATGTGAACGATGGTGATGTCTGGAATAGACTCCTCTCTGTGTATCCACTAAAAACGGTATTGTAACGTATAATGTATTCGAAATATATAGACATACTCGTATGTTAAAAAGATGTACCCGATTGAGTTTCTTGCCGATTCTTCTCGATGACTAAGTTGTTTTCAGAACCGGTGGTAGTTTTGACGTTCATAGGCGCCTTATTCGGGCCTAAACCGAATAAAGTATTTTTGATTTGATTAGATTTTGATTATGTTCCTCTGGTCTGCGTGCGGTTCAATATATTAAAAATGAAAAACTTAAAACTAATCCAGTAAAGTGGTAGTCTGTTACGTAATTATCAAATAGTGTTGAGAAACATCGTTATTGAGATATATAAAAAAGTACTAGCTGTGCGCGCGACTTCGTCCGCGTGGAACCTTATGTACAAAACAGTGACCAATAAAGTCATCTGAATGTATTAAGTATAATTACTTATTTACTTTTTTCTCGTACGTAAAACGTAAAATTACAAACTTTAGTTAATTAAAAAATACCATAACGTTTGATAAAGAGAACCGATTTTGATGAAACAAAGACTAAATGTTACTCGAAAATATGCTTCATGATTTCCTTGAAAAAGTTTTGTCAATAACGTAGTACTTTAACAGCGATGCGTGTTCAAACAAATATACAGACTGACATTTCTAAAAATGACTGAAATGTATTTTATTACTTATTCTTTACTACAACAATTTTTTTTCAAAAATCTAAAAAGTTCAGACGCCTTATATTTACATTCTTATTGTATGTATAGATAAAAATGTAACTGACAAGCCCTTTCCCCCGGCTTCACGCGCGTTAATTAAATTTTGAAATATTCTTCTGAAACATTGTTTTTTTTTATTAAAAATGCCATATATCCTTTTTTGTAAACTTGATAATATGTATGTAAAATTTCATAACATTCGGTTCACGTTTTTTTCGAACTGACTACTTAATTTTACTAATTAAGGCGTAATAACATAACAAACAAACTCACATTAACATTTATTATTAATTGATTAACATTTATAATTAATTGATTAACTTTTCTGAAGAAATTGAATGTTCAGTTAACATACAACCGAATATTCGTAATACATAATCTTTACATAGTAGTAAAATGAAGTCGCTTCCGCTGCCTGTTCCCTTAAATCTGTTAAAGTATCGAACGGATTTTAATACAGTTTTTAGCAATAGATAGAGTGATTCAAGAGGAAGGATTATATGTTAACGCATATAATAGTACAGAAAAGCCGAAAAATTCAAAGATTTGTAATGTGATGTCGTAATAAACACATTTTTGTGCGCTTAAATCGTAAACGCTGGCTAAACCTATAGATCAAATTAATGTACTACGGAATTATATATCTTAAAAAGGTCGATAAAAAATGGTATATATTTATCGCTAAAGGATAACCCACAGTAGACATTTTTATTTTTTAACAAAAATAATGATGTGTTATTTATTTACCAAGCTATTTTATACAATACAGTATTATTCCTTATCCAATTAAATACATTATATACGTTGTACATGTCATGTAGATCAAAACTGCCCTTAACAGTATTTCATTAAAATGGATATCTACACAGCACCCGTGCGAAGCTGGGGCGGGTCGCCAGTATAACATAAAACATAAATTTTGAATACTTCATATCACCTGCAGCGCCACGAGACCGCTTCGTTAAGAATTCCATTATATATGAGCGCCCATAAAATTGACCGCGTCATTATTTTTTAAGCGCCACTATTAATAGAAGTTAAGAATAGCTACTATTTTAATGGACAGTTTCAATATCTTACCGTTGACTACAGATTTATTATATAAGTTATACAAATTTTCCAGGAGGTGACAGTCAATTTTTTATTAGAATCCGTTTCTTTTAATATACCGTCGATTTATTTTTCTTTTCAAGCAATAGGCAGACTTTTATATACAGGCTGAAAGTTTAGATAATAGCAATATTTATGCAGGATATTTTGCACTCGGTTGACGACAATTTAGGACGACCTAAATCAAATAAAAAAGTAGGTGCTTAATATATGACCTAATTATCTAGAAAACTACAAAAATTATACGGAACCCTCTACGCTTCTATATTAAAGCACAGAGACAACGACCGTCGGATGTTTTCACTTTAACTTGAAAGTAAACGTGGGAACGTCAGGAATAAAACAAAAGGGTTTATTGTCCGTTTTATTATCGAAGGTTATTAACTCCGGATCGCCCCTTACAGCTTTGGGTACCGGTTATCGCATCTAGGTCTGTTACGATTATGTTTATACTTTTGTAAGTCTTAGAACACACTTTAACTTAGGTTCTCTTTGTTATTTATTTATATTTGCTTTGATATTATTATTTTATATGTTAAATGTGTCCATGAAGTATTATATCCTAAAATACTGCGAGTATTTAACCATTCACCTGGTATAATATAAGGGATTAGATATTTATATACTGTTATTATGTTCATTAGATACGTTAAAATACTTCACCCGTCTTCGAAAATTATATGTAAACTTGTATTAGAAATTACTAATTCTAGCTATAAGCATCCAGTTTTATTACTGGAGACGCAAAAACTACTCGATAGATTTAAATCACATTTTTTTAGTTTTTTGGTCCTTATCCAAAAATTACAAACATTGTTTAATGTGGTAGGTGGTAGAGCCACGCTGAAGCTATTACTGGTTTCAGGACGAATGGGTCGGCTCGCCCGGGGTTGTACCACCCTCTCACAGAAAACCGACGTGAAGTAACAATGCTTTGCAATGCATTGCTACGTTTCGTTGGGTCAGTGAAAACTCTTCCCCTTCCTCCTCTCCCCTTCCGCTTCCCTTCCTCTCCCTCCAACACAGGCTGGCAAGGCACTTGCGACACCCCTGGTGTTGCGAGTGTCTATGGACGGTGGTGATTACTTAACATCAGGTGACCCCCACCTGTCCGTTTGCCTACTATGACAATAAAAAAAAAATGTAGAGGTATCGTTTTTTATATGACAATTATAAGCAATACCTATTCAACGATGAATTACTTGTCGTGAAGAGTCGGGCAATCGGTTCGACGAGCATGCACAGACGAAGTCGCAGGTATCAGCTAGTTTCGTAATAATTTAGATGTCTGTGATCCAAAGACATTGTATCCTTACACGTCTGTCCTTTTACAATTATGGCATATCAGCTTTAATTAGCACTAGCTTTTGCTCGCGGCATAGTTTGCGTTGACATAGATGCTGAAAATAGAATAAGCGCTTTTTGTGTTTATTCATTAGAAACAAAAAAATGTACAATTTATTTACGTAAATGCAGTGGTTGTATCGATTATGCTTAAAAACATCGGTTTATCATTCCATGATAATTATCGTACTACGGATGGCATATTTGGCACGCTTCAACATATTCCCAGAGCGTTCGAAAGAAGACTTGATTGCGTATTTCCTGCGATAATTTGACTCGTTTCAAGCGCGACTGAAAGACCCATTTCCTGCCTTTTACCGGCGACCGTACTATGAAGTGACAAAACAAAAGCCATATATATTTTGTAACAAATGAGGCAATAACTGCTGCATGTATCATTTACATTATTTTAATTTCATATCACACTGTTACATTAATTATTAATAAGCTTTTTTGTAATTGTTTATTTCACAACCGAACGCCTTGGCACGTATAATATAATCTGTTTTTAAAACAAAAATATCTAATTACGATGCATGTGGTCGTAACTTAATCACGTATCTTTCTAAGTACCTATTCTTTAATAAAAAAACATGTAAAATCGTTCAAATCAAATATGATCATACGAATGAATTTAAAAAAACATTTATACCTGTGGATTACAGTGGGATAATACATTATAAGTAAACAAAACAAAATAAAAATCTTCATTTACTTTATTCGTCGTGTCAGCTATCAAATTTCTTTCTAAAGTTTCTATTAAAGTATTCACGTGCGTCTTAATTGATAGAAAGGCGTCGCGTGCCGCGTCATAGATTTCACAATCAAATGATAACTATTTATCTGAATGAAAATATACACCAAAGCATCCATTGCTTGAGGCAGCCATTAATTGTTATTATACTCATTTAACTGAAGCCGAAAACTGTATGTCATTATTCGTTGAATAGGTACTTACGCCGCCGCGCCAACATAAAAGATTAGAAGTATTTATCCGTTGAATTAAAAACCGCGGTGTCTACAGTAAAGGAAAGCGTACGTTTGTTATGTATTAAAATATATCTGTAAAAAACACATAAACTAAGAATAAATAAATACAAATAAAAGCTGTTACATATTTATTGTAAACTAGCTGTGCCCGCGGATTCATCTGCGTGGAACCTAATGTGACTAATAAAACCAGCTAAATGTATTAAATCCATTTACTTATCTACTTCGATCAACAATAACTAGATAAAGGGTTGGCGCGAAAAATACGTCTCGATAAATAACAGCTCACTTGAAATGTGTGCCCTTATTTTGTTTCACATGCCGCTGTGTATTCAAAAAATGCAAAAATAATACCCGAAAAAGCAATTTAACGGCCGGAGTATCTTACTTTCGCTAAATACATGTTGAATAAGTTATATTTTAAGCTTTAAACTAACAAATAATATCATATTTTGAACAAAATTACCGATTTTAAGCCTGTGATACAAATGTTTGGCCTCGCCACGCACAAACACGCACAATAACGGGAAAACGTACTTTATTCATTACGTGTTAAGGTTGGATTCACACTAAATGTTGTTTATGTTGTCTTTTCATTTGTGAGGGGAGTAATTTATTACTTTGCTCGTTTTATCGTAAGTATTAGATAATATTTTGAACAATTGTGACTTTATTACTAGGTGTTATGGTTGTAATTAGGTTGAACTTAAAACTGTTTTAAAACTTTTCTTCTCCCTTTCTTAGTAAACAAATAGCCACACATAAGTATATATTTACGCGGACAGGATTTAGCTTCGATTTTGTACGTGACCCTTTATATAGTTATTGTTGATCGAAGCTTATCTACTTTTCTCTATGACTCAAGTCGCGTCGTCAGTACAATTACAATAATTTTTGATAAAGTGAACCTATTTTAATGAAATCAAGACTAAATGTTGTTCGAGACGAGGTGTGGTTTTATCGTGAACGCAGTAACCTAGCAATGGTGCGTGTTCAAACAAACAGACTGACAGATAGACAGATAAATATTTCTAAAAATGGTTGAAATGTACTTTATTACTTATTCCAAAACACCTGCAACAGGTGTACATACATACATACAGGCATAAATTCTTATTATATGTATAGAATAGCGGGCCCGACGGACATTGTCCTGTCTTGATAATAACCGCAATGTCAACCGCAACGCCACCTACCACATCCAATTGTGAATCTAAACCATTCTCGGATCCACTCAAACACGCACACAAAATTTCATCAAAATCGGTCCAGCCGTTTAGGAGGGGTTCAGTGACATACACACGTACAGAAGATATATAAAGATAACAACAAACAACTACCTATATTATACGATAATTTAACCCAAAATAACAACTTGCTCATTGAAACTTAGAAAATATAGGCATATAATACTCAATTTCTATTAAAATATGAGCATCTTGAGCATGTAACATATCCGTTTAATATAAACGATGAACTGAAATTTTCTCGACAAAGCCATTCAATTTTGTGCTGCTCAATTTTCCGTGTGTAGTAATAAATGTTAGTAGAAAATATTATAATCAAAAATAATATTATAATTACGTACGAGCACAGATTTGAAATAAGCAACCATATATTAATGGTTTTAATATCGAATTTGTTATTTAATATCTTTTATAATAATAATAATTACCGATTTCTGAAGTTAAGATGAAATTGCTGTTCGATTCTTGCTAATTTTTAAGGTTAAATTAGCACATTTGAATGGCGAAATATGCCGTTCTTCAAATCAAGTTAAAACAGAAGAAGCTCTGATGATTTACAATGGAAAGAGCATTCGACCCATGTATAAATAAATAACTACATCTGTATAAAAAATGATAAATGGCTTCACGTAAAAAATATGGGATAGATTTCAATAGAAAAAAAAAATTTTACTTAGACAATTATCTAAAAAAATATTACCATATTTTAATATGAAGTTATTATTTTTAAGAGACTGAAATTTTTATAAATACTACGCGTTTAGAATCCTGTATTTTCTTGTTGTTGAGAAGTGACAGAATGTGGTGCGCATGACAACGTATTCTTAGCTAGTGTTAACTATGAATAGCACTGTTTGCAATTTCTTTAGCGACATAAAACGGAATACATTCATCGCTATTTCGTATTAACGCCACCGCGACCGAACCGAGACGAACCTGTTTAGAGATATTCTATATTGAGACAGGATAATAACAATGTCCATCAGATAATTGGTCTTTTCTTTTATTAGCACCTTGATGATTTTTAAGTTAAAACAAAACAGTTTTGTCTCGTCTCGGTTAGGTTAGACTTGTGATTTTGTTTTATCTGGCATTCTCACCTGTGTTGCCCTGCTAGGTGCAGATCTCCAAGAGGAATCCACCGCGAAAAGAAAAGATTAGACTTGCGAAACAATGACAGTGAGAGCCGGCCGCGGCACCGTTCGGCGAGCGCATCTCTTTTTTTTCCAACTGACTACGCTATTGACCAAGCAAGGTCTTAACAGCTTCACCGGACTACTACCGGTGAGCGCATCTCAGTTGCGGTGGCGTCAATATGTAAGTACCGCTTCAGTAAAGGAAACCGCTGCGAGTGAAGTCTTCAATAGAGTGTACGTGGTAAATAAAATAATAAGTAGGTATACTCGCGCTTCCGCTACCCACGCGGGACGCTCTAAACACGTTTACCTATCCACTAATGCCACAAAATAATATTGATATATTTTATTAACAAGCGCAGCGGCTTTGTGACTTTGCCTACATTTTTTAGGAAAGTAATTAATGTGTTTACAAACTTGTACCAAAACAAGTATCTAATGATATAAATACCGTAAATTACCAAATTTCTTGTTCTGGTGGTAATAATGAATAAATTTCGACGCTTACATAGTTAAGTATGTGAAATTTCATTTCTGAACTAGCTGACCCGTGCAACTTCGTCTGCACCAAATCGGTTATTACCGGTTTCAATTGTATTTTTAAATGTTAAATATATTAAAAAACCTACAACCTAAATGCAGCGACATCTACCGTTTCCAATTATGAATCCAAACTATCCAGGGACACACTCAAACATATACCCAGTTGGCATATGAGAAATTATTTAAAATAAGATTAGAACCCGTTCGCACTCGCAGCATCACCTACCGGGTCCATTTAAGATAAAAACTAACCTACATCTATTAGCGATAAATGATTTTTTGTCGATTTCAATTACACTCCTTGTGATTAACTATTGAAAATATATATTTGCCAAAATAAACGTTAGCTATAACACTGAGATATAATATACCATACTAACATTTAAAAAAATTCAAAATCAGATCGGTGGTACCAGGGATTCCCCGAATACAGAACGATAAAAATATGAAATATAGCTTAAATGTTTAAAAGCTAATCTGTCTGCTATTATATAGCACTAAGAAAATTTACCAAAATCCAACAAGAATTTTATTAATTACAAATTTATTACTTTCGTCCGTTATCCTGGCGAAACCCTTTTTTTTCGAACTGACTACGCTATTGACCAAGCAAGGTCTTAACAGCTTCACCGGACTACCTGGACAATCCCTTGTGTTTTATGAGACAAAAAGTAATATGTTGTAATATTAATTATCACTGTGTCAAGCTTCGTCAAAAACGGCTCAGTACTTTCAGAGAGATGCGTGTTCACAGGGACAGACATACAGACAGACAAAAATTGTAAAAGGATTATTTCTGGCTTTTATATCGATAACAAATAATTTTCAAAAAATATTTAACGTACAGATTTGACCTTGTTACAGTTTATATATATATATATATATATCTAGATATTTAATAGAGATAGAAGATATGTTATACTATAATAGACTTAACAATTACGATATGATTTCCAATAATTTAAATAATTTTCGTTATTCGAAACACAGTGACAATGTGTAAATGACAGTCAACTAACTTTATGTCTAACTAGCTGTTCCCGCGACTTCGTCCGCGTGGAATAGATACTTTAGGCTAACGCTAGGCACTCAGCGAAGGCTCTCAAAACGAAAAAAAAAAACAATTTTGAAACACTCTTCATTGGTGCTCCGCTCCTATTGGTCTTAGCCTAGCCTTCCTCGATAAATGAACTATCTAACACAGAGAATTTTTCAAATCGGACCATTAGTTCCTGAGATCAGCGCATTCCACCAAACAAACAAACCCGCCAGCTTTATAATATTAGTATAGATTAACACTGTATACAGTAGAGCAACCGAACGACAGTTCCAGATGTTTAGTCCTTGGAGCCCGCATGCCTCAGAGGTTAAGAAAAATAAAGGAAAAAACCATTTTTTTTTCACTTTTCGATATTGTAATTGCGAGCATGAAGATAGTAGATAGTATGTGAATAACCTTATCATTTAAGACATACGAGAATCTAAGAAAGATGGTGGTGTTATCGAAGCTCGCTCGATCCTAAACTTGTGCCATGCCGACATTTAATTTAACTTAACCCTTAAGATATTATCTGAATTTTTACTTAAAAAATATAAATAATATAAATAACAAGTAATTTTGTATAAGTTTTGATATAAAAAAATAACTTTTTTTAACTGACATCAAATGTCGATTGTAGCCGCCTTACGAAATATATAAGACACTATTCGTTTAATTGGTTGCCACAAGAAGAAAGAAGAAGACCTTCAACGAAAAGTTGAAGTAGTTTTAAGGAGCTAAAGGGCTAACATGTTTTGAAGTGAAACTTCTTATGGAAGGGCATTGAATTTCAGACCTTTTTGTGCGACGAAAAGTGGTCAGAGTAAACACTGTGTCGGATAAAGTGTTGAAAACACCGGTTCTCTGCCGATCACCGAAGTCAAGCAGCGTCGGACGCGGTCAATACTTGAATGGGTCGGTCACCCCTGGAAACACCACGTGACGTTGGCTTTCTGTTGTATTTTTTTAATTAAAACATTTCCCTGTAATACAAAAGTTTCACTTCTATCGTGTTTCTTTACTTTTTTAATGTTTTATAATTCTGTTAAATGTTTTTTAAGACACGACGATAAAATATGATTATTTAAATTTTATCTCAAGCTATAGTGGTACGCAATGCGGCACGAACAATTCAGTAAAACATCTCAACGCCCGACGCCGCCGCTATACCATTGTTCATAAACCAAATTAATACTTCGTGGCTAAGCGCCAATGCCTACAGAGTTAACGTTTAACTGTTCACTGAATGAATATAATAATTAATAACTTATAACATATATAAGTGTTATATATTATAATAACATATATTTTATAATATATTATTACTTCATTTCGTTTATGACAAATTCCCTGTGATGGTCAATGATGAGCAGTTTGTCTAGACACTAGTCAGCGCGTCGCACTTTTAGAGAAACTCTTAAAAAATTAAACTGCAAGCGTTACTGGTCATGTTGCGCTGATAGATAAATAAAACGGCATGAGTTTCTTGGCAAGGAATGCAGTAATTTAGTGTTATTTATTGCAAAGGAGAACACTGGAAGAATAAATCCCATTTTCAATGTTTTTATGATTATATATTTAAGTTTGATACTAGGTGAGAATCGCTCGCTTTGTTGTGCATTGAATAAACATTTAATTTAAAAAAAATGGCGTAGGCAAGTATAATCTAAAAAATAAGTAGTCTAGAATCATCTATGTTCTACTCCGATACGTTAAATGCGTTAAATTTGCTATAATTATATACATGTGCCGATACAATCCGTTCATTATTAAAAAAAACACCAAAGTAAAAACATAACTTTTGCCATGTTATTTCCATTAAAATTTTGGTTCTCATGTGGCACGGTTTTATTTTAAAATAAAAGGCTGCAATTTGGCAAGATTTTTATATATTTGGAATCTATTCGGGACTATCGTGAAGAAAACTTCGAACAATACCCTAAATAAGGACCATCCTAATATACACTCATAGACAAGGAGAGCGCAAAAAAAGGTAGAATAACAGAAAACATTTTCTGATTCCGCACTGGTCGTATATCCAATTATTTTAGAATTTGAAAAAAGAATATTCACAAATTTATCAGAAGTTAAAATCTTCACAATAATCTCGCGGTGTTTCTCAGGGATCGTGATTAAATAGCACAGATAACATTGCCACCGCAAAGCTCCGTAACAAAAGCATCTCACAGATTAATTTATCACTGAGCTCCGTACCAGTACTATATATACAACAATTACCACCAGAATGGGAAAATTCAATTTGATAAACTAAATGATATTAAAGCTAACCGCGAATATCAATGAAATTTGATTATGAACATACAACTAAGAGCCTGCAGAGACCACAAAAACTCTGACATGATAGTTTCAGACTAATAATTTATAATAAAAGCCACAACGATAACTATATGTATACACGTATATATATTATTGCAAATGTTTTAACTCGTTTTTACCAACAACATTGACCAATTATGCTTTTCCTTCGTCTTTACTATTATCCTTTTAAATTACATTATACCGTGATTTAACACGCCGGCGTGGTCTGGGGGTAAATTTCGCTCCCGCACACCAGACTAGGCCCCCCTCGGCAACAGCTCAAGCCTAGGTCCATTCCCTCGGCGTGGACGCCTTGAGTACGCTGCTCGCGCGAATACAGCGACACAAAATCTTTCATCACTGCAACAACATTACACATATCACCCCTACACACGTGCACGCACGCATGCTTACACATGGAAGTGGAAGGGTTTTATTTTTATAAACTTTAATATACCATAAGAAAAATTAACTAACTCTTATTAGTTTTTAATTATTTTTCAAAAATGAGGTCAACGGTATTTACGCACTGTTAAAATAGCTGCTCCATAAGAGTACGCATAGTAGTCCATAAAAGTACACAGGGTACAACAAGAGTACATTCATAGTCTAATTGCATAAATCGCACGCATACGTTATATTTTCACATTATGAACAATCGGCATGCCATTATCTAATACATTTGCTGCATTAGATCCAATCTTGCATTATTGGCTTCCTATAAGTCTCTTCGCATCCAGGACATTTAGACAATTCAATTCAAATAATTCAGACTACAATTGATTTAGAAATGCAAAAAAGAACACAATTATTCCACTCATTTGAAATTTCACTTCTGCGGCAGTCCCTATGACTTCTTCCACTTTTTTATATATTTTTGCACGGATTTTTCGATTTTCTATTAGCTTACTCTAGATTCTGTGTTTAGTTATTTAATTCTTTTTAATGTCTTCTTCTTAGTCCTTCCTCTAATTCTCTCGTATATTTCCCATATGTTATAATTTTTAACAGTATACAAGAGTGTGCGGTATTGCGGTATTCCTAAGAATATATATGCGAGCGCACTCTTGAGGAAGGGTTCATATAAAAGATATCAACCACTTACGTCATCTTTGGTAATACAATTGTAATAATCACGATACATGTACATAATTAATAGTTTTAGATATATTTATATTAGAATTGACCCTTTCGAGTATAACTAACACGATATACTGTATTGAAATTGAGAAAATATTTTAACAAAACAGTCTAAAATCATGAACTTTATCTTTTACCATTAAAATCAGCTTATTTTGCTCTAAATTTCTTGACGCACGTTTATCGTTTACTGAAGCTTAAAATACAATTGATCTTCCTACGTGTCGTTTCCAATTGTGGCCAATATCAACGCTGCGTACTCTTATGGACCGCACACTCCTGTGGCACGTTACCCAACGTTTTATTTCACGCAGGTAGAGGAGGAAAAATGGAGGGAAAGGATGAAAAGGATTAAACTTGTCCAGTAGGCAATTGGTTTGTCCTATTGGAAATCGCATTTGCAACCTACATGGTTTTAATCAGACACTTTCTTCCTCTACAGTATTCGGAATTCTATCAACTTGTAACCATGTGGACTTAGAGTTCATATTCATACGGAAAGGCGAAAACTCTTCAATATACTTTCCTAAAGTATCTCTTTGCAAGTTAAAAATATTCCGTTAAGATAAGATTTTGTGACGTCCTCGAAATATTTTTATATGAAACTAGGCCAAGACATCTATTGACATTCTTATGGTTTTTAAGTATTTTAAACTGCATATCCGATGGCTCTTAGTTATGCGGATTATATGAGCGGTCTAAGTATGCGGTAAACACTTTAGAAAAATGTACATATAATTCCTAACAACAGTTGAAGTAATATTGTTAGCAATTACGTATACTGGATATTTATACATATAAAGATCAATTGCCGAATATATATACACACATCGCTTCAGAATATTTTAGCTTATTTTTTGTTGTTGTGTTTAATTATGTGGCCAGTGTTTTATAAAAGCAAATGTTTGAAAAGTCGTACGGAAAAGTAACAAAAACATTGGTCTAAAAGAATCCATATAAGAAAGTGAGTGGGTCAGAAAACAGTAGGGAGATGTTGATACATATTTACAAAATTACCAGATTGACGTTCAGTTATTCAGTTGTCACTTTATACACATTGGTCATACCAACAAGTACAAGTACATGGTCGTACTGTAAAGGAATGATTTGATCTCATTTTCTTTCTTAGAACACCCGTGGAAAACCGGGGCAGGTAGCTACACGTACAGGTAGCTACTATAGAGTACAAATTTACCACAAATTGTATACTATTTCAAGTATTGTGACAAAGGAACCTTTTACTCGTATACCATCTCATAAAATGTTATTCAAATAATTTACCCGCGTTTCCCCTTTTTTCCGAGTTATTAGATTGTTTTTATAGAAACAAAAAATAGACACAATTGATAACGATATTGACCTATTCTGGAAGGAAATCATCTATATAGGTAATAATATTAATATACCAGCGAGTTATTACATGTTTTTACCATTTCTAAAAATATTTAACAGTAAAAATATTTTTGAAAGTTCGTTACTATTATTTCATTCTGTTTATAGTAGTTTATTGATGGATTTATCGCTGGATCTTCTTCTTCTTCTTCCTATCGTTTTCCCTGCCTGGTGCCAGGATCCGCTTTCCTACTTAGCTTTCTCCACTTTGCCCGGTCTTCGGCATCCATTTGTGTGAGGTTATTCGCCTTTATGTCCGCCTTCACCACGTCCAGCCAGCGTTTTTTGGGCCTACCGCGGGACCTTAGGCCTTGTACAGTGATGTTGAGACATCTATTTCCAACATAGTCTGGAGGCCTGTGACTTATGTGACCGTACCAGCGAAGACGACTCTCCTGCAGTTTGTCTGCGATGTCACGGACTCCAAGACTACGACTACAAGTGACATATTTGTGACATTATATGAAGTGACTGCCGTCTGACCTTTATAACCTCGAGGGGGATATTTAATATTGGATATTTAAAAAAAATACTTTATAGGTTTTAGCGTTTAAACACAATATCATTTGATGTTAAAAGACAATATAGTCTAAGATAGTAAACACGCTAAAGCCAGAGGGTCTGGCTCTTAAGTGTAGCTGCCGGAACACTGGTGCTTGGTGACAGATCTTCAACTCGACGGTGGTAGCTAGCTAGCCACACTTAGAACAAGCCCTACTACTACTATACTATGATCTGATCACAATGTTTACCTTTTTTTATTGTAGCACGGAAAAATGACTACACTGTGCCTGATGATAAGCATAGTACAATCCATAAACAATGGCGAGTGACACAGTATCCATCGCCGGTCGCCGCTGTCATGCCGGCCTGAGAAAAACTGGATATGCACAGGCTGATCCCGAAACGCGACCCGCATAAACGAATCACTATGACGGGCTCTTTCGCCATATACATGGTGGTCGCGACCCAGCCAAGCTGTAAAACCCTACCGCCCCACTATCGCCATTGCCTCGTTCGTTATTTAGCAGGGTGCACCACGTGCAGGTGAGGTTGGCTTGAGTGTCTCAAGTCTTAGATGTTTATTCGATACCCCTTACACCCCAAAACGCCCCAAAACGCCCCAAACTTACACCTACAACGCTTTAACTCGGTCGCAAGGATTCGAACTTACGTCCATCGACGCTAAGTCCGGACACGCTGACAACTGAGTCATCATAATCTTAAACGTTAACTTTCCGTAGATTTAATACTTACGAGGTTTATATTACATCAGAAAATACAACAAAATGATACCACGTATGTACAAAGTATGTGTATACAATGGATATAATATACGCGGGGTGGTAGGGTTTCACAGCTTGTCTGCGTCGCAACCACCATGTATATGGCGAAAAAGCCCGTAACAGTAATTCGCTTCTGCGGGTTGCGTTTCGGGATCAGCCTGTGCATATCCAGCTTTTTTGCAGGCCGGCATGATAGTGGCGACTGGCGATGAGTCACTCGGTCGTCGCCATTGTTTCTGGATTGTACTGTGCTTACCATCAGGCATAATGCAGTCATTATGCCGTGCTACAATAAAAAAAAACCTAATTCCGGGTTGAACAAACTACACACGCCATATTATACGAAAAAAATTGGTAACAAGAATCCGTAGATATATCCTTTTAGGCACATTGACATGCAAAACAGCCAAACAATAGAGTTTATACGTAAATTCCATCGATATACAAAAAACAACAAACGCTTAGACATCGTAATTTTACAACAATATAAGCCCAACATGAGCAGGGTTGGCAAAAGTAATTCAGTGTTACAGATTTCAACTTATTTGTCCTCCAAGACCAGAAAACTCATCATCGTCTTACTCTTGTCCCACCTAAGTAGGGTCGGCAGAACATGTTCTTCTCTTGCATTCTCCTTTGTCAGATGTTATCTCAGTATTCACACGTTTATACACATATAACTTTTCACACAATGCATTCACGCCTTTTTGGTTTCCCTCTACTCTCATATCCACACACTTTCACACTCCACACTCCAATACCATAAACTGAGGTACCTAAGATACTTTTCAAAATTTCGGTTTATCCTTACAAATTCTATAAACCTATAATTTTGAATGTGAGTTTGTTACCATTTCACGCTATATATATTTAACCAATTAACATGAATGAATTAACACGTTTTCAGGGGTTCAGAAATGGACATACGGTATTTTTTATCCAAAATAAAGGGATAAATTAAACTATTCATTTTTTTGTTTTTGAGTTCACATAAAGATATTTAGAATTAGTAATTAAAGGGAGAGAAGGGTGATCGCAATTTGATAAGAGTCACTTCTCTTTCTCTTGATGCGTTACATTAGCATTATATAAAAGTCACAAAGTATTCTTTCTATTCTTTCTTTCTTTCTATCATAACGAATATCTATCGTAGAAAATATTTAAAATACCAAGGAATAGCGTAAAGATGCAATAGTCAGTGTCATCATCTTACCCTCATATCACCTTAATAAGGTCGACACAAAATGTATCCTCTTCCACTCTCCTTCAGTTATCAACTCTGTGTCCACACCTTCCATGTCTTCTTAGGTCTTCTTCTACTCCTATATCCGTTCATCTTCATACTTATCACTTTTTAGTTACATTCATCCCTGCTCACAACATGCTGGTATTAAACTTTTTTTTTTTTTATATTTGGTAAAGTATACAAGTCATGTAGATGACTATAGTAGGTGATTTGAAAAATAATAATTATAACTCTCAAATTCAGAACTAGCATAAATTATAGCAGGTATTAAATAATAAGTAAGTATTAGAAAGTATGCAGTTTTTAGAATATTCTAAAACGTAATAACTTTAATAATAACAATAACATATAATGAAAAGGCTCTAATAATAAAATGGTGCCATCGGCTGACACGAGTAAATTTCTGCCGTGTCGATAATTTCCTCAAGCGGTACGGTACTACATAACAAATTTCTGTTGAGATATGTCACGTCTACACATAAATGAAACGAAATAAATTCGCATATTCATGTTACAAGTATCTAACAACTTTGTTCGCGTATTTTTGTCACTATAATTAATTATCTCCACCTGTACGGTCGAATGCACGGTGTTTATTTAGCGGAAAATATTCGTGGAAGTCACGATTTTCATCACACCCGAGGTTTATAAAATCTGCGCGTGGGTGGTATTACAACATTTTAACTAAACGTATACAATTTTAATGTGCTTAACTAAAAAAAGTATACCTACCAATATATAGTGTGTCTCTAATATAAATTATGTTACTCAGATTCTGAAGTTTTAGGAAAAAACAACGTCCATTGATCGGTCTATCTTACTTTGAAAACCTATACAAATTACTTTATCTATATGTCAGCGTAAAGTTCCCATATACTGTTAAAACATTTATTTATGTGTACCATCATAAATATAACCTTGAACCTTAAGAAAGACTATAAAAGGCGTAATGCAAAAAGTCCGGGTATCAACGATTCCTACTTCTTTGATTTACACAATGTGTGCTCGTGCCCGTGATCGTAAGACCACTGATCACACCGCCATTGATAGACGGCTAATTTCGCTCCAGCACACCTGCCGCGACAGCGTCTCAAGCCTAAACTCGATCCTCCAGAGTGAAGTCCTAGAGCACACTGCTATCCCGATACACCGACACCGTATTCACTAGACATCAACACGACATGCACATACAGTAGATTTTTTTTTATTAGTTAGTCTTAGCCAAAATTGACAGATTCGAAATATGTGTGCTCGTTCATGTGTCATTTTTTACGATACGCATATGTGTTTCTTATACTTCAATAGTTAGCTTAGCTCTCGTGGATAGTATAGCTCAATTCGCAGTATTGCAGGCAAACCGACGTTCGACCACTTTAACACCTTTATTCTAGTTGCTATTCGACTTAGTGCCTTAAGCGCTCACCCTAAAAGCCCAGTGAAGCTGTTAAGGCCCATTAGACCATCAGCGTTTGTGAGAGTTAACAACAAAAAGAAGGAGAAAAATATATACACCGACTACTCATCCAATCGGTTCTAACAAAGTGTCCTCAGCAAAGTCTGTACATACTACGTAATTGTAACCGAATCGCTACACTATAACGTAAGCGAAGCTTAAAAAAGATACTCTCACAATATATGCAAGTGGATCAATTTCAATCACTCTAAAGCAGAGTTGATTAAACGCCAGCGTGTGATTGTGAAACCAATTTCGAATATCGAACGAACCGTACGCAAATAAATCTCGCAGCGTAACGTAGAGACATGACACTTATTGCAATCCCGAACATTGATTGATGAAACTGATATAGTTATTCAACACAAAAGAACGGATCCTATCTTTATAATAGCGCTCGCAAATCGTCCACGAAAGTGCGATCGGACTGGGAAATGTGAAATCCAATTTTAAAACCGGGCTATCATTGAAATAAATCTCTCGTTGGAAAATAAAGTTGTCGCTGAAACTTGGTTTATTGGAAGCGTTTGACAAGAGTACGCAATGAATAACAAAGATTATCATATTATGTATGATTTATTTAAAAAATAAATTTTATTAAATTGCTATACGGGCATAATGAACGACCGTTAATCTTAGAATCCATTCCAATTAATAGCAATTAAAAATAATCGTGATTCGATCTTTAAATAAGATTGAGAATTGTTTCATTTTATAATAGGTACTTCTTTCAAGAAATATAACTCTTAATATTTCCATGAAAACGTAATAGTTTTGTATCTTCCAGTTTGGTCGTTTATTTGTTTCTTTTTTCATTTGTATTTATTAACAGCACCAACAATCAATAGTCTAATTAAGACACCAACCTCTATTTATGTCACCAACACCTGTGTTAGATACATTTTTGTTTTGAAAATCAATTTCAGACGTTGAAAAAAGACATTTCGATTAATATAATGCGCGTTGCGTATTTGAAACCAAAAAGAAAAATACAGCAATGAAAAGGCTATATTATAAACTTGTTCATTTAAATAATCTTCTATACATATAAATAAAAATCAATAACTGACTATATATCAGGTGAAAGGTTAAACGCTCGCAGAGTATTCTCCATAAATATTGCTACTGTCTAAACATTCAGCTTGTAAAAGCGTATTACTTGCAAACGGCTGCATCTATTTGGCTAGTTCTTTTGTTTTGTCATGTTTGTAATTGTCAAGATAAGTTTCGTATGAAGGAAAATGTTTGAAAAATCATACTGAGAAATGAGCATTTTGGATAAAAAAAATAACCATATAAAATTTGTGGTGAGATAGAAAACAGTTTGGAGATCTCCATAAAAAGTCGTGTACTTGTTATGTCACTTCTATGATTCTTAGGTATAATTTCGCGCGGTAATTAACACTATTTTTAGGTTTGTAGGTTTTTAGATCTTCTTTTATACATCGTTTATTTTTAATTAAATAAACTGGAAGTCGGCATATTACATAGCATTTTAGCAAAACCTTCGGGTAAAGTTGCTATGTGAAATGAGTAAAAGATGATTTTATAAAAGAACTTGTACGAAAGGCTAATGTTAGTATAATTAGGTTATGATGAGGCTGCTGTGACTAGGACTCAAAAGCCCATAAATAATAAAAAAAATATATATTTATGTATTTCCGAAATAAAAAAATGTAGCCTCAAATTTTCTGCCTATAGAATCTAGCAAAACAACGTATGCTAACCGGGTCAGCTAATATACTATAGAAACAATTGAAATGCATGTGCAAATAATGCTCATATATAAAATACTAAATCTAGGTGTGTTAGTCGGTCGGATCAGGTGCCAATAAAATAAATTCAATTCAAAGAGAGAATCGATCGAATGCAATTGCCGTGTAACGCCCGTACAGCCCGAAACTAATAAAAGAAAAACTAGTCTCGCTACTAACAGCCGTACTCAATAGGTATACCTTTTCTATTATTTAGTATTTGACGAAACTCATCTGATATTAAATAATGTATATATATATTAAAAAAATGTGTTCAAGATGGCAAACACGATAAAATTAGAAGGGTACTAGGAACACACCGACAATGCTAAGTAAGCTAAGTAGCTTGGTAAGCTCCTGGCTACAGAGTTCTTACCCCTAGCAAGGCGTGTTGTTTCCACCATGTGGAAATAACACATGGATAGGAGTTCTGTAGACCGATGCATTTGGTATAAAACGTTTGAAGATAAGTTATGGGATTCTCCTTGGCTTGACCATGCTAGGCTTTTTGGGCGGGAACTGATTGCAGCGTTCAGG
Organism: Antheraea pernyi; assembly: GCA_015888305.1. Lineage (NCBI taxonomy): Eukaryota > Metazoa > Arthropoda > Insecta > Lepidoptera > Saturniidae > Antheraea > Antheraea pernyi. Next base: position 1,721,152 of record MU158711.1, read on the forward strand.
ATCCGATCCGGTCACATGCCCCATAATAAATACCATTTTATGATAGGGAAAAAATATCTTCGCTTTGTGAAGTTTGTTGTGGTGTGGGACTGTGGCCGTACCAAAGAATTACGCCAAAAAATGCTTTTAGAGTCCTGGAGAGGTCCTTGAAAATTTACAAAATTAGTCATCAGTTTACAATATGTGTACAGTTAGGCGGCCTTATCGCTTAGAGCGATGTCTTCCAGGCAAACCTGAGGAGACATTTTATTTTCATAACTACCGGGTGGCAATATAATAGACAAAACAAATACAAAAACTATAGATAAAAGTAAAAAAAAAAAAACAAAAAAAGAAATAACGTAATACAATAGTTATATTACGACAGCGAGAGGTAATGCCGGTGGAGATATTTTTTAAATAACGTCATGGATCTTGCCTGCCTAATATCACAAGGGAGTGCGTTCCATAGGCGTACAGCTTTTTTTTTTTTGTCTCGAACTGACTACGCTATTGACCCAGCAAGGTCTTAACAGCTTCACCGGGCTATAGGCGTACAGCATGAACCGCAAATGATTAACTATAAAATTTAATGTGACAGATAGGGAGTTTTATATTGCTGTAATTTGTAATTGTATTGGGAAATCCTGTATGTGATGTGGCTAGAGTGTTTTATACATTTGTTTTTTAGTCTCTAATTGTGAGAATAAAGCTTAATGACATATTAACCTATGGGAGCTACCTTATAAGGGTGGCTAAGTCATCAAGGATGTACTAAGTAAGAATCGTTAAAATAAAGGGGACAAAAGGGCTTGGTAACAGTGTGGGTGATAGCTTTACGAGGTAGAGTGAAAGCCCTACCTACCACTATCCCATAGTTTCATCACGATATTTTGCTAACACCGTAAAGGTCCGTCTCAGTCGCAAGGACTCGAACCTATGCCCAACGCGGTGTCCAAACACGCTATCAACGTTGTCAACTAAAATGTAAGCCTAACTTTTCCATATTGGTTACGAGTGATTAATTTGAATAAAATTAGTTTTTGTATACGGTTCATGAATTGTAACTAGGGTTGGCATTCCTACTTTACGTAATTGTACTATACCTACTAATTAGTGTTAGTCTAAAAGCCGAAATTCGACCATAATACACTATTTTTTAAGTGAAAACTTGTTCAGGCGCGTTGAACACTTATTGGGTGAACAGAAAGCGTGAAACTCGCGTCATCGTCACCGCACGCTTACCATGAGGTATATGTATACTGTTTTATTATCATGGCGTGACAACGTCCGCCGGGCCCGCTAGTTTTAAGTAATTCAGACTATAATTAATTTAAAATTTTAAAAGAGAACACAATGATCCCATTGTTTCGAGTTTCCACTTCTGTCGGCAGTCCTCATGACTGCTTCGACTTTGTTTTTAAAGATATAATTTAAAAAGCTGTTTCATGTTTTTTCTTGATAACACTAAAGTTAGTCAATATCTACTAAACAAAAAGAAATAAAGAAAATCGGTTGAGAAACAGAGGAAGATTTACTTAACTGTATTATCGCTGCCTATTTATATAATTAGACTAGCGGACACGGCAGACGTTGTCCTGTCCTGGTAATTAAAATAATATAGACACATTATATACCTAAATCTTTCTCATGAATCACTCTAATTACTGGTGAAAGATGCGCGAAAAACCGTTCAGTAGTTTTTGAGTTTATCGCGGACAGACAGACAGACAGACGCGGTAGGGGACTTTGTTTTATACTTTATGTGAACATCAAAGAATTTAAAAAAATTCTATTACTAATTTTACGTGTATCATTAAAACACGAGAAAGTGCCTCATTCTATGTACTATTATAACATATCGACTTAATAACTGAACTGAACACTGAAATCAATATTAAGATCCAGTGAAAGGTTTTATTGTTAGTATCCTATGAATGTATTATGTAAATAGGTATTTTATTGGAAAATTGAGTTTAATATTTATTCATATGCTTATTAAATGAAAATATAACAAAACAAAGTCTAAATACAGTCCTCGTCAATCTTTTCGGCCGCTCTGAATATAGCCGTAAATTCGGGCTTGCGCGTAATATACTCAAGAGTTTATTTATTACAAAACAAAGTTAAAATTGATTATACTTAAATTGCCTAGATGTTATACATTATGATTAATACGTGTGTATTTATACCTAAATTTGTGATCTGCGGTAATATTCAGAGCGGTCAAAAAGTTTGGTGAAGACAGTACTTATTTTTCTGTCTCAACTGATGTCTTACGACAGTTTAGACCTATTTTAAACGTCACTAGCTTCTGCTCGCTTCGTCCGCGTGGAATAGTTACTTTGGGCTAACGCTACCACGTATCGGAAGCTCTCAAAAGGAAACATAATACGATTTAGAAACATTCTTTACTGGTGCTCCGCTCATATTGGTTTTAGTGTAACGATATATAGCCTTCCTCGATAAATGAGCTATCTAACGCTGGAAGAATTTTTCAAATTATTTCAGTTTTTTTCAATTTCAAATCAAACCAGTAGTTCCTAAGATTAGCGCGTTTAACCGAAAAAACGAACATACCCTCCAGCTTTGTAATATTAAATATAGATACGACATATATCGTTATTACCTAGCAATGATTTTACTATTCAGGCGCATGCATGTGGTCTTTACATGAATCATCTTTGTAGCTGTCAGTATTTAACTCGTACCAACTCTTTAAAGTACCTAGGTGTTTTTATTGATAGTGTTCTTTCCTGACATGATCAAATTAATAATGTAGTCTCACGGGTAAAAAAATTGATATATGTTTTAAAAAAACCTACGTTCAAGTCTTGACTTCTCAACGCTACGAACTGCATATTTTGCCCTTGGTCAATCTATTTTGATATATTGCATCACAATCTGGGGTGGTTCTTGTAAAACTTATCTTATTAAAACTGAAAGAGCACAGAGAGAATTATTAAAAGTTATGACTTCAAAACCTATTCTTTTTCCTACTCAGAAACTTTATTCAAGTTGCAAAGTTCTATCTGTTCGTAAACTATTTATTCTTCATGTTACACTTAAGAAGCATGCCCAGATGATCTTTGATCATAAATTCATTTGCACAAAGCGTAGATATGATCAAGTATGTCCTAGTGAGCCCCGAAGAACAGAACTTGCTGGTCGCCAACTCTCAATATTTATCCACTTATCAAAATTAAATTTTAAAATAAATTTAGTTGGCTTTTGGGCCTAACGCATGAAGAAGCCGAAGAACTACTATCATTTACATAATTAGCTTACTTGCAATTGTTTCTTGCTAAAATATAATATTATCAAACCACACTTAAATTCTATACATGCATATCATTCAACATGACATTAACTCACGCTTGCTTAGCAACATTTCATTATTAGATAAACTATTTTCCATTGTTGCATATTACGATTTATGTGTTAACTTTTTCAAACAAAAAGCGTAGTGTTGTCCGGCGGTGAGTGTTAGTGGCTGTAACACAGTTATTAATTACAGCGGTCACTAATGCTCATGTAATTATAATTGTTGCTAGTAATTCGGCTAGCTAATATAATATAATAATAGTAATATAGTTATAATTACCATTCTAATATTTCTCTGTAAAATTGTATATGTATAACTCTGTAAAATTGTATATGTATAAATAAATATACTTTTGTTATACATTTGGTAACTATATATTTACGAACTGTACACCTTTTACACTTATCGTGTCGTTGTATTGAGATAAACAGTTGTTTTTCGAAAATGTCAAATATATGAGTATTCAGCGTGTTTAAATGCTATACATTAAACGTACTAATTACCAAGGCGATCGGTGAAACAACAACACTGCAGCGCCATCTGGTAGGACGTTATAAGAAAACGAATAGCGAACATAGCTCGAAGATAAAACACTAATGCCCGGTTTCTGAGATACTCGGTTAAACGACCAATAGTTATTGACTCAACAAAATTATCCTTAAGATGAATTGTCAAATGGCCCGTTGAGTTTTACTGTCATTTATCGTATGATTGTGTGACTAGTTATCGAACCGTTAACGCTATTGAACAGATAAACTACAGTTAAAGTACCTCAGTAACCGGGAGATAGGCTAACTCTCATGGTGATGTAGTAGTCCGGTGAAGCTGTTAAGACCTTGCTAGGTCAATAGCATAGTCTAGAAAAAAAAAATACTTTCATGATGACATAATCGGACAAACGGTCCTGTCAGATAATCCTGTCAGGCCTTATTGTCAAAGTTTTTCTTTTTTACGTTGTAAGGTTGTTTGTACACCTGTATTTATCTATGACAATAAATATCTTTCTTTCTCTCTTCTAACTAAAAGGGGGCAACTCTAATTATAAAAAGCAGCTGCTACTACAGATGATACATAATCATGATTGTAGTTAATTGTTTTAGACTATGATATAAATATTTTTTATTTATTTGAAACAGCTATAGTTTAACCACAATTTTCTATGTTGAGATGAGATGAGGTAGCAACTAACAACGCTCATTATTTATTGTTAGAACTTGAACTAAGCATGTGTCAAAGAAAAACAATAATAACTGAAACAAGAAAGCTGTTTATTGTAATAATTGCATACTACTGACATCGACGGACGCGAGGATTTTTGTATAATAAAGCGACTTGAAGCATAAATACCAAGAAAACAGAGCGGGCTTGTGCGAGCGGAATAATTATATGTCATCAACCAAAGAATCCCTTGAAGGTTCATATAATTTATTATTAATAGCAGTTTATGTAACATTCGCACTTTTTTAAATATGCTAATTGTGATAAGTGGCTTCATAGCGTTTATTTCATTTGAAAAAACGTACTTAAAGTAAACTACCTATTTCCGAGTGTACATCTGCGTTTTTAGATAGAATTAGCAGGCAAACAGCATAATATCCTTCTTAAGGTCGCATGCCAATATTATGATCAGTTTAGAGTTTTAGTCGTCAAAAGATGAGGAATATTTAGAGAAAGTTACTTTGCCAATTACAATATTAGTATGAATTATGTTATAAACTACATTTCCACTCACGTTCCAAAGATGTTAAGCATTTACGTCACAAAAAAATTCAAAAGTTATTTTTTCCAATTTTACTATGGATTTATCGTTATAAGAAATTAAAATTATTTTTGATTTTTATGTTTCCGTTTCCGTTGTGAAAAATATAATCCATCATATTTTATTTATTTAAACTTTATTGTACCCCAATTACATATATATACATTTCACGTTTTATTAACGGTACAATGGGCGGCCTTATTGCTATTAGCAATTTCTTCCAGGCAACCTTTGGATGGATTTTTCAATGGAGTAGAATCAGGGGTATTCTGGGTGTACAAGAATAAATACTAGGTAATACCACCTAAAATAGTGGCACGTAACTGTAATATATATATAGATGTATAGATTGATAAATATATACACATAAGCGAATTTTAAATAGATAAATAGTGTTTTTGACAGAGTTTCTAAAAATGCCCATCGTCTGCGCCCATCTTATAGAAATCGGTAGAGCATTCCTTAGTCGGACAGCCTGGATTGTGAAAGACTTGGCGCTTTTTTTTTATTGGCTATATATATCATCTAATCCCCGTGTACGTCAAAAATCTCAAGCCACTAGTTTATCGTAACGTTACTTTAAATCTTCTCGACACATAAATAGCATTCAATTGAATGTTTTTAATGTCAAATTTACAATTACTTATTAAATTGATATGAAAGACTTTACTTATAACAAAAAAAAACTATTATTATTATAACAATGTTTGTCTATCTGTTTATTCCAGCTAATATCTGAAACGATTGGACCGATTGCAGATTTGCAGATAGCTGATATTATAAGAAGTAACTTACGCTACTTTTATTTTAGAAAATTAAATAGAGTTCCTTACAAACAAACCAAAGAAGAATTGTGCAGAATTGAGCAAATATTTTTTTGCTAAATTCCATGGCGTCGAGACCTGACTTTACGACAGCTATTTACATAAAATTATACTCAAAGAAACATTCACTAAAGCAAATTAATAAAAACATGACAACCTGGTAAAGACATGAACAACATTCTAATATTTTTGTAATATGCCGCCTGTTAAATACACACAATGGAACCCGTAAATGTAATACATATTACGGAAGTATTGTTAACAAGGTCCATCTCAATTTGAACCAGCGCCGAATTACACTGTACGAATGTATATATACTAGTCTGTACCACTACTAGGGGATTTGATACTACTAGATGAGATGCTTACGATCGATACTTCGTGTGAAATGGCAGGACCATATACCCAACTCTGAAATCCTACGGCGGAGTGGGCTCAACGGAATAGAGTCGCTACTTATTGCACGCCAGCTGGGATGGTGCGGTCACATTGTACGTATGAATGACTCCAGGTTGCCTAAGTCAGTGTTTTATTCACAGCTGAAACATGGAAAGCGCAAGCCTGGGGGCCAATACCTGCGCTACAGAGATGTGATCAAGCGCCATCTCACCGCGTGTAATATACCTTCACACAAGTGGGAAGAGCTTGCGCAACAGAGATCAGAATGGCGCAACTCTGTTAGAAAGGCAGTAGAAACTTTCGAGGAACATCGACTACACAATCTCGATGTAAAACGCCTCTCCGCAAAGAACCGCCCCAAGCCTTCCTATTTTTACGCCCTAAATTGCTTCGGTCAGTTACACTGTGCGCCTTGTAACCGTACCTTTAAAACAAAATCTGGTTTCACGAGCCACATTCGCTCTCATTCACGAAATTAACAAGGTTCGCTGTTGACGGACACCTCAAGGAGGACATCATCATCATCAGGGGATTTTATATTTTGGTTTCATGTCCCTGAGTAAATTATTCGCTTTTATTTGAAACTAGCTGAGACCGTGACTTCCTCCGCGTGGAAACTTATGTAAAACAGCAGTGATTATTAAAATCATCTGAACGTATTAAGTCCATTTAGTTATCTACTTTTCTCTCCTACTTAAATCGCGTCGTCATTAAAATTACAATAACTTTTGATAGAGTGAACTGATTTTAATGACTCAAAGACTGAATGTTACTCGAGGATATTCTTTATGAGTTTCTTATCGTGAACGTAGTAGTTTGCGTGATGCGTGTTCAAACAAACAAACAGACAGATAGACAGACATACATTTCTAAAAATGATTGTAATGGTTTTTTATTACTTATTCCAAGACACTTGCAAATTTTTTTTGAAGTTATACTTCTTTTGGCGCGTTAGGGAAAACTAATGAGAGTAAATTTTTAGGATGCGCGCGCACACCGTCACGAAAAACCGACACCCTGAAGTTAGCTATAGTCAACATTTTGTTTCTTTGTATTAAAACTTTCAATGTATTAAATACCTTTTTTCCATTGTTAGTGTCGTTTTTTCTACAAACGTAGAATAAGGCAAAGATAAAAAAATTTAAAAGATTTTTATCTTGTTACGCCAAAAAAGTACAACTTCTAACGCGTGTACATAAGTACACACACACTTTTTTTTAAATAAAAATACCTAAAAAGTACAGACATCGGTGTGGTTTTATTGTGAACCCAGTACTTTTTAATATATTACTAAATGTTAATACATTTAGTAATATATTAAAGTATATTAAGGTATATGATTACTTCTTGATACACTATAGTACCTTGCTTAAAATATATGTTTATTCAAAAATATAATTGCGAACTACTATAAAAAATCTTTGACCTTATATATATTATATACTTTATAATATATTTCTATTGATATGAATTATTAACAGTCTGGCAAATTCGTAAATTCCGCTGGAATCTAACCATTATGAAGATTTTTCTTTCAGACATTCACAAAGAAGGTTATATATATCAAAGGATTTACACGGAGAGTGTCAAGTCCGCCCACGTTCGTCGCGAGGTTAAGCCTTTCTAAATAGACACCATTCTCACCTGCACGTATTCGTCTTCGCTACACGCTTTTAAATAAAGAATAAATAAAACTACATCGTTATACTTTTATATATATTTGTGTTTGTTTTATACTTCTGCTAGTACCTATTTTGTAGCTTAGGTATCATAATGGTGGTAGAGAGACTGGTTTCAGCATGAATGGGTCGGCTCGCCCGGGGTAGTACCACCCTCTCATAGAAAACCGACGTGAAGTAACAGTGCTTGCTCGTGCTCGTTCGGTCAGTGAGAGCGCCGGAGGCCCACCTCCCCTCCGCTCTTCTCCTCTCCCACCCCTAATCCCTTCCCCCAAAGGGTGGCAACGCACTTGCGACTCCTCTGGTGTTGTTAGTGTCCATGGACGGTGGTGTTCACTTAACAGCAGGTGACCCACCTGTTCGTTTGCCACATATGACATAAAAAAAACATGACCGCGACAATTAATAAATCAATTTGTATATTTTATTAATAGTAGCAACTGCTCACTTTTGTCCATAAAGAAATAAAAATACAGACTTTACATCCGTACGTCGTTATGGTACGTCTAATAGTCTGTGATATAAACTAAATTTACTACAGTCCTTGTCAATCTCTTTGGCTGCTCTGAATATAGTCGTAAGTTGCTTGCATGTAATATAGTCAAGACTTTAATAGAAAACAAAACTAAAATATTATTATAAGAATTTAAAATTGCCATTTATTTATTCTTAAGTTGTCTCGATGTTATACGTTTAATATAATACCTAGTTATGCTTAAATTTGTGTTCTACGAAATTATATTCATAGCAGTCAAAAAGTTTGATGCGGACTGTACAAGATGGCCGCCGCTCCAAAGAAGTATTAATAAGAAGCAACATGAGTTTTGGAATCCTAGTCTGTAATCCTAGTCGTGGGTTTTATATTTTATTTATAATCTTCTATTATTTGACTATATAATGTATATATACAATTAGTCAAATAATATGTCATTTATTATTGCGTAATGAACAGTGATATTTGTATTTTCTGTTGAAGAACGTGGCGCGGCCATGTTATCGTAGAATGTAGATCTCTAGCTGTCAAAGTGACGTCAAAGAGATGCGGCATCTGTAAGTTTCCGATGTAACCACTGTTTTTTTTTTTTTTTTTTCGAACTGACTACGCTATTGACCCAGCAAGGGCTTAACAGCTTCACCGGGCTACTAAGGCGAGCGCTTAAGGCACTCAGCCGATTTTACTTTGACAACTAGCTCAAGGGTGCGCGGCACACCTCGGCTTTGGCTGTTGCCTGATACATGCAATTCGCGACCTATGTGAGCTAACCTATATTTTTTTTTTATCGTGGGGAAATCCCTTATGGATACGCCACCCCCCCGGGGGAGAGGGTGGGTTATGTCCGACTCGCACAGACTAAAACCCCACGGTGTACCGACAGACCGTTTTGTGGGGGCGGCAAGGGATCGAACAAGCTAATCAACCTTGTAGAGCCGCCCCCACGGTCCGCCCGGCGGAAGGTGACCGCCGGGCTCCTACCTATAGAGGGACAGACCGGGTACACACCAGCTGCCCCCCCTCGTCCGCCGAACCCGTGCAATGAGGAGATGGGCCCCCCGGCCCATCCCCTCAGGTCCGGCTACGGTGGCAGGAGGAGTTGGGCGAAGCGCCTTCTCCTCCTGCCTGTCCTCCTTTGGCGGAGACGGCCACTTTGAGGGCCTGCCTCGCGGGCCCTCTCCGCC
>MU158711.1:1747068-1865753 GCA_015888305.1 Antheraea pernyi
CCATGTTCCACAGGAGCGGGCCCAAGGCCGACCCCTGTGGAACCCCGCGCTCCGTATCGCGCCGGACTATCTGCCCTCTGGCGTCCACGAAAGCGACCTCTCTACCCTCCATCTTTTTTTTTTTTTTTAACGTGGGGAAATCTCTTATGGATACGCCACCCTCCCGGGGGAGAGGGTGGGTTATGTCCGACTCGCACAGACTAAAACCCCACGGTGTACCGACAGACCGTTTTGTGGGGGCGGCAAGGGATCGTTCAGGCTAATCAACCTTGTAGAGCCGCCCCCACGGTCCGCCTGGCAGAAGGTGACCACCGGGTTCCTACCTATAGAGGGACAGACCGGGTACACACCGGCTGCCCCCCCTCGTCCGCCGGACCCGTGCAATGAGGAGATGGGCCTCCCGGCCCATCCCCTCAGGTCCGGCTACGGTGGCAGGAGGAGTTGGGCGAAGCGCCTTCTCCTCCTGCCTGTCCTCCTTTGGCGGAGACGGCCGCTTTCAGGGTCTGCCTCGCGGGCCCTCTCCGCCACCTCCTTCTGCGAGACGACCTCCTCACAGAAGGAGGCCATCGCTCGCCAAGCCTGTTCGCTGCCGAGCATGGCCGGAGAGGGCCGCGAAAGAGTTAGCGGTCGCGACGCGAGAGACGTAATGCGTGTTCTCGGAGAAGAACGCAGCGAAGTTAGCGTACGCGGTCGCAACGTCCACGTTCGGACCCTGCTGAAGCAGGTAATCGCGGAACCTGGCAGCATGTTCTAAATCGGCCATCCCGGTGGCCTGAGGGGGGAGGGGGGGCCGCGAAACAACCTCCCTGCCTGAGGGGCAGGGGGGCACGCCAGACGTAAGTTATGGGACTATATCGAGTCCGGATTAAGAAAGTTGTTTAAATTGATACAAAAGACGAAAATAATACAATAATAAAGACAACAAATAAATAATTAAATAAATAATTGAAAAGTAAATAAATATATAAAGAAATGACTGAAGGATTAAAGAAACACGTAAATAAATAGATAAATAACTAAGTAAACAATTAAGTATACCAAGAAATAAATAGAGCAATAAATAAATACAAAGGAAAGGTCTCACTCAATTTCAGTAAAAGGAACGCAGGTGTGGTGCGCAGCTGTGAAGCACAGGTGCGAAGTGCAGGTGTGCAAATGACGAAAACCGAACACGCCCGAAGTAGTAACGAACGTCACTAACGCGCGAGTATCGAGATCGAGCGTAGAGCGTGCAGCAGAAGGGACGACCGCTCACGTCAACGGTCCGATCGGAACTCTGTAACCACTGAGCAAAGTAAATACAATAGCGCTAACTGTTAAAGACGTGCTTGCGTTTGTACGATTGCATATGTGGAATTTATGTCTTGAATGTATATTTCAATTTTTCAACTTATATCGACAGTTTACAAACCTTACATTCTCGTTAATTTATTTATTATATCCGAATATAACTATTACAGTGGTAAATACTGAACACTAATCGCCGCCACAGTATCGATATTAGCCTACTAATAAATACCAATATTAAGATTATTAGAATTTATTGTAAACCGTCTGACACCAAATACGACCAGCCATATAATATCGCTAAATATTATAAAACAATCTCCTCTGCCACGTCTGTCTGTCTGTCTGTCTGTCTGTTCGCGATAGACTCAAAAACTACTGAACGGATTTTCATGCGGTTTTTCACCAATAGTTAAAGTGATTAATGAGGAAGGTTTAAGTATATAATTTGTTAAGGTTTTTTGTATTATTAGAGGAGGGACAACGCGCGCCGGGGCGGCTGGTATCAATATAAAAAGTTATTCAATGTAACGACTGTGGTAGGGAACAGAGACATCATTATATATGTTACATAGTATTATTATAAATTGCATCATTTTTACTAATCCGCTGTGGATTTCAAACAACGCTATTTATACATTAAATCTATATGTCTATGCATTTTTTTCAAAGAGGATAATTTACTCAATCTTATTATAAATGCCAGTAGTCACGAATATGACCATAAAAATGTCTGTCTATTTATATTTGGATTTAATACAAAAAGGATTTTAATAATTTTTACATAATTCTGTTTACGAAGATTGTAATTTCAAAAATTGTTACTATATTCAAAACACGACAAATTCAACGTTTTATAAATCACATTTGTTTTCTTAAACTGTTTTTAATGCAATTTTGTATAATGGGAGTAGGTATATATATATATATGTCATTTCAAAATTAAAAGCCAATAAAAATATTGTTACATTTTTTTTAAATAAGTAAACGTATAAATATAAGACGAAATAAGTAACAAGACATAACATTAATATCCTTTCGCCGTCACACAATCACATAACAGCAACCCCTTCGAGATATAAACGCGTAGTAGGTACCGTATCGTGATAGTGTGAAATTAGAATAGTTCCCGCGGGCTTAACCCGACCTCGGTGCGGGTCTGGCTTCATTACCGGGAATTAGGAAGACATCGGAATAACGCGACCGGGATGTATCCCGGGGTGAAGTCTGAGTCTATTTCGAACGGAGCGCCGCAAAGCCGCAACTCGACACTATAACTGAACGAGAGTTTCATACAGTTAAATATGACTACGAAAATTCAACTTCATATTCCCTTTTTTTTATTCATTCGCGATTTTGTACAAAACAATACCTTCCTTATTATTCCGATTTAGGTCTTATTATCTTTGAAGCGCTAAAATAAATAATAAGACATTTTACAAAATTGAAACACAGTTTTAAGTTATTTATCTTCGATTTATAATTCAATATAAACTTAAGTACTTATATACTTATAGTTCAGAAAGTAATTTATTAATATTTTCAAAGTGATAATCTGATACTAATTAGTTTAAGCTTCTTAGAGCTCTTTGCCTTCTGTATTTTAGCAACAAATCATCGTTATTGAGAACAATTACCATTATCAAATGGGTAATTTCTTCGTATTATAAATTATTAATAAAAATCTTCAATATTCTATGAAAATGGTGGGCCCATGATACAATTTTCTAATAAGATTTTTTTTAAATACATATCGCAGTGTTATTTATACTAATAAAGAGGTAAAGTCTGTGAGTTTGTGACGTGAGGTAAGCTCATGGGAACAACTGGTCCGATTTGAAAAATTCTTTCAGTGTTATATAACTCATTTATCGAGGAAGGTTATATTATCACGCTAAAACCAATAGGAGCGGAGCACCAATGAATAATGTTTCAAAATCTTTTTTTCCTTTTGAAAGCTTCCGCTGCGTGTTAGGGTTAGCCCAAAGTAACTATTCCCCGCGGACGAAGTTGCGGGCAGAGGCTAGTTATTTCTAAATCGCGTGTCTCGTACACAATAAACTATTATACAAAATACCACCAATATTACAAAGATTAAAGTGTCAAACAACGAAAATGTACAATTCAAAGATACCAATGACAAGATGACAAAATATGATCCTACCCAATATAGCCAAAAGACGATAAGTAACCGTTTGAAGTAAAAATTCTTATGGCATGGCAGGGAACAATTTCTTTTCGTTCTTCCTTTTGAAGTGAAACTTCTTTAGGCGCATGAGGGTAAAAATTTTACAGATGTAAAAATTACGCAGGTATGCAACGGAAGTGACGTCATTTGCAGTAAACGCAGATTTTTCTAGTTTATAAATATAAACAAGACTTATAAATTAGTTCGCCAAAGAAGTTTCACTTCTAACATGTGTACTTTGTACGCACGCACTTTTTTTTTGACGTGATAACGTCTTATAAATCGTTGAACGCCGGCTGCACACACTGCAAAGCATGACTCATTGTAACGTTCCGCCTGAGCCGAGCGGGCAAGCGAGAGCGCGGAACAAGCGATAGGAGGCGTGATCAGCCTAAGCGTTATTTATGTCATAGAATATTGCAATTCAATTCATAAAAGTATGCAATTTTTCATCAATGTTCGTTATCATGTAAAATTATCGTCCGTAAACCAACTTTACAGATAAGCATTTTTTTAAAATATTTAATTCACAAACTTTAAATCATTTAGACTTATTCAATACTAATCATTCTTGATTAATGATTCTTAATGAAACAATCCTTAATAAAGTGACTCTTAATAAATGACCAGTGGAGTTCAGTACGCAACCGTATTTATAATCTTGGTTCAGACAGCGTGGGCGAGGAACCTTCTGGACGTATGACGCAGTGTTTAGATATGACGTCGCAGACTTGCTGACACTACTTCCAGGAATTGGTGTCGCAGTGTTTATATATATGTATACGTCGTAGACAACCAATGTTGTATGCAAAACATAATATAAAAAAGTTTTCTAAGTCCGTGTATTCAGACAGCTATACATGAATTTTTTTTCTCGAACTGACTACGTTATTGACCCAGCAAGGTCTTAACAGCTTCACCGGACTACCAAGGCGAGCGCTTAAGGCACTCAGGCGATTTTATTTGACAACTAGCTCAAGGGTGCACGGCACACCTCGGCTTGGGCCGTTGCCTGATACATGCAATTCGCGATCTATCTTTTTTTTTAACGTGGGGCAGAGGGTGGGTTTTGTCCGACTCGCATGGACTAAAACCCAACGGTGTACCGTCCGACCTTACTGTTGGGGCGGCAAAGGATCGTACTGGCTAATCGACCTTGTAGAGCCGCCCCAACGGTCTGCGCGGCGGAGGATGACCGCCGGGCTCCTACCTATAAAGAGGCATACATATCTCAACAACTCTTATATATGTTTCGTATCGGATAATTTTCTAAACTATTTCAGTTTGGCTGTACATGAGATCTAGTCCTTCTCTGGGTTTAGCGTGTTTACCATCTCAGACCATAACGTCATTTGACGTAAGGTTTGATTGTGATTAAATGCCGAAACCTATAAAGTTAAATAAGAAAAAAGGATACAACTGTCATTTATATATCGGTTCGATATTTCTCGAGTTATTTAGACACTAACCAACGGAAGAGCGACAAACAAATAAACTTTACCTTTTATATTATGTAAATGATGGTATTAAAAAGAGTAAATAAATATCATATTTCGTGTTTCTCAACCAAAGAATATCGACTATATTTATAACGAAATAAAATATGTCATGATTCTCGTTGAAAATATCTTCAATATGAAACGATCCGTGTAAGTCGTTCCTATTGATAAATGTGACACATACCGTAATACACATGACATTGAACGAAACAGAAATGAAATAGGATTTACGAATAGGGTTGATTCGATTTCATTCAATCTTTTCGAACAATCTCGTAATCTGCCGTTTAGCTGCGCATTAAATAAACGTTTAATTGATAAACAAAATTGTAAATGGTTAATCGAATCTAAAAACTCTATGAAAAATTCCGCATCGAATGGTGATAGTCTTATGCCGGTACGTTCATTAGTTTTACCACTACTGAGCCTCAAATGAACTCTATTCTCCTCATATATGTCGGAGCAAATGCCCGTTCTACCACCAAAAAGTATTTATACTGACATAAATATTACGCGCTACCCTCTATTGGCAAGGCGTAGCAAAATAAGAGCGTGATTCGAGTCCGCCACCTCGCGAACTATCGAGGCTGCCCCCCCGAACAAGATTTCCCTGTCCAGGACACCTCTCACGTCCGTTGAAGCCTTCCCTACTCTTTCGAACATTTCGCGTGCACCGGCAAAGCCTCCCTTAGGCTCTCAAACTTATGACCCAGTCTAAGCCCCTACCACAAACGGTTAAGCCTACACAGGCTGACCCCGCCTTCTCTTTTTCCTTTCCTGGCATCGACTGCCTCGCCCAGCTGCTCTTTGTACACGAGATTCCCGATCACTTTTGACGCGATGATAAATAGTAGTCAAAACCTCGATCTGATTAACGCGATTTCGAGTTTTCCCGCTATTGTGGCTACCCCATTTATGATATTGTTGTAGGTCTCTTCTCTCGTACTTACCTCGAGCCGTTATTCAAATTACAATCACTTTTGATAGAGCCGACCGATTTTTAGGAAACAAAGACTAAGTTACTCTCGAGGATATGATTTATGATTTTCTTGGTGAGATTTTATTGTGAATCTAGTACTTGAGTGATGCGTGTTCATACAAACAGACAGACAAACATTTCTAAAAATGATTGGAATGTAGTTTATTACTTATTCCTAGACACCGGCAACAATTTTTTACACGAAAATCGAAAAAGTACAGACCCTTTTTTTATGTCATAGCAAACGAACAGGTGGGTCACGTGATGTTAAGTGATCACCACCGTCCATAGACACTAACAACATCAGGGGAGTTGAAAGTGCGTTGCCAGCCTGTGTTTGGGCGAAAGGGAGGAAGGGGGAAGAGGAGAGGGGTGGAGAGGGGATGTGGGACTCCGTTAGACTTACATTCTTATTATATGTATAGGATAGAAGATATGTATTGGAAAATTAATTATTATTTCTATAAATATGGTTTATTAATAATCTATCTTAATTGTCATATTCAGTCATTACTATTTCTCAAACTACGGCTTCCTCTAATGGATGGAAGATATAAATTTGTTACAACTAATGAAACTCACTTAAATTGTATCGTATAATCTTTGTTAGAAGCTACAATAAATAAATTCATATTTTGTAAAACATTTCTATAAGGTTACGTAAATTAATTATTATAGAAACTTTAAGCTATATCATATCAGACCCTTAAATAATACTACGGACCGCTTCCTTTCATCTGAAACGGTCGTATAAGCGGCTTAGTGCTACGCCGAGTGCCTGTACATCAGTAGAATGGGTATGAACCAAAGTCCCTATAATCAGATCACGCGGTCAAGCGACCCGACCGTCCGTTGAACTATGATCCCTTTGTAACTACCGGAGAGTCCTCCGTAGATCCTAATAAGTACTTTGATGCTTTGTTAGTTACGTGATTAAATATTACAAATGACGTAAGATTTAATGCAACGTTTTAAATCTCAAATACTTAGATCTAACGTGTTTCACTAAATTTAAATATATCGAGATTGAGTAACAGCTCGAAAATTTATTATTTCGGTTTGTATTATGTATAACGAATAGATTTTTTAAAATTAAAATAAGATGAAATGGAATATTTGATTGACAAAGGCGTTACTTTGCGGAAATCATTCATTAAAAATTAGATAAATGGAGCGAAACATTTGTAATCGATTATAGTCGTTAGAAGACAATCAGTGACATATTTTTAACTAGCTGTTCCCGCTACTTCGTCCGCGTGGAATAGTTAAAAGCTCTCGAAAGAAAAAAAATACCCCGATTTTGAAACATTCTTCGCTGGTGCTCCACTCCTATTGGTTTTAGTGTGATGATATATATCTATAGCCTTCCTCGATAAATGAGTTATCTAACACTGAAAGAATTTTCAATCGGACCAGTAGTTCCCGAGATTAGCGCGTTCACCCTAACAAACAAACAAATCCTCCAGCTTTATAATATTTATTATATTTCTTATTTTTTACATTTCTTATTTCTATTTTATCATTTTATACACATAATTATTTTTTTACAGATACCACCTGTGTTAATCGAAGATAGGCTCAACCATTCGCCAATGTCGAGTTCAACCGCCACGCCTTTTTATGACTCCAGTTGTTTCACAGCCTTTTTCTTTTGCAGTGAGACGTGACAATTACCAAAGAATTTCAAGCTGAAGTGCGAAGTAACCGGACATCCTAATTTTTAAAATTAAATATTGTTTAGTCGTTCATAAACACAACCCTAAGTATTCAGTATTCAGTAGTAGTCTACAAGTGTAATATTTATGGAAGATTTAAATTAGAAATATCAAGAAAAATAGCACTTGTCCTAATATTGATGTATGTTTATTAATTCTTAAGGCTTCCATTTTTCCTCTTTTTCGATATATCCAAAATATTGATGTATCGGTTAAAATCGATATAACAGCGCGATATATCGTATCAATAAAAAAACCAATATTTTTTTCAGATAAACATCCCTACACAATATTTATATTTCGGATCGAAAATTATTATTGACATACAGTCACACATATTAGTGTATATAGAGGTATACAATTATATTCAATGTATCCAATGTACACAAAAGGGCGTTCGAGCCCGCATGCCACCGGCATTCGCCTCGTTTACACATCTGCCTGGCAAACTGTCAGATAAAGGAATCAATATACAAAAACCTACATTGCAACTACCATCCTGGTTTTGGTAACCAATCCTCTAATAGATTATTACTGTCATTGCCGAGTAGGTAATCTTTATATATAAATTTCTTCTGCGCGTGGGTATGTCACTGAACTCCTCCTAAACGGCTGGACCGATTTGAATAAAACTTTGCGTGTTCCAGTGGATCCGAGAATGGTTTAGATTCACAATTGGACCCGGTAGATGGCGTTGCGGTTGACTTTTAGGATTTTTTTTATTATCAAGGCAGGACAACGTCCGCCAGGTCCGCTAGTTGTATTATAAATTTATTGCGATCATTTCATTGAACTAACAAGATAGTGGGCATCTTGTTAGAACTTTCCAGGGAGTTTTTGTGAAAAGTCAGATTCCACGCTCCGTAGTATTATTTCCCACTACACTTGTGCACAATAACCAAACAATCTATACTAATATTATAAAGAGGTAGAGTTTGTGAGTTTGTGAGGTTGTGAGTTTGTGAGTTTGTGACGTTGTAGGGGGTAATCTCAGGAACTACCGGTCCAATTTGGAAAATTCTTTCAGTGTTATATAGCTCATTTATCAGGGAAGGTTATAGGTTATATATCATCACGCTAAGACCCATAGGAGCGGAGCAGCAATGAAGAATGTTGCAAAATCGGGGTATTTTTTTCTTTTCAGAGCTTCCACGCTTACGTATTACCGCCCACCTAAGTGGGCACGGGTCGGCTAGTATTAGATAAAACACCACCAGTGTTACAAAATATAGAGGCAAATAACAGAAGATTATGAATAAGATGATATGAAGAGATTCCAAGATCCCGCCAAAACTTCTTAAATATGTTAATAGCTCAATTTTGATATAACATATGTGTACCTGTTTCTGTCTATGTGTCCATCCCACAAACATATCCACATTTACATTACCTTCCTTCTACGTAATCAAGTAAATAATTGTTTTATAAGACAAGGTTAAAATATAAGCACTTATTAAATGTAAATAAATAACAATGCACAAACTCGACCGGTACGGTACACAGCTAAGTTCTTCTATTAATTACACGATGAACGAAATGGAAATATGAATTTCAAAAGATTTTACTGAATATCCTTCCAACCTCCTTTTGTTCTTAGTTCGCTTTCTCTTCAGCGGTATAATACATGCCCGCCGAAGTAATTTTCCACTAGGAGGAAATCTATTGTTATCGTGAACGCGAAATTAACGGTATATAAAGATAGCCCTTACTTCTTCTATCTATACATATAATGAGAATGTACATTTAACGTGTCTGTACTTTCAAGATTTAAAAAAAACTGTTGCAGGTGTCTAGGAATAAGCAAAGAAAATACATTTCAATCATTTTTAGAATTGTCTGTCTGTTTGTTTAGACACGCACCGCTGCTAAAGTACAATGTTCACGATAAAACCTTTTCAAGAAAATCATAAAGCATATCTTCGAGTAACATTTAGTCTTCGTTTCAATAAAATCGGTTCGATCTATGAAAAGTCATTGTAATTCTAATGATGACGCGACTTAGGTACGAGAGAAAAGTATATAGTAATTAGACTTAATACCTTCGATCAACAATAACTAGATATCGGGTCGGCGCGAAAAATACGTCTCGGTAAAGTACAGCTCACTTGAAATGTGAGCTTTTATTTTGTTTAGTTTGTTTGAAACACAACCAATGTAAGCACGTTTCACATGCCGCAGTGTATTCAAAAGATGCAAAAATAATACCCGAAAAGGCAATTTAACGGTCGGAGTATCTTACTTTCGCTAAATACATGTTGAATAAGTTATATTTTAAGCTTTAAACTAACAAATAATATCAAATTTTGAACAAAATTACCGATTTTATACCTGTGGTACAAATGTTTGCCAAGGCTCTTCAACCACGTACAATAACGGGAAAAAGTACTTTATTCATTGCGCGTTAAGGTTGAATTCACACTAAATGTTGTTTATGTTGTCTTTTAATTTGTGAGGGGAGTAATTTATTGCTTTGCTCGTTTTATCGTAAGTATTAGATAATATTTTGAAGATTTGTGACTTTATTACTAGGTGTCATGGTTGTAATTAAGTTGATCTTAAAACTGTTTTAAAACTTTTTTCTCCCTTTCTTAGTATCCAAACAAATAAATATAATACATAACACATAAGTATATATTTACGCGGACAGCTTTTAGCTTCGATTTTGTACGTGACCCTTTATCTAGTTATTGTTGATCGAAGCTTAATACATTCAGATGACTTTATTAGTCACTGTTTTGTATGTTTTGTACATCAGGTTCCACACCGACGAAGTCGCAGGCACAGCTAGTAGATATATACAGTTGATTGTATTTCTGATACAAAGAAGTTTTCGAATAGTATTTTGATAAGCAAAAATAATATATTTTTATTAATGATCTGTGAATCATAGTTTTACCACATTACGGTATTATACTACATTGTAATTAAATTAAATTAGTGCGGAATGCAGAGTCGGATTTAGGCAACACAATTTGCAAAATTGGGGTCTACGTTTTGTTAAGAAAAAAATAACACTTCCTGTAACGAAGAAGACGTTTAGTACTTTTTTAAAACATATTAGAATAAATTTAATCTCAATATTATTTGCAATAACATCATCGCTGTCCCAAGACCGGGGTCTGGGGTCTGCGGGGTGGTAGGGTTTTACAGCCCGACTGGGTCGCAACCACCAAGTACACGGCGAAAAAGTCCGTCATAGTGATTCGCTTCTGCGGGTCGCGTTTCGGGATCAGCCTGTGCATATCCAGCTCTTCGCAGGCCGGCATGACAGCAGCGACCAGCGATGGATATTGTGTCACTGTCACTCGATGGTCGCCATTGTTTTTGGATTGTACTCTGCATACCATCAGGCACAGTGCAGTCATTTTGCCGTGCTACAAAAAAAGACCTCCTAACTTTAAAATTCGACCATGACGGAATGTACACAAACCTTATTCTTAAGGAAGATAAAATTAAGAAATGCCTACATTTGTGATAATATATTTTACAACTCCTTACAATACTTTAAATGCATTATTTTGAAGAGCTTATTAGAGTCAAAAACCACAGTAAACAAATATCTTAAAATATGTGTGGGGTATTGTGTTCTAAATAAGAATTATGAAATTACATTACATTATGAAATTGTAATTTAGTGACGCTCGCGCAGCGGCTCGGATCGGTCGCTTGCGCCAATAAACGCATGCACGCTTATGGTTGTGTTTCCTTCCCACAACACATCTCCCCAAGACATCTAACATATGTAAAAAAATAAAGTAAACTTTGTTTAAATGTAAAGAATCTAAGAAATATAAACGTAAATTATACAATTAAACTTTACGTTTTTTTATAATAATATACAATTACAGACAGAAAATAAGTTTTTTACAATAGACGTCATTTATAAAATTTGAAAAAAAATACTACATATTTATGAATATAGGAAAAATAGGCTTCCTCCGAAAAGTAGGTCAAGCAACCATCAAGCAGATGTTTGGGGCCGACATTGATTTATGTGCATCGTATTTGCACTATAAGTGAATTACTTGAACCCTTAAAGAAGTCACGACATCTCGAGAGTATATATTAATAAATAATAAATATATTTTATATTTAAAAACCTTACATATACTGTTGGATGAACATAATTAATATAAGATCAATTGACACGTAATTTACGCAAGGAGAATAATTACTACCAGGAATTAATTATAAACTAAGATAAATATTTTCGGGTGACGAAGAATAAGTCACAAAATATTTAAGTAGTCTACATTGTACGTATATATCTTCGTTATATCTTTGAGATTCCTGTTGTAAATGCTAAATAAAAAAAATGAGACATAGTGAAAAAAGACACCTCGACCTAAAACTACAAATCAGGTTTTCCTATCACACCGAGAGATGTTTTTACAAAACTGTATTAGACCATTCGGAAAAGTGTTAAATGACAAAGACGTTATACTATCATGCCAGTGTCATTTAACACAAGAAATTAAAAAAAAAAACAATTTGAAAAGTCTCACTATATGAAGTTGCTGAACACTCAAATCGTTAAAGTACTGGTGTTACGAGTACAATACGCCATAATTACTTATTCTAGTGTCACTTCGGTAAACCGATATAAATGGCTCCCTAATTTAATTAATACCTAATCGTTCAATCGCTTGCATTTATCGGATATAATCTATGAAAAAATTAGCAAGAAGTGAAATATCTTTAGTTTGACTTTTGGATACCAGACATATAACGCAGTCACCGACAAAATTAAAAAAATAATATTATACTGTACTAGCGAGCCAGACATACATTGTCCTGCCTTGAAAATTAAGATGGCGTCAGACCGCAGTGTCATCTTCCTAATCAAAAGGAATTCAGTAACAAACACACGTACAGAGGAATTCTGTATATAAAATTAAGTTTCAGTATATTTCAGAAGAATTACACATACTTTTCAAGATATAAAAACACTCATGTCGCATGAATCACGAGCAGTAGTTCGGCCATCATGAGTAAATACTTCCAAAATTATAAAAAATCCATTAACTATCGAAACTTTATTTCAAAATCAGATATTACAAAATTTATCAACGTCTGCGTGAACTAACTAAACTGTTTGCCATAGCAATAATTAATGCCGAGATGTACAAAAGCTCCAGCAGTTAGCACATATAAATTAAATGGTGATTTAGCATCATAGGGTTGCTCACTCTCTGCCGCTATACACGCTTAGTGACTACATTTGAGTTCGACTAAGGGATTAACAGACTTTGTATATATCTTCATCAACGACCTAAGTATACATATAAAACGCACCTGGTTTATCAAAATTGATTTTAAAGCAGAATTATCCATA
Organism: Antheraea pernyi; assembly: GCA_015888305.1. Taxonomy (NCBI): domain Eukaryota; kingdom Metazoa; phylum Arthropoda; class Insecta; order Lepidoptera; family Saturniidae; genus Antheraea; species Antheraea pernyi. The sequence goes on from MU158711.1 coordinate 1,760,072, forward strand.
ATATTTTTTTTTTCGAACTGTCTATGCTATTGACCTAGTAAGGTCTTAACAGCTTCACCGGACTACTAAGGCGAGCGCTTAAGGCACTCAGCCAATTTTATTTGACAACTAGCTCAAGTCGGCTTGGGCTGTTGCCTTATACATGCAATTCGCGACCTATCTGAGCTAACCTAAGCTAAACAGTTAGTTTTCAACTAGCTTGACAACTAGCTCAAGGGTGCGCGGCACACCTCGGCTTTGGCTGTTGCCTGATACATGCAATTCGCGACCTATGTAAGCTAACCTAAGCTAACCAGGCATACATACCTCAACAACTCTTATATATATTTCGTATCGGATAATTTTCTAAACTATTTCAGTTTGATAAGGGAAAAAATAAAACCCTTCCACTTGCATGTGTAAGCGTATATGCGTGCAGGTGTATGGAGGTGATATGTGTAATGTTGTCGCAGTGATGTAAGATTTTGTGTCACTGTATCGCGCGAGCAGCGCACTCAAGGGCTCCACGCCGAGGGAACGGACCTAGGCTTGAGCCGCTGCCGAGGGAGGCGTAATCTGGTGTACGGGAGCGAAGTTGACCGCCAGACCAAAATAATAATGATTTTAAATCCCAAGACAATGCTCTTTTTTTTAAATATAAATGTGCTAATTTCTACAACAATAAATGGCAGAAAGTTGTCTTATGCATTTCATAACACTTATAGATTATAGAGTGGACTGGCCGGTCAACTAGAACTGAGCATTATTAAGAAGGGCCAAATTGTGAAGACCTACGTAAGCGAGGAACCATGCAGCGCAGAGCTCTGTTGCATGATCACCTCTTTTCACAACCGTTACACTTTATACCGAATTAGTTGAAGCTTATCTCTAATTTCATAATAAGAGATAATAACGTGCGTTTTAAAGTAATAATAAATTTAAAAAAATAGCAAAAAAAAAATAAACAGCCTTCGATGTGAAAAACTAATAAGGCACTAAAAAGCGAAAAATAACTGAATTATTAAATTAACCAAATTAAATAAAAAATATTGATATTTACGCTACCTAATAATATATTTGAAGTCAATGCCAACCTAAATTCATATCATCTACATACAAAGTTTTGGTCCACTCTCGTGTCCCATCTCGTACATATTTTATTACCTGTAACGAATTTGAAATGTTTTCAAAATGATTGGCATCGACTTCAAATATATTATTAGGTAGCGCAAATATCAATATTTTTTATTTAATTTGGTTAATTTAATAATTCAGTTATTTTTCGCTTTTTAGTGCCTTATTAGTTTTTCACATCGAAGGCGGTTTATTTTTTTTATATTTTTATTTATTTTTCTATTTAGAACACATTTCTAAAATTAAATGTATTGAATGTAATGTATTTTATTACTTATTCCTAGACACCTGCAACATTTTTTTTTACAAAAATCTAAATACACGTTAGATTTACATTCTTATTATATGTATCACCCAATTTTTTAACAAAGTTTTACTACATTATAAAATAATTAGCGAACTACATACATTAAAATATAGAAAATCTTCTTCGTTTTATAGTTTGAAGATAGCTTTCGTTGACCAAATAAGAAAACAACAAGTTATTTTAATTCACTAAAATAACTTCGTTCATTTTGTTGCGACACTGTTTGCCGCAATCAATTCAAAAGGCGTTATAAGTATATATTACAATATAGCAACTCTTCGAACATCAAACTGTAGTTAACAAACAACTTCTGAGCATCTAAAAAGCTTCAAGCTTTAATTAATAGCACTCATGCAATTCACGAGACCATTACGAGTAATGGATTGGCTCCCTTTAGAGAACGAACACGCGGCAAATTAATTACCTATCACCGTAGTCTTGATATAAAAACAAATTGGAAGCGTAAAATCAGCCTTGTATAGGTTAATGGAAATCGATAAAGGGTAATGAAAAAGAATGTTCCAGGCCTGGTTAAAGTATGTCACATAATATACGAACTACGAATGGCGGGAAATGAGTAGGAAATTAAATTTCACAAGACCGCTAGGAGCTGTCACACTTGGTTTTGTTCAAAAAATAAATTAGAACACCACAACCTAGTCACTGAAATATTCAGACTTTTTTGTTTGATTATCGAATCTGAATACAATCTGAGAATTCTACATGAATATATTAATAGTCTATAAAATATAATAAGACTATGTTAGTAATTTTAGGTGATCTTTTTTATTGCAAGGTGATAATACATCGGCCTGTATTTCTTTCTAGTGCAATGCTGCAGTTAGATACCTATACAACAGAGAGAAAGCAATATACACTGACTGATGACTGACTAGAAATGACGCCCCTCTCTGTACATCCACTAAAAACGAATGTACCTAACTGTTTGTTTCGTAAAAATATATAACATGAAGAGATAAACCAGATCGAGTTTCTTGCCGGTTCTTCTCGATGACTGGGTAGTTTTTCGAACCGGTGGTAGCTTTGACGTTCATAAGTGCCTTCTCAGGGCCTAAATTGAATAAGGGATATTTTGATTTGATTTTGATCCCGAAATGCAACAAAGTAGGGTGTAAGGGGTGTCAAATAACATTTAAGACTTGAGACATCCAAGCCAACCTCACCTGCACGTGGTGCATCCTGCTCGAGGCAATAGTGAATGCGGGGTGGTAGGGTTTTACAGCCTGACTGGGTCGCAACCACCATGTATATGGCGAAAAAGCCCGTCATAGCCCACCGGCACTTGATCCGACAACGCATTATATATTACATCTTATGATTCGATTATCGATGATTCGCTTCTGCGGGTCGCGTTTCGAGATCAGCCTGTGCATATCCAGCTTTTCGCAGGCCGGCATGACAGCGGCGACCGGCGATGGATCGTGTGTCACTCGGTGGTCGCCACTGTTTTTGGATTGTACTGCGCTTACCATCAGGCACAGTGCAGTCATTTTGCCGTGCTACTATAAAAAAAAACATAGATAACTACAATCCGCAATTAGTCTAACTCCTTCATTTAAATGTCATCAACTGAAATCGAAATTTGATGACCCTCGCACCAACTGTTTTCTGTCTAAATACAATTAATAAAATGTTACCTACTTACAACGATAGACTTGAAATGAAAATAAACACGTTTTTACATTTTTTAAAGGCCTAAAAAACGCCTTGTATTTTTATTCCCTAAGGACAACGTACAGCAATTATTTTCTTGTTCTACGTATAATAAAAAATAATATTTGTGACGCTAATTCGACAGACGTAATCATTATTCATTAGATAGATTAGATATTAAATACATTGGACATTCAATATAGATTAAAACTACTTTATATACCATATCATTTTAATAAATACGTTAGGAGATATTAGAGATTTCATATTACGCGCAACAAAACAAAATGTGTTTGAACATTCCAACGTAGCTTCTATGACATTGATGAATTATAGATATTAATAACTAAAAAATTAATCTAAATTATTTAGACTATCCATAACGCATCTTTATAGTATTATAATAAACCCATTTTTTTTAATAACATTCTCCATACATACTGTTGAAACTGAATTTGCCAACAGATTCGCCTCTTATGGAGCTGATAACAAGTAAGTCAATGAAATGGCTAAATGTACTTGTGGTAATACGTCATTAATATAGATAGATATTCACTTATCGTTAATCTTATGTACAATATAATAGTTGAAAGCCGACGAATTTTTGAACTAAGCTGATCGCAAGCTGTCGTCAGCACACTGCTTATCTAAATTAAATCTCGTAGTCCTGCCGCGGGAAACTGTATTTTTACTTCATTTTCTTCGCTCGCCGCTTTGTTATTATCAGGGGTGTACTTACTGCCGCGCCGTATCAAAAATATATTGCCCCCTAGTCACAAGGGCCCCGACGCTATGTGTTTAAACAAATAGATATAAAATATTATTCATACTTAAAATGATCATTAACTAGCAGGCCTGGCGGACGTTGTCCCGTCTTGATAATAAAAAGAAAACCTTGACAAATTATACACATAAATCTTCCTCATGAAGCACTTTATCTACTGGTGAAAACTCTATGAAAACCCGTTCAATACTTTTTGAGTTTATCGCGAACAGACAGACATGGTACAGAATTAATAAGCTGAAATATATTAGTCAGAAACGTAGAACTATGCGTTACGTCATCAGATTCATTTTATAATAGATTTATCTGCACATAAAGGAGTAACCGTAGGTCTTTAGGAAAGTCTAGATTCTAACAGATTTATAGAATTAATTGTTAGGGCTGTTTGTACCTCGGGTGTAATAGGTATAGTGCACCTTGGTTCCAAGAACTGGGAGGCACTAGGTTACCGGTTATGCTAGTACAGGACTTATAACAAATGACACTAAGAGACATAAGATTTTACACTATATTTTGCTCGCAGCTTCGTTCACGTTAATGTAGATAGGATCCAGAAATCAGAAACAGATACATTTTTTAATGGAAAAACTGAAGATGGTACTTTTCTTAGCTGTACAGTGTGTGTGACCAGTACTCTGAACAACGTATACGCAAAATGTCATGATGATCGATTTAGCATTTGAGACGTGATAGTGTAACAAACAAGGTTACTTATGAATTTATAATCAGTCATGATTATAAATAAGTGGACATTATAAAATACACGACAGTCTTAACATATATATAATTCTCCTGATAGGCACAGTACCTGTTGTATATACTTACGAGAAAGCATTTAAAAATAAAGGAACCCAGCCCACATGTATTATAATTTCTGCACCAAGCCTAGCCGTAACATATACTACCTCTACGTGGTTAATTCGAGACTCATGATATCGCAGGCCTATAGGAATTTGGCAATTCCAACGAGGTTTTGAAGTCCCTGGTTATTCTTGCAGTAAAGCGGTATACGACCCAGAAACGGATCACTCTGTTATTGATACTCTGCACGTTGGTTGTAATACGAGTATATGAAATTCCAAAATTTATTGGTTACAACATTTTTTCGTTATGACCATAAAAAATATTTGAAATATTAATTTTTTCTCAATTCTAATGAAATGTTGAATATAAAAAGTTTTGTTCAATAAAGAATATATTGTCATTCCAAAATTGATAGGCTATAAAAATTGTCAAAAATACGTCCGAAAATTGTAAAGAAATATAAAAAAAATGTATTTTTTTTTACAACTTTTTTTAAATATTATTATACAGAAATATCATATCATAACCAAGAGATCAGGAATTAAGAGTAAAAATAAAATGATGTTACAAAAATAATTACTGGAAACAAATGCATGCATGGCAGCAGGCATAACTGCAATCCTTATAAGATATAATCTATGACGACAATAAAAGCGTAGATAATCAAAAAATAAATATTTATTTTTTCATAAACTTGATTACGGTTTTGTACAAGAATTTCCAGCAACAGGAATATAAAACATATTAAGAATTTAAAATAAAGATTAATTTTTATTTCAATATCAATGTACCATGTAATATTCATTTACTAAATTAACAGTTATTATTTGTTTACTATACTTTTTGTAATACTTAGATAAAATAGTTAACAATTGTCTTTAAATGTCATTTCTAACACATTAGGATTTTCACAAGGGATTTGTATCAATAAAAAACTAAAATTTTCAATGAGCATTAATAGCAAATATATAATCATCAGAATAATTAATAACCATATGTTACAAACCACTATATTACTTTACATTAAAATGTGCATAAATAAGTGTGATACATATCATGGCAACAGAGGACAAGCATCACTCATTCTATCAGAACATGACAAATTTCATTAGTACATAGGTGTCATGTAATATATATTGTAGAACATTTTCAGATCAATCAAGTTGTAACAATGTCAGTTATAAGTCCAGCTGCTATTGTTACTCCCGCTACTCGTAACATCACACGACCAAGCTCCTTAACATCTTTATATCGCTCAACACAGATCGGCCTGCATACCTCTATCTCAACCACAGCCACAGAGTTATTCCCTAAACATCGAGGTTTCTTCTTTACCAGTTCACCTGTACTCTTATTCAATAAAGCTTTCAATTTAATAATATTTGCAGACTCAACTAATGACTGATGATGGATTAACACTGGAAATCCTTTTGTAATAGGTACCTTGACATTAAACACAACTATTCTTGCTTCAAATCGTGATGTAACAGGCACCTGTTGTACAGGATCACTCAATATATATCCTACAGATACATTCTGCATGTCAACTCCGGATATAGTGACAGAAACTTGGTCACCAGCAAATGCAACATTGCTGGATAAATCATTTATACTCAAACTTCGAACTTCCGCTAATTCTTTTGTTGGGCAAACCAAAACTTTATCACCTTTACTTAGCATACCATTCTCAATTCGTCCTGCTACACAAAAACCAGAACCAGTGCCTTTAAACACATCATTTATAGACATACGTAGAGGTTTAGAAACAGGTCTTTCAGGAACTTTGAATTCATCAACAACATTTAAAAGAGAGGGTCCATTATACCATTTTAGCAATCCTGCTTCAGTAGGAGCTTTTACCAGGTTTTCCCCAGTCAACCCAGAACATGGTACATAAGTGACATCAGAATCTTTGAAACCAGCCTGCTTTAGAAATGATTTAAGTTTTTTTGTAATTTCATTAAATCTTTCTTCAGACCAATTACTTGTATCAAGTTTATTAACAGCTACAGCAAGTTGACTGACTCCAAGAGATCTCACTAGAAGAGCATGTTCACGTGTTTGTCCACCTAGGTCAAAACCTGACTCAAACTCTCCCCTTGTGGCATCAACTACCAGTAGTGCTACATCTGCCTGCCCAGCCCCTGTTATCATGTTAGGAATAAAGTCAGCATGACCAGGTGCATCCAATATAATAATCCTTTTTGTTTTTGTTTCAAATTGTGCTCTGCCAACATCCATTGTTATACCTCTTACCCTTTCCTCTCCAGTTTCATCTAACACCCATGCATACATGAAACTCTGTTTTCCAATCTTTTTACTCTCTTGTTCATATTTATGTAGTGTTTTTTGACTAACTTCCCCCATTTCACACAACAACCTTCCCATCAATGTGGATTTTCCTGCATCGACATGACCAATAACTACAATGTACAAATGGTCTTTGTCAGATCCCCTTTCATCAGAATATTGTTTGCTCGGATCAGTCTTAGTTTCTTTTACCTTTGGAGTTTTCATTTCTTCATTAGAAGAAAACCTTTCAACAGAGGGTGATTGATCTCTAGGAGTTTGTGGTAGACTACCCATACTGCCATCTTGACCTATTTTAAATCCTTTCACAACACCCAAATTCTTCTGATCTGAATTTGTTGCAATTACTTTTGTAGTTGAAATAACTGCAGGCTTAATAGATTCCATACTCACAGTAGCTTTAGGTAGTTCCACTTTAGTCTCCTCTAGTTCTTTATTCTTATGGTTATTAAGTATATCATCAAGAGCTTTGTTGTAATCAAACTTATGTTTCAGTACAGCTTGTATGAGCGTATTATCTGAGACAGTATCGCCTAATACGTTTCTTAGTTCGTCCAAACATGACATCAGCCTAGCCTCTTCATCTTCATCGAGATTTAACCTGTGCAAGTCGGTTGATTCGCGTCTTTGAATCGTCTGAAGTGTGGATTCACTTGGGTCGTCCTCTGTTTCTTCTTGAATATCATCGTGGCTCTGTAAGAAATTTGATATTTCTTGTTGGTTGCGAGAGCGATCGTATATCCACTGCGATGTATCTCCATGTGGTGACAAACAGCTGTCTTCTTCTACTGAATGCCCGTAAACATCGTCATAATCATAGTCATCGGAATAATGCCGATTTCTAATATTTCGATGTCGAGCCATCTTATTCTATCAGCAGAATTAAAATCTTAGCGTATATTATAAAACATTGTGAAATAAGCGTTTTTAGACAATTCTTAGGTTTTCTGATAATATTTATACACTTGAGACGTTTTACGAGAAACTTGTCAAACGTCAAAGAAAAATTCAATAGGTATACAAAACATACATATGTTTGTTCTCTGTGGGAAACTTGCCGAATAAATTACTTACCTATATAAATATATTTCTGAACCGTTTCAATTAGAAAATAAACATTGAAATCTAAACGAAGAAAAAAAATAACAATATTAGCAATGATGTAGAAAGTTAAGTAATAATTTCATTTACAATATTGAAAATACATTGTGTTCTTGAAAACTTCTGATATTTAAATTATGTTGTATGTTAAAATATATATAATTTGAATAACATTACACAAGTGTGTATATGTGTATAGGTTATATGGCAATAAAAAGTAATAAAAAAAAACAAGTCTATTATTTATATTAACAATTTTTGAACGAGCTGTAAATGTCAATTGTCGTTTGTCATGTCACTTCTAAACTATCAATTTTTGTTACCTACTACTCTTTGATTTTTGTCGTGATATGCGAAAAACGCCTACATACGCTTTCTTAAAATTAATTAGTTCTCGGTCACAAATGATATGTTACTAAGTACGCATAATATTTTTTTACATTGATCCATTATAAAATTAATATTTTAGAAAATTGTGTAGTATTCAGACAGAACTTCAAAACAAAGTAATAGAATACAAGTTATAAATCCTTGACCTAATACAAGTTAGTGAAGATGAAGAAAAAGGTAATTATAGAATTGATAACGTATAATTTTATTAAAATCATAATGTATATAAAATCTATTATATCTGTACAAATGATATTGCATGCATTGTATATCAACATTATTATTAAATGAACATTATTCTAAACTTTTAGGTGTTATTAATGGGCAAGAGTGGATCAGGAAAGACTAGCATGAGATCTATAATTTTTGCTAACTATATAGCAAGAGATACCAGGCGCCTAGGAGCTACAAGTGAGTGTTTGAATGTAACATTAAGTTGTATGTTGCTACAAAGACTTCCAATTTTCCTTGTTTTTTACAATTCTTTTCACCACTTAACCAGTGTTGAACTTCCACCATTTTATGAAGGAATATTATCCATAGAATTGTTATTACTGTCATTAAAAGTTAGTTTTTATTCCTCTATATTTAACTTGTTCTGCCTCCAATGATTCACTGTTAAGATTGAAACTCAAAATATAAATTATTTCAGTAAATAAAGTATTTCGTAAATAAAAAGTGTGTGTGTGTACTTATGTACACGCGGTAGAAGTTATACTTCTTTGGCGTAACAAGATAAAAATATTTTCAAAATTTTTATCTTTTTCTGCCTTATTCTACGTTTTGTAGAAAAAACAACACTAACAATAGAAAAAAGTAATTTAATACATTGAAAGTTTTTATACAAAGAAATACAAACAACAAATACAAGGAAACAAATTGTAGACTATAGCTAACTTCAGGGTGTCGGTTTTTAGTGACAGTGCGTGCGCATCATAAAAATTTACTCTCATCATTTTTCCCTAACATGCCAAAAGAAGTATAACTTCAAAAATCCTTGTATATTTATTATATATGCTAAAGAATGTGATTATTTGACATGTGATAAGAATAGTCTCAAATATGAGAAAAAAGTATTACAAACTATGAAAAATGTATTTTACTTGATACTCCTTATCAGGATGCACTAATAATAAAAATAGAGTGGTATACTCATATCACTTGCCCATTTTAAAAGCATGTCCTTCAAATAATGTTCAGGGCATTCAACTATAAAACTGTATCAATATTTAATAAAACTCAATGAGTCATAGGTAACATATCGGAGAAATAATATTATACAGATACAAGTGAATCACAGTGGAAGAATTTATACATTTGTTACCTTTTATAATTGACTTTATAACATAAGGATATAATAAGACCACAATATAATAAGCAACTACCCACAGTTTCTCTTACATTTGTTTCTTCACAAAGGATTATATTTCTGCAGATGGTTTTTTCCCTAAAACTAAGGAAACCTAGGTAACAATTTAAGAAATTTATCAGAACAAATAAACAGATATAGATAAACAAAAGTTTAATATACAAATCTAGTTGAGGAAATTAAGTTCATACAAGATACTAACAAATATTTTACCAAAACTATTGAATATTAAACAATATAATAATGTGGGCAATCGTTTCAACTAGATTTTACTTTAACATGTAGCAGTATTTACCAAATTAGGTATTTAAAACATAATTCCAGCTTTTGCATGACAATGTCAACTGTAATGTTAAATTTGATATTTCTTATTACTGTACTATATAGTATGTTATTGTTAATACTATTAAATTGTTTATCATCACAATTACATATACTAGTGTTTATCTGCTGATTGAAATTCTACCAAACCATTACAAAATAAAGAATTGAAATAATTGAGCAATTACAATTAAAAACAAATTTGAATTTCTAATACAATTTAAATGAATTTATATGTAAAATTTATGTTTGTTGGGAATTTCACAATCTATCTTCAATTGCAATTAATTTTTCATTTTCAAAAGGAACTCCAGATATGTGTTATACACACAAAAAATATTTTATTTTTTAAAATTGATAATACTAAAGTTCATACAAAATAAAAGGTTGTCATTCAAAGGAGGAAAAGGTACTGAATATTTTTGTCTGCACCTTTGTATATACAGACAATTTCATTATGGGATTTAATTTTTTTTTATAGTTTGAATAATGCTTATAAACAGGAGCTGTTTTCCTGCAATTAATATTTACACCAGTCAGTTTAATGCGACAAGGTATTTTTTTCCAGCTATCCAGCAGTATTGATTTCAAAAATAAAAATTAGTGAGGATCCTGGAAACATAAAAGAAGTAAAAATTTTAAAAAATTGTAGGTGAAGCAAAAAAAATTTTTCTTGACCTATAATAATTATTACAATTGTTTCAGTTGATGTTGAACATTCACATGTCCGTTTTCTCGGAAACTTAGTGCTTAACCTATGGGACTGTGGAGGTCAGGAGGCTTTCATGGAGAATTACTTTGCATCACAAAGGGATAACATATTTCGGAATGTTGAAGTATTAATATATGTTTTTGATGTGGAAAGCAGAGAGATGGAAAAAGACATGCATTACTATCAGTCATGCTTGGAAGCCATTTTACAGGTGAGCATATGTCACTCTACTTCTGTGTTGTGAGTATACTATAGGTGGTCTATAGAAAATTTGTGAGATTACTCTCGAATGGAAAGAAGCGAAGCATCACAACACAGTGTTGCATCTTCAAGTTTGAGGCTCCCTAATATTGAGAGCCACCTCAGGGCAGAAAAGAGAGTATTTTGCACATCCTGTCGCCTTATTTTTGATTGGTTGCTTATATTAATAATCTAATTAATTTATTTATTTAACTAGTGGTCTCAGTGGACCTTGTCCCACCCTGATAATAAAAATAAACCTTGATAAATTATATACCTAAACCTTCCTCATGAATTACTTTATCTACTGATAAAAATCCGTTCATTCGTTTTTGAGTTTATAAACAGACAGACGACAGAGGATTTTGTTTTATACTATGCAATAAAAAATAGCACTCTATGATTATCATGGAATAAACTTATTTAATTTTTCATTATCAAATTCCTTTTCATCTGAACATGTCTTTCCTACATAGTTTGAACCTAAAATACAATAAAAATTATAATTATCTCTGTAGAATTCACCAGAAGCGAGGATATTTTGCTTAGTACACAAAATGGATTTGATAGCAGAAGAACAGAGAGAGGAGATATTTCGAGCGAGAGAGGAAGACTTGAAAAGGCTCTCTAAACCACTTGAATGCACATGCTTCAGAACTAGTATATGGGATGAGACTTTGTATAAGTAAGTTAATCATTATAGAGCAATAATCATAGTTATTATTATTATTATTACATCATATCACATTAAAAACTATACATGCTCTTGGTTCAAATAATTCAACCACCTAGAATTAATTTAATAAAGATTGTCCTCCTTTTATTTTGACATTATTAAGAATTTCAGGCTCTTGGAATCAATAAAAATTTCACAAAAATGTGCTTGTCAAATCATAAGAAAGCCTTAAACTCTCACTATGAGATGCTACAGACAACACATTTAGTTTAATACATGATATAATATGTTCCTCTCATTGTCTAAAGCCTTTTTATTGCTAAGTATATGAAAAATCTGTTTATGTTTTTTTTATACAAAATAATATACAGATATTATAGATGATAAATTGATATATACTGGTACTGTGTCAGTGTCATTGTAGTGGTCAGTACTAATACCATAGCTTCACTACTATAGTACGCATTATGAACTGTGGCTTTGGGTCGTAAATCATATTTATCTGTCTGTCTCGCTCGCACTCACAGGTCTTATGGAGAGGTGTAGTGATGTGCGTAAGAATTGTAGAGGTGCATATCGATAGGTACGATCAATATGCTGTATTATGTTAAGTATCCATATTTGTCGCTATCTGAAAATAAAAGTTTTTAATTTGTAAGATAAAACGTTTGTTTCAACCTAATGTTATATTTATAGAAAAATAACAACCCTTACTCGTAACGACCAATTAGGATTCAGAGTGCTAATGTAGCTAAGTATCGATAACGGGTTGCATTGCGTGCACATTTCTGCTGTCAGTGACATTTATTGCACAACGACTCAGTTTAAAATGCGTCGACTATAGAAATTACCATTTATAAAATTATTTTTCTTTTTCATTTTCAAATAATGTACCTAAGACAATTCCTTTCGAGTTGATTAATTCAACATCTTAAATATATAAATTTATATTTACTCGCACAATTATTATTCATATTTAGCCCTGTTTAGCATTAATTAGTGATTTGCTTAATTTTTCATGTGAGATGTTATTAAATTTCAGAGCGTGGTCGAGTATAGTGTACAAATTGATACCTAATGTTAAGGCGTTAGAGTCCTCACTAAAGCAGTTTGCGGCTATCGTCGATGCAGATGAGGTAATATATTTTTTTTATTAATTTGACATCAAATTACTTTTTAATTAAATTCTTTAATGAACCTGAGAAATATCTAGAAAACAAAATACAGTAAAATGGCTCCTATTGTGACTTTAGTTACCTATGTTCGACTCAAACTCCTGGGCTTATATTTATAACTAGCCTCTGCCCGCGACTTCGTCCGCGTGGAATAGATATGATAAAACAATTTCAATTTTCGAGTCTTTTTGTATGTGTCCTTATTTCTTCTGGAAGGTTTATGTGTATAACACATGTATATTATATTTATATAAAGTAGAGAAATGTTGACGTATTATAATGAAGTAGTAGGAAGGAGTTTTCGGGAGCTTATATTGATAACTCTGACTAAACCTTATGAGAGACATCAAAATAATGTACTACAGAATTATATATCTAAAAATTCTTACAGTAAAGTCCAGGAGAGTATATATGTATCTCCTAAGGATAACTCACAGCAATCATTTTATGTTTTACGTATTAAAAAATAGAATTGGTTATTTACGATACTATATTATCAAATATAGTATAGTAATCCTTGTCCTTATGATCAAAGGTAAAGGAAACATACCCGTTACAGCATTTTGAAGCAATAAATATAATAAATATATGACAGATTTAAAATTACGAATACTTTATTTATATTGAGCGATTAAAGTTGATAAACACTGCCCTTACATATGACGTATTCGTTTCAATGTATCTTAGAATATATAACAAATTTAAAATTACGTGCAACTAATAAAAAATGTGTAAAAATTTATACATAGCTTTTATAATTTTGTCGAACTGTAAATATCAAAGCGGGAAATAATGGATCTCAATTCTTTGGACACATTAATGACGGTATATTATATTACATTGCATCCATTCGAAGCCGGGGCCGGTCGCTAGTTTCTTTTAATAAAACTTGGAAGTTGTTTAATGAGACATGATAGGAACTATGGCTATAAAACTTGAACACATTTCTCATTAATGTAATATTAAAATATGCAAATACACTACAATTTGAGATAAGATCGTTTATTTATAGTCAATTTTGAATACTTTATATCAGCAAAGCGCGACTGTAGTTCGTTTGCCTTACCCGAGATATTTGTATGTACTTATTTATATGTGCCTGCGTTGTTATCGTTCACTGTATGGAACTGATCTCATAACTGCATACGTCAAGAGAGTAAAGTGATAGCACGAATATACATAGAACTAAATATAGACTTCAAAATTACAAATCTAGGCAATGTACTAATGATAATGTAAACCGTAGGTCCCCAAAGTGGCTCATATGGCCCCTTGAGGGGCGATTCCGAACTTCAACGGGTCCACGCTAGCGAAAACAAAATCTGAGGGTCGACCATAGTGAATTCCATTTGGGCCCGCTAGTTATACATATAATATGTTTTTTTTGTTAGTAGCACGGCAAAATGACTGCACTGAGCCTGATGGTAAGCACAGTACAATCCAAAAATAATAGCGACCACCGAGTGACACAGTATCCATCGCCGGTCGCCGCTGTCATGCCGGCCTGCGAAAAGCTGGTTTTGCACAGGCTGATCCCGAAACGCGACCCGCAAACGCGAATCGCTATGGCGGGCTTTTTCGCTATATACATGGTGGTTGCGACCCAATCAGGCTGTAAAAAACCCTACCACCCCGCTTTCGCCATTGCCTTGTTCGTTATTCAACAGGGTGCACCACGTGCAGGTGAGATTGGCTTGGATGTCTCAAGTTTTCGATGTTATTCGACACCCCTTACACCCCCTAACTAACCCCTAACCTAAATTTGTATGAAATGTAAACGATATCCAGAGCGGTCAAAAAGATTGGCGAAGACTGTATATGGCACACATGCAGTCAATAAAGTGTGGATGGAGTATTTAGCTATTTCTGTTATCGTTTTCCTCTTTTAAAATACCGAATCAAGGGCCTTATTGTTGTAATTTATCTGTTTTGTACCCAAGGTGTTATTATTCGAGCGCGCGACTTTCTTAGTTGTGTCGCACTGCCAGCGGCGGCCGCACCGAGACGCGCACCGTTTCGAAAAGGTCTCCAACATCGTCAAACAATTCAAACTGTCTTGTTCCAAACTTGCGGCGCAGTTCCAGAGCATGGAGGTCTGTTTATACCGGTTTTTATTTTTTACTAATGACGCCCTTAATTAACTTTTACACTTGTCGACTATTTTTTTTTTCTTTCTTTTTTTTTGGCAACCAATCTTTTACAATTATTACTGCCATTGTCAAGTAGTTAATTGTATTACAAGCTCTTCTTCTATTCCATTTTCGGCAATCACTCTCCTAGTAGACTATTACTGCTATTGTCAAGTGAGTATCGATATTACAAGTTTCTTGATATAATTTCAATGAACTAACAAGATGGTGGCCAACTTGTTAGAAATTTCCATGGAATTTTTGTGGTATCTCAGAATTCATGGTCCGTGGTATTTTCCATTCACTTCACTTATGCACAATAAACAAACTATATTACATAAAACACCACCAATTTTACACAATATAAAGTCAAGTAACACAAGATTATGAATAAAAAATAAAATCCACATGACAGACCAAGATCCCGCCAAAAAACCCACTTGTCGAATTACAAAAAAATCATATTAAACCTTTTTTGAAGATCATTCAATTTCCGAGAAGAATATACATTGATTTTTACTATACGCTAATTCGTTAGAACGTAATAAAATGAGAAATAAAAAAATACGTGTTATTTAAACGGGATATCAAAAATCAGGTTCTCCTGTTAATATCTAACAGCTGATTTTACTTATATTATATTTGTACTTACTTATATATATATATTTGTTTTTTTTTTTCTATATACTCGTATGTAGTGCCTAAAAAACTTTTTTAATAAATACAATACCGCTGGTTAGCTAAAAGAGAATGAATGCCTTGTGGCATTAAGTTCGCCAGTGTACAAACCCAAACGTGCAATAAAGTATGAATTAATTCAGAAATTTATATCTATATATAGTTATATGTATGTATTGTATATATGTAATATATCGGTGTTGATATGTTATTTATATATTGTTATATTAAATAGGTTAAACATAATTTTATAAAAACTTCTCCTTTTAAACCTACCAACATTTATCTCTGCATCACCTAATGGTTGACTGGTAGAGAATGCCTTCGGCATTAATAATAATAAATTTATTTCAGACAGACATCCATATTTGTGGGTACAATTACAGGTTTAAAAAAAATAGTATCAGTAATAATAATAAAACAGAAAAATAAATTATAAACAAAAACACAGAACACAGGATATAACATTAAGTGGTAGGTCCGAGTGGAACCTCCGGTGATGGTGGAAATTCACTGTACGACTGCATATAGCCGTATCCAGCGAGCCAGCATCGGAGAGTCCCACCGGACCACCAGCGCACGTAGTATTCTGTTGGGGCTGTCGCGAGTGCGACGCATGATAGAGGCGCACCGTTTGCGCATGATCGCCGCAAAGCCGTCAATATCAGCATCCGCGAACATCCCCATCAGCACCCGGAAAGCGTTATTATATCGAACGCGCAAATCACTGTATGCCCGCTGCGTATAGTCAACCCGCAGGCTGCATTAAGTCCGCCATTGCGTATTTAAGGCATAATGTATAAATAAATAAATATCCGCAGGTCCGCAACAGTGTGTTTGCAGCGTTCATAGACGGGTTTACTAGTAACACATACGTTATGGTAGAGATGTCAGACCCCAAGATACCCTCAGAAGCCACTTTGATCAACATCAGGAACGCACGAAAACACTTTGAGAAGCTGGAGAAGGTGTCATCGAGTGCTCCGAGCCAGTACCAATGAGGATTGCTTCAATTTCACCGGTAGTTCATACACCCATATAGATGTGGTTGCCAGTTAATTGATTTTTTTCTTATTGATATATGTGTCGTTAAATTTTCAAATGAGTTAAATACAATATTAATCGTTCATATAACATGTTTTCCAGTTTTTATACACTGTGAACAAAGTTCAAATTTTGCCGCCCATGAGGTATTTAGGTTTTTTTATAATCTTCATATTTTACAAGTACGAAGATCTTGCAAAATAATGTAAAATATAAAAAAACGGCTAAAATTGGGTTTAGGTTATTTTTAAATGTAACGACTCGTATATTAATATTTGGCCACAATCTCATCTGATATATGGTCAAGAGTAGAAGTAGTAAAAATCACAACAACTAATAATAAATAATCCCTAACGGATAACACATTATTAATGACATCATTATTCTGCTGTTGATTATCAGTTGTTCGTTATTATTATTTATAACGACACGACTGTCGCGTTAACGCAACGAGTGAGCATTATAGAACAATTAATACGGTTGGAAAGGAACGGCACATCGCTTGCTTACACTCAAAGTAGCAATACAAATAACGAATATTTGTTTAATTAGGGCATATAAAATAGAAAATAATCTAACAGCAGAATAATAGACAACAGTTTTATAACAACTGTTACAATATAACCCAACAGCGTAATTCATTATTGCTATGTATAGTCAAAATAACATTTCTTGAGTATAGAATAATGGCAGGTTTTTAAGTAAAGCCGTCAGAACTTACCGAATTCATTTGATTTCTTTTTTTACTACTATCATCTGATTGGGTATTGAACATATGTCGCATTTGGGAATGATAAATCAAATCTATTTGGTCACAATAATAATAATAATAAGCCTATAAAACGAGCAATTATTATAGAGCGCGATTTTCCAGAAAATACTAAAAAAGATAGCTGGAAAATAAAATATCAAGCAGATTTATTTAACAGATTACAAAACATTTAAACAAATATTAATAAACATTATGAACCCGCCCTTATAAAAAAATTACAGAAAAGGGAGTACATTTTTTTTTTACTTTTGTTCTTTAAAATTTATATAAGTGAAATAATGTTAGGAAAATTATAAGGCATTATCATGTCTGGCCCTAATTGAAGTCCTCTTTTTATGGATAAACCGTTTTCGCATATTGTTTATTAGCATTATAATTGCACATTAATTAATAACACATGTGTGATCACATGACATTTGCAAAATTTAGAAGAATTTATACATACAGTAATTGAGAAATTAACACTTCCTAATCATAATTTTTATTAATAAAATATAAAATAGATAGAACAAGGATAATATTCTATTTAGACGACAATATACTGAATGGCATGTAATGGAAATAAACAAAGTATATTATGTTGCTAATTGCTATAGATTTTACTGCAATAACTTCTAACAATACCACGCAGTAGGTATGACACTTTTTAGAAAGATATCGATTTTGGTAATGGCCCTAATATCGATAATTAAACTGATAAATATTGATACTTTCGTCGTACCAATTAAGCGACCTTTTAATAAGAAAGTATTGTTGTACCGACTTACAGCTGAAAAGTTTTCTTTAGGAAAACTTTTGTTACTTATTATATTTTGCTCATATAAATGGCTGAAACTCCATTTATAACAAACATATAGAGAACACCCACTCTCAATGGTTTGGAGAAATTAAGATCGACACTTTCATACTAGATATCGACGTTTCGATAACATACCTACTATGCAGTAATTACTCCAGTAGCTTGTGCGACTTTCTTGCTTCCTTATTTTTACTTAACTTGCATGTTTCTTTAATACAAATAAATTTATTTTTAAATGTTTTATTTCGTCGAGTTTAATTGACAATTAAACTTTATATATTCTACGAATATTGAAATATATAATTGTACAACATTCCTATCAATTAACACTTTCAAAAATGTTAATTAATTCATAAAAGCATATACACTCAAGTGTTGAGGATCCTAATATGGGACTCGATAAAATGTCCTGCAATAGGACGCGCCACACGTACGCGGCAGATGTTTTTTAACAAGCATATTTTAACGAGTATTACAGATGTAACACTTTCGCGCAAATTAAAAATAGTATAAGAATGACAGAGTCTGTGGTGCAAAAAAGTTGAGATTTATTGACATTTGAAGAGGGCCTTTTTTGTCTAAATTTAAAAATAAAACCCTGTATAAAAAAAATTTTGGTAACCCATATTATTTCTCATAGAACAGTTGCAATGCAATTCAAAGTCCAGTGTAGTGTAAGAAATTACATAAAGAAATATATGTTATTAATAAAACTAAGTGGAATTATACAAAATTCCGATTAGGTTTAGAGAAAATCCGGTATTTATAAACCAAGGTTTCAAAAAATTGTGGCGAAACCCCTGTGTTGAAAGTCCCATATTGGGATCCACGTCCAAGCTAGAATTAGTCTTAATACTTTCAACGCCCGACGGGATATGCACGTGCAATCTGTTTTTTACCACAGTTTTATGCGCATAACTGCCGTGTCCTATAGTAGTTCATGTAGCATATTACTTATCACTAATTATATAGCTGGTGATAAAATAAATCACATGCTACAGAAGTTACATGTATTGAAAACGTCCTTTACATATCTCATGAATGTAATATAAATTCACAATAATCAAGCTAAATTACAATACGAAAAATTCCATATTGTACTAGTAAAGCTACTCGTGGGAATGAAATAACACATAGCACCGAAAGAAACAAGAAAAAAAACAATTCTTAACATGTGATTTACTTGAATTTTTAATAAATACTGAAATATCTTTTTGTTTTTTGCTTGTTGTCGCTGTGCTCTGTTGCAGCTAAGCGTTATAGTGCCAAAAGTAAAATATAACTGCTCATGATTTAACACTCGTGATATGTGAAAAAAAAAAAAACTTCACATTACATTTAAATAGCTATATTTTCCATGTCTCACAGATTGTAACCTACGGTCATAGACGATCGGTTACTTCATAGTGATTGTTATTATTGAAATGCTAAAGCATAGGGTGTCTTGCCAAAACAACGTATTTG
This sequence comes from Antheraea pernyi, assembly GCA_015888305.1. NCBI lineage: Eukaryota > Metazoa > Arthropoda > Insecta > Lepidoptera > Saturniidae > Antheraea > Antheraea pernyi. The sequence goes on from MU158711.1 coordinate 1,779,934, forward strand.
CTTATATAAGTCTTTTACTATGGTATTTTAAATTGATTTTCTCAAAAATATGTCAAACATTTTTTTGCGTTTAAAGTTGAAAACAAAAGTTGTTATAACGTATTTAAATACCGCAATAACAGATATTTTGATTTGTGAAATACGCTATAATTATCTAATACCAGCGTATGCTTAATTTTGCATAACACTAGAATTGTCGTATAAGACTAAATTAATATTGTATCCATGCGTTATTGTATGGAGCATAAGTTAGTCGAATCAATTAGGGATGTGCGATGGTTTTCATGATTTATTTTCACTAGCTTCTCTCACGACTTCGTCCCCGTGAAATAGTTAGTTTGGGCTAACGGTAACACGCAGCGGAAGCTCTCAAAAGGAAAAAGAATCGATTTTGCCTTATGAATAGCCTATAGCCTTCCTCGATAAATGAGCTATCTAACACCGAATTTTTCAAATCGGATCAGTAGTTCCTGAAATTAGCGCGTTCAACCAAACAAACAAACTCTTCAGCTTTATAATATTAGTATAGATTTAATCGTATAGTTCGATTAAAAAGTCGGGTTGAATATTGGAGTACTTTGATTTAAATAATTAATATCAGTCATTAAGCCTGAAAAACTAGTTCTATATATTTTGTTTCGTTTGGAACTATGAATACGTCGTAAACTGGCTTGGTAATAAAAGTCATGGCTAGTAGCAGGTATGTGGTTAAATGGCCCAATAATGGGACATTTAATATCGTATTTTACAAAACTATGCACTTAGTACTTTTTTATTTCAACCATCGTAACAGTTATCTCAATTGGTAGTTACTTTGCAATAGAACTATATGTGAAATTTGGGTAAGAAAATGAATTGAAATTGTTGTACTATCAAAATATAAAATATTCTGGTAGTTCATATTATATTAAGAAATCAGTGCGTGATAAGTATCACTACTTGAATAAATGTTACCGTCAAAGCACGAAAACCGTCAATGTGCACGTTACCTAGTTAAATTGTAGATTAACTAATTTGGTCCGGTAACGTACCGAGTCAAGAGTTTTCGGCAATTGCTCACCGTTCGCGTTTATTTAACGAAATTATAAGATTTAACGCTTATCCATATGTGTTCACACTATGGAGTTTTGAACAAAGAAGTATCTTTCTGTATAAAACGGGTCCCTAAAAACGTATGACATTAAAATGGCGCTGCTGGAACTAGAGGGTCAAATCTAATCGAACGAGCTAATATAATTAACTAACTGATACCCGCGACTTTGCGTTATTCGTTATCTCAACAATATATTTTATGTACAAAGGAAAGTACATAAAAAATTAAAAACATTTACACTTACAATATTTCTTTACTATTTGGTAGTACTTATAAAAATCATAGTTTCTTAAAATTCTGATAACTGTATATTAGGTGGGAGAGGCACGCTGAAGCTATTACTGGTTTCAGCATGAATGGGTCGGCTCGGCCGGGGTACTACCACACGACCCACAGAAACACCGACGTGAAGAAATAGTGCTTCGATTATTGCGTTTCGTTCGGTCAGTGAGAGCGCCGGAGGACCACCTCCTCTCCCCTCTCCTCGCCCCTCCCCCAAGTACAGACTGGCAATGCACTTGCGACTCCCCTGTTGTTGCTAGTGTCTGGACGGCGATGATCACTTAACATCAGGTGACCCAACTGTTCGTTTGCCTCTTACTATATATAAAAAAAAATTACATGAAGATATTGTAATGTTCTTTTCTAGATACGGATCAAGTATCTAAGAAATAAAAGTAAAAGAAATTGATCAAAATCTATCTATCGGCAGACCTATCATTTCGTTTATATAGATGAAAATACTGACGGTCGAAAAAAAACACTGAATTTGTTATGTTTTTTACGACAATTTAGGCAACTTTTAACTGTACACAATGTTAGTTTCTGATAATACAACCCTCTAATTACATCAGTAGTACCATTTTGACAGTTTAGGAAATGTTAATTTCATCTTTTTTGAGTGGAGAAATTAAACATTTTTTGGGCAATTTAATGGATACAATACGGACATTACCTAGATAATCTGCAAAATAATTGGTATCGCACTTAAACGGTAACATATAGTCTAACTAATAATAATAGATGAAGGTGAAATTGAATGAGAAATTTACTATACGAGTGATTGACATGTACCTTTTAATTTATATGTATTTAGTTGAATATAATCAATCAATTGTTACAGCTTTATAATAAAACTCTAAGATGTAAGGTGTTATAACTGTGATTGATTTCGCTCTGTGGTACTTTTGATAAAGTGTAATTTAATATTTATAGATATGGGAAATGGATCTTTAAAATAAATTGAGTTCGGTAATTGTACACATAAACCGGTACAATTAACAAGCTTTATAATCCTTTGTACAGTAAGTACTTGAAGATTTTATCAAAAGTATCAAGATTGTGAATTTTTTTGTAAGCTATAAATACTTGTTATATGTATGTATACATGTATCTTCTTATTGTTACACTGACATTATTTAATTTCTGGCATCGAGATTTTTTTTTAATTATTAATAATATTTAAAATTGAATGTATAATAAAATAATAGGATTAAAATTGTAAAATAATAAAATAAAACAGGACAATATTAAAGTACACGTAAACTCCAGTCGACTTTCTGTGACCTTTATCAATCATTTTATTATTCAACGACCAAGAATAATTTTTATTGTTTCCTTTTGGTTTAGTCTATTAAACTGGAAGACTTGAAGGTTTGTCAGAATGATAGACATAAGACTTTCCTTCTCCAACTCCCAAGAACATAACAGTTATTATCTTGAGAACCGGGTAATAGTGTTACAAGAAACTAAATTAGTCACTAGAATTAAAGTATGTTGCAAATATCATTGAAACAACAAGGAGTAGGAGCGACGTGCCTTTGGGAATCTATAAAATTTATTGAAGATTTGAAAAACCTAATCTTGCTAGGTTAACAAAAGAAAATTCTACCTTGATTTCTAGTTCTGGGGTCTCCGAATTTCGACAGAACTTCAGTTATTCGCCCAAAACATATTTAATAAATAAAAGGCAGAGTTTGGTATATATACAATGACATTATAATTAAAAAGCTGTAGATACATTAACTACATAATATTTTGACAAAACAAATGGCACGATAACGCACACATACGTAAAGTAAGATTGTAACGCCGCACTGTCTTAGGTAAAATGTGGAAGTAAAATGGCCTATTCTCAATATCGATGGTAAAAAAGAAATAGTTATATGTTACTTAGATACGGGTGGATTGACGGAGCAGTCGTCAAAAATTAAGCTAAGTAGCCAAGTTTTAACAAGGCGCTGTCGAAGCGCTTATGATGACATATCTACAGCTTTTTTAGTTATAATATCATTATGTACTTACGGATATATGTAAAATATAATAATTCTTACTAAAAGTAAAGTCGTCTCCTGGGGGAAGTCGAATCCTATTTAAACTATTTATACCCAGAGTTAAATTATAAATGTATATATACGTAAAATTATTAGTGCATTAAATATTAGTTCTATCCCCGTTACATGAACTGCCTTTTAGTGAATTATTTTAGCATACAATGATATAATAGGCTCAGGCGTAATGTAACTTCTTGCTTTAACGATATATCGACCAGTGATGGTGGATATATCGTTATCTGTTATCACAAAGACAGTAGCATCATATTTTTATTACTCGAAATATATAATTTATGTTTTATAATATGTTGTTTTATTTATCTAAATTTATAAGTACAACAGTTATTGTTACGGTACTAAGCAGTGCATATAATCACCACATATTTCTATATACAACAAGTAAAAGATTTTAGAGGCATATCACTTTGTTATAAACTGATTAAGGATTAAAATAAATAGTCAACTCATTACAATATAGCCCAACTTTTATTCAATAAGCTAACAAAACATTTTCGTGTTGTTTATTTTTAGTCACTTATAATTAATTACACGAGTCTTGCAAAATTCTCTCCTTCTATTTTTTGTATGTTATACTAAAAACCTCCTGTCCGCTATCAAGTAAATTCTAAAACACCAGTTTCTCTTCTATATCAAAATGAAACGGAACTTCCATTAGATTACATAGTTTAAAGACAAAATATCATAAAGGTTCGAGGACAAATGAGGTTTTATAGCTAATTATAACAATTCATTCCTAAAGGAGGTAGAAGGCGTCCAGGAAAGTGGCCTACATCGCAACAGAATATTTTAGGAAAATTGAAATTTACAACTCATACTCGTACGTACTCAAATCATGGAAATATTTCATTTAATATTTACAATTTTCTATGATACATAGGGGAAATGTAGGTAATGGGGATCACTTAAGCGAGAATGAAGAAAAATGGAAATATATTAATCAACTATTTATTGCTCTGTTCTTATTATAAACTTTACTCTCTTAACTATCAATTGAGATCAAATTTAATCATTTTGGTTTAATAATTTTGGTACAATAAAACTTTAAAAAAAATTAAGTTTGATCACAATTGCCAACACCGGTTGGCAATGGTGATCAGCATGTAGACAATGGTGATCAACATATATCGCACACATAATTGTACGCAGAATCCCATCCAGTACAGCCGGCATGAGCCCAGAGGCCACAAGAAATGCACCAGTACCATGTTTCTTTGTTTCGTCCGAATTCACCACATACAAGACACAAGTTGCTTGCATCTTCTGCATCGTCATTTTCGTCATCCTGGCGTAACTCATCCGTTATCACGTTTGAAGTGGATGTATCATTGGAGCCCTGCAGAATTTTCTTCTTAACCTTCTCACGACTGACCTTTTGTGGCTTGTTTTTATTTCTATTCATTTTCCTTGGTTTTTCGCAGCTTTGGCCTTCCTTTTATTTTCTTTTTCAACTATCTTTGGCATTTTGGGCAACTTTGATTGGTGTGGATTTTAAAATCGTTGCGTGCTGTTTTTTTCTTCCTTGTCTTGTCTTGACAACAGGTACTTTCTTAGGCATCTGAATTAAATTTTGAACACTTGGCAGATCCTTAGATGTTGTTGGTATATCAAATTGAGACGAGACGAGATGTCTTCGGCTGTTGCCTTGAATACAACAAAGCGATTCGAACTGAACTAATCATGCGAATTAAGCTAACCATAAATGTATAGATTAGGGAAAAACAACATGCGCACTTTCTTATGTGTCGCACGGCACGAACGTGTATACGTACTTTCAATCTCTCCGTCGCGGCTAAGGTTAACTAACCAAAAAATGCCCTTTACAGAACTTATGTATCTACAGTGGGTAGTGTGGGGTATGTGATTAACTAGTGAATGCAGTATCACTGTAAAGTGCTAGCAGTGTGTTCGAGAGTTCCACTCTGAGACATCAAACCTAGGCTTGAGACGTTGCAGCGTGTGTGGGAACGAAGTTGACCGCCTAGCTACGACGGCGTGATTGGTGATTTCAGCTTGTTCTGTTGGACTTTTTTTATTTATACTGAGCGGGTATAGGTATATATATATACACAGACAAGGCATTGCTCTTGCAATGAGACAATCAAAACAAGTACAGTAACCAATCCCCGCATTATGTTGTAATTATGGTGTGTATCTGAGTACAAATTGTACGGAAAACTCAATAAATTAGAATTCATTCATCAGATATTTCGGATTTCGTATGTTACAAATAACTTTCATTCACATGTATTCTCAACTTGACCTACATAGTCAAAAGCTTGGTCAATGTCAAGGTTAACATTGAGGCATTGATAACATGAAGACATGTTTTAATAACAAAACGTCATCTCTTCGAGTAGGGGAAATGTAGGCAATGGGAGTCAGTTGGCAATGGTGATCACCTCAAAATAACGAAAACCGAAAGAAGAGATGACGTTTTGTTATTAAAACATGTCTTCATGTTATCAATGCCTCAATGTTAACCTTGACATTGACCAAGCTTTTGACTATGTAGGTCAAGTTGAGAATACATGTGAATGAAAGTTATTTGTAACATACGAAATCCGAAATATCTGATGAATGAATTCTAATTTATTGAGTTTTCCGTACAATTTGTACTCAGATACACACCATAATTACAACATAATGCGGGGATTGGTTACTGTACTTGTTTTGATTGTCTCATTGCAAGAGCAATGCCTTGTCTGTGTATATATATATACCTATACCCGCTCAGTATAAATAAAAAAAGTCCAACAGAACAAGCTGAAATCACCAATCACGCCGTCGTAGCTAGGCGGTCAACTTCGTTCCCACACACGCTGCAACGTCTCAAGCCTAGGTTTGATGTCTCAGAGTGGAACTCTCGAACACACTGCTAGCACTTTACAGTGATACTGCATTCACTAGTTAATCACATACCCCACACTACCCACTGTAGATACATAAGTTCTGTAAAGGGCATTTTTTGGTTAGTTAACCTTAGCCGCGACGGAGAGATTGAAAGTACGTATACACGTTCGTGCCGTGCGACACATAAGAAAGTGCGCATGTTGTTTTTCCCTAATCTATACATTTATGGTTAGCTTAATTCGCATGATTAGTTCAGTTCGAATCGCTTTGTTGTATTCAAGGCAACAGCCGAAGCCGAGATTCGGCCACTATGGCACCCTTACGCTAGTTGCCTGCACTTCGGTTAAGTGCCATAAGCGCTCGCCTCGAAGCCTGGTGAAGGTCTGTCAAACCGACAACGTGTAGTCAGATCGGAAAAGAAAACAAATAAGTATTTGTAAATTAACTGTCAGAGATTTTATAATTTTACAGCGGCATCAGATCTCTTTTATCTCGTAATGCTTCTACGTACTCCTAAAGTGGTTTTCTATATCTATAACTTTGTAAAACTAGGGTAAATAATATGAGTTCTGAGTCCAAGATGATGTACTTACCTGTTAATATGATAAAGAGCGTGACATGTCAAAACATACTTAAATAAATTGAACACGAATATATAGGTATAATAATTTATAATCTGTCTACAGATACGTCAGTAATAAACAATACAACAAATTTGTAACGGTCACCGCGATAAATAAATTAAAATACTTTGTTACATACATTTATAAGAAGTTATGTAAATAGTTGAATTAGTTATGCCATTTTACATATAAAAAAGTGTTTGTGTACTTATGTACACACGTTAGAAGTTATACTTCTTTGGCGTAACAAGATAAATATCTTTTTAAAATTTTTATCTTTCGCCTTATTCTACGTTTGTAGAAAAAACGACACTAACAATAGAAAAAAGGTATTTAATACATTGAAAGTTTTAATAGAAAGAAATACAAAGAAAGAAAATCTTGACTACAGCTAACTTCAGGCTGTCGGATTTTCGCGACGGTGTGCGCGCGCATTGTAAAAATTTACTCTCATCACTTTTCCCTGACGCGCCAAAAGAAGTATAACTTCAAAAATGTTCGCTTTTTTATACCATGAAGTGGTGTGTATGCAAACAGTCCAGCTAATGTTAAGTAGTTACTGCAGCCTATAAACTATCAACCTTAGAAGACTGTGGTTCTAAGAACAGTCTAAAAAGGTTGATACACTTCAAGACTGAGTCGAACACCTTATGCGTTTTGCCAAGCACCCTTCGTACCGAGCACCACTGTAAGAACTGCTGCTTTGCAAGAGAAATAGGTGTGGGCTGATTAAGAAACAAATAAAAATTATTGTATTTCATTTATTCGAGTATGTTCTAGCTTAGGTTAACCAAAGGATATTATGCATTCCAGTATTAATAATCGATCATGGCGACGGAAATGCTAAATATCTGGCGTGAATTCAACAGTCTTTACGTTAGTTAATTATCCTTTCCGATGTCGTTATTACGTTTTCACATTTCAGTGATATATTTATTAACTTCAACTTAAAGTTATAATCAATATCTAATGCAGTACCTTCACAGGTAAGGTTGAAAGTCAGTCCAATTAGTATGTTATCACTGTATCTGATGCAATTACAATGCAACCTAAAAATGACGGCGACCATTGAGAGATCACAACTTGCATCTGTTGCACCACTATTGCATCATGTTTTATTTAAAAAAGCCAACTGTGTGGAAATAATAGTTTCAATTCACTACTATGAAGCGTGCTATAACAACCATCGTTGTAGTCCTGTGAAGCTGTTAAAACATTGTCAATAGCGTAATCAGTTCACAAAAAAATATATATACATCGTTTTTTAATCTAAACAAATTAATCGACATAAACATTATATTTCAAATGTAAACAAGTTTGAAACCGCGTGCAAACACAGACCACTACACATTACTACGTCAAAGCTCATGGAAAATATATCTTGATATATTTACGTAATCTATATAACGTGTGTAAAATAGTTCAGTGTAAGTAACACACCGCTTCGAGACAGGAAGATCCGCTCGGAAATATAGTCCAAAGGTGAGTTCGTGATAAGATATAGCGGTTTTCGTTTTCAAATGTGTTACTTACATGTGTATATAGTACTTGTAGTGTACAAGTCATCTGTAAGTTCTGTAAATTATAGGTAATTTACCGTACTCAATTGCTTTTACGTTCACTGTGGCTCATGATATCATCATGCTGAAGTGAAACAATTGAGTATAGATACTCGAGCGCTCGTGACCGGCGTGTGAAGTTGTGTAGTGTTAGAAATTGTTATAGTGAGTTTCATTTGCATAGTATTACGGTTTATCTTTTTATTTAATTGTGACGTGTGTTTATACATAATTCTGCCCATGTCATGTGGAGACAGACTGTTTTTCGTTGATGCTGTTGTTCGAACTATGTCCTAACAAAATGGTGAAATCCTTGCTAGAACTTTCCGATGACTTTTTGTAGTAAATCCAAATTCATGTTCTATGTTTATTATTTTTATTCATTTCGCTTGTACTCGACAAACAAAGTGCATAATGTCATAAATATTAGATACAAAATATAGAAACAAATATGTAGCGAATATTTATGAATCAAAATAGAAATTACATGACGAGTTAAATTCCCGCCAAAAACTACCCTATAAGAGATGTATTCTGTAAGATTTTTTTTATAATGTATGTCTTTATATTTCTAATTTCCTAACTTCGCTACATTAGTTTAAATATTAGGTATTTTAATTTTATAGATTATCGAAATTGGTACATAAACAAAGTGTTTTTAGTATTCGTCTACTTCAATTAATAGTATGATATATTGCACGTATATTGTTTTCTTGACAAATAGATGTATTTTTGTTTAATGTTATATTGATAGAATGTTATTATTTAATAGCGTTTACAAATTACGTCGAATAAAAGGAACTTAATTGGTCACAAAGTATATTATATTATACTAACGAACGTATCGAACTTACATTAACATCAGGTAGAAGTAGGTGCATTATTCTATGGCAGTAGTTATATAATTTTATTTATCCAACAATACTTTTTAATTTATACCATGTTATGTATCCGAAACATGAGTGGAATATCTATATAAATTATAATTAGGATGTCCTTCAATGTATCTATTTTAGTGTTATCTACACATTGACCGTACCTAGCATCTATGATACGTGCTTCCACGTCACATATTTTATCAGTCCCGATATAGTAACCACAATTATCTTATTGATAAGTATAAGTTTAGTAAGAATGTCTACCTCTATATTGTAATCTATTTTATATACTATATCTAAGTCGTGTAATTGTTATTTATATGTGAACATTACATTCAAAGCATACAAACCCCCAGTTTTTATTAAAAGTCAGATTTTGTTTGGCATATCAGGGTACCAACTTTGAACGGAAGTTTTTGGTGGGGTCTTAGTGTGTCATGTAGATTGTGGTTTACTTATAGTTTTTGACTTCTTTTGGCGCGTTAGGGAAAAATGAGGAGAGTAAATTTTTAGGACGTGCGCGCTCTCCGTCACGAAAAACCGACACCCTGAAGTTAGCTATAGTCAACTTTTTCTATTGTTAGTTTCGTTTTTTCTACAAACGTAGAATAAGGCGAAAGATAAAAAAAAATTTGAGTTGTTGAAGATAATTAAAAATAATAATAAGAAAAATTCCGTTACCACAGAATTACCACAGAACAAACTTTATCGAAACGTAAAAGCCAAAGACTTCACTTAAAAAAAACTTACATTCACTTAAAGAAAAAATGTAAACTCTATTAAAAATTCAATCGCGATATTAAAAATAAACAAGATATTTTTATTTATTACAGAATAGAAGTAATTATGGCTAACACGAATCCTATCTTCGATTATCACGAAGAGACACAGTCTGAGAAACTAGCTCGTAAATCAAAAGAATCTCCGTTCATGGTTGTCGGTAAGTTTTTTTAAATTTATCACTTAGTTTCATTATTTTATTAGATCTTCTTACTGTCTTATTCTTTCACTCACTTTCCGTAGGGATTTTACAAATATTTTCTATTATATAAAACTTGTTCTGACAATTAATTATAAACAACAGAAAAAAATTAGACAAATAGGTGCTGGTGTCCTTAAGTGATGCACTTACATTCGGCATTTTATTTTTATATATTGTTCATAATTAAACAACAACTTAGAAAGTCTAAGCCTTGAAATAAAAAAAATATTTGCATGTGATATACGGAGTCTGTAGGAAATCATATTAAAAAATAATAAGTGTTGATATAAATTTTATTGTTAGCAGTATTCATTCGTTATCACTAGTTTTATTTGTAGGTGTAGAAAAGGGGTCGCAATAAGTTTGGCCTTCTACAGAATGCCTGCACTGATAGTACAAATGGTGTAAACCTCGCCCGCACCATTTCTATCGCGATAAGGCTGGAGTCTCCGTCCGGATGATTATTTGTATGTTATACAAATGATTGCCCTGAGCCTAGGTGTATATTCTGTCAGTGAATTCTCTCACAAGTTTTATTCAACAGTGCAAGAGCTGCCTTCTAAGAAAAAAAAGTATCAGAGTTGGTTACAGGTTAATGTAAATGGTTTTTCAGTACTACATACCTATCGAGAGTAATGTCTTATATTAAGGAAAGTGAATATAGAATTTTCCTGAGTGCGTCATTGTCACATTGTAGGTAGAATGCCAGATGACAAGCTTAATGACTGTACAGCTGTCAGGGCCGGATGTCATTTGTTTTGTGACAAAATTTAAAACCAATATATAATATACTGGTAACAGCCTGCAGATTTCTAAGCGTTAATCACAATATAAAATTTAATAGAAATAAAACAATGCACTCAGATATAATGTAGCTTCGTAATACCGAAAAAATTTGAAACTCACACTAATTTCCAAGGAATCGAAACAGTACGTCCCGAGATTACAAATAAAACTAATTCGTTTTGTAACAGTACTATAGTTATAGTGAATACTAGAAAGTTTTCATCGCCATTATATGACTGTATTACCATATGTTTTTACGCCGAAGTTTCATTATAGGAATCAAAAGCACTTAATGCTAATAGGCATCATAATAATATTGCTTTAAATTTTATATTGACAACAACTAAGGTGCCAACGCAGAAAGACGTAGGTTTTTATATACGAGAAGTTATACCAGGATAAGGCAAAATTATTGTAATCTTTACATCCTTATAAAATAACACCTACGCCAAATATATAACGACAGCTACATTACATTTGTTGATTCCAGAACAAAGCAAAGATGAGTTTAGCTGAGATTTTAGCGGATTTATCACCATATACAGAATGATGGCGATCCAATACAGATACCACACTAACTCTCTTGAATATTCCGTTGCACGAGGCGCATAAGTTGCTAGTGTAGATGTTACATATACTTGAAATTATCACAATTATTAGAACACAATGCAAAAATTACATAGTATTCATGTGTTATTAGATACCTTTCTGTAACCCACGTATAGGCAGTCGTCTAATCAATCGACAATCTTTGAATCTGCCACTAGCAAGATCTAACTTAGGCCAACAGCACTTTGTACAGCATGCTTACTTTTTTGTAATAGTTATACGTTTCAAAGTCGAATTAGTCATCTTCTATTATTCTATGGCCTCGATTAGAATAAAGTTATGTATCATTAATTCTCATTGTTTATCTTAGATTTCTTTAGTCTTCATTTTGAGCTTGTGGCGTTCCGCCCTTTCTTAATTTAATATCATTAGTTGACATGATTTATGACATTAGGTATTTTTATTAGGTATTAGGTAAAATGCAAATAAGGCACCCAAAGAACTCGCTGCTACCCAGACATCTGTCACTATCAGCTGGGACCCGTAGGAACGTAGTGTAAGACGATATATATTAAGAATATTATATTTGTATTAACAAAAGTGTCATATCACATGTACCAAGATATTAGCTTAAAGGACAGTCAGCAGAACGCCTTCTGTATTTCATTTCGCTCCACACCCAACACGAACCCTCGAGGCTACAAAACGCCAAAAGCTTTAACCTTATTATAAACTTCTTGTTCTGTGTATGATGTGATCATTTATCATCACTACCATACCATCACTTATTATGTTAGTAGGGTTCAATTAAAACTAAACAAATTGTACATGATCTGAATGAATATTCGATTATATTATCGAGTTCAGTATTGATAAACTGAAATAAATAAATAAATTATTATCAGGTATCGCTGGATTACTCGGAGCCGTCGGCTACGGAGCTTACTCATACAAGAATCGAGGTGCAATGAGCACTAGCGTTTTCCTTATGCAGTTCCGTGTAATCGCACAAGGAGCCGCAGTCGGAGCACTCACCGCTGGCATGATCTACACGCTCTACAACAACCACTTCAATAAGCCTAAAGCTGAGATTAAAAACGAACACTAAATCATAATATAGATAACGACACCTACAAAGCGTTCTAACATGACAAAGTCGAAGGCGCCTAGATGTACGGTAATCGGGAGTTTGGGCGCAAATATTACACAAGTATTGGCACTTATTTTAGTAATTTCAAAGTATTTAGCTTAAACGTATTCTGAAGCATAGAATTTATACAACATAGTAAAGATGTACGTTCTATAAAATGATTTTTCTTTAATTATTATTATTAAAAACGATACAAATATAGTTTTCGAGGCCTTTATCCGACGAGATGTGTCTAATATATCCTTGTAAAATTCCTGTGTATTTAAAAAATAATAAAAATCAATAAGACAAACCTTGTAATAATCATTTTAGGCTTGTTAGGTTATATTGTACATAGTGTTAATGTTAATAAAGTACATATAAAATACATTAAAAAATCAATAATTATGTAATTCGTCACAATAGTAGATCATACTATAGTTCTTAATGTCCAAAAGACGTTTAACATTCGGCCAGAGACGGATTAAGCGGGGCCTTAACAAACGTTATCAGGAGGCCCGAAGTTTTGTGTAGAATATGATGATTTTGAAGAAACCAATCGAACTTCTGAGAAATCCACGCAAATTTAACTTTTCTACTTTAAGCGTGGGGTTCGTAATAAAATACATTTTCCAGCTTAATTAATCCGATCCTGCATTTGGCTCTTACAATAAGGATGCTAGGCTCCAAGTACCTATTACTTGCAGTTGCATACGCTAGAGACGGCGCTGTGTTGAATTTTAAAGTAAACTAATGTAAACACGAATATACAATGTAAAAAGTTAATATTTTAAAGACTATTATGCTTATTTACTATAATTTACGCATCCTACTCCTTAGTACGCACATTTATTGTACAATGTTTTGTATAGAACGTTTGTACTATTTCACAAATTAAACGTATCTATATAACAAGAAAAAGAATATTACACATATAATTGTAATATAGTGTTTATGAAACGTGTAAAAAGATTTTTAATTCAAATTGCAAATCGTTTTATCAGTTCCGATAAAAACTGCGTAAGGCGTTCTCAGATACGTTTTATCGAATAATGCCTAAGACATGTTAATATACCTACTTATATTAGAATATTATGTTAAACACATATTAATATAGTGGTATTGCTAAGTATATTTAAAAATAAACTGTAAAATATTAAAAGAATTATAGCTAAGCGTATGTTTTTCATTATGTAAGTACACGACATGTATGTACATTCTTTTGAAGTTATACTTCTTTCGACGCGTTAGAGAAAAATGACGAGAGTAAATTTTTACGATGCGCGCGCACACCGTCACGAAAAACCGACACCCTGAAGTTAGCTATAGTTAACTTTTTCTATTGTTAGTGTCGTTTTTTCTACAAACGTAGAATAAGGCGAAAGATAAAATTTTTGAAAAGATTTTATCTTGTTATGCCAAAGAAGTATAACTTCTAACGCGTGTACATAAGTACACTTGAGATATCCAAGCCAACCTCTCCTGCACGTGGTGCACCCTGCTGAATAACGAACGAGGCAATGGCGAAAGCGGGGTGGTAGGGTTTTATAGCCTGACCGGGTCGCAACCACCATGTACATGGCGAAAAAGCCCGTCATAGTGATTCGCTTCTGCGGGTCGCGTTTCGGGATCAGCCTGTACATAACCAGCTTTTTCGCAGGCCGGCATGACAGGATAGTGTGTCAATCGGTGGTTGCCGTTGTTTTTGGATTGTACTGTGCTTACCATCAGACACAGTGAAGTCATTTTGCCGTGGCACTATAAAAAAAAATACACTTTTTTTAAGGTTTTCGTGTTTGACTACAATGTAACCTAATAAGTGACGGAATACACCTGTATGTAGGTGATTGATGGCAAATTTTCATCTTGAAGGTGGTAGCTAGCCAGATGGGCACTATAAAGAAACATACCAATACACTAAAATTTCGTCACGATGTTTTCCTTCACCGAATGTTCAGACTTATTGTAAGTTTCGAACCTATGTCTGAACAAGAAGCCTTCATTACCATCTTTTCTGTATTTGCAATCTACAAACTGTGTAAAGTATTTGAGCTGACTATTTTCTATGAACGGACAACAGCAATATCATAGATTCGAATGTTCATTTCGGTTGTATATTCCCAATAAGCAACGGGAAATGAAAATATAGAAATGGTAGCAGGTATGTAATCACAGAATGCATTTTAATGTAGCATAATTTTTCAAACAATTGTATATGTCTTAGGGATTTCGTCATCACATGCCTATGCTATGCATGTTGCAATACAAGGAAATAAATAAAATAAAATTCTAAGTATTGTGATGTTACACTACTATTTTATTATATTTCAATAGTACAAGGAAATATGTATAACGGGTACAAACGGGTATCACATTATATTGGGTTATAAGTAACAAGACACTCGATTTATATTATTTTACGTGTAAAGCCTTTATTAGTGGCCCACATCCAATGAACTCTTTTATGTCATCGTAATTCTATATGTTCGAACTTACAAAGATCCTTATGTGACATATCAGAGTTCAATAATTATTAATATTAGAGTTTAGAATTAGAGTTCAATATTGTTACAAATGGTAGTAGAGTCACGTTGAAACTATTATTGGTTTCAGCACGAATGGGTCGGCTCGCCTGGGGTAGTACCACCCTCTCATAGAAAACCGACGTGAAGTAACAGTGCTTGCATTGTTGCGTTTCGTTCGGTCAGCGAGAGCACCAGAGGCCCATCTCCCCTCTCTTTCCTCTCTCCTCTCCCTCCCCTAACCCTTCCCCCCAAAGGGTGGCAACGCACTTGCGACTCCTCTGGTGTTGTTAGTGTCCATGGACGGTGGTGATCACTTAACATCAGGTAACCCACCTGTTCGTTTGCCACCTATGACATAAAAAATATCACTTGAAAAAAATAACACAAATTAATATTGTTAATTCTTATAAATAAATATTTTATTACAATTTATTGGAAAACACTTTCCCAAAATAATTGCATAATAATACAATAAAGAAGAATCAGAATTTCTTTATCACATTCAAATGTTTTCAATTAAGCTTCAAGAATTTTAATACTGATAATAAATAATCATAGGTAAAGTATATTAAAATACTTTGTTCCATTGAAAACTAAATCAGTCATTATTTTATTATATAAAATAAATATTACAAGGCTTTTTAAATGTTGCCAAACAAACTTATACATATACTTCACATTTATATAATACATTTGTTAATTTATATTAACTCATTGCTGTTTTATATAAAATTAAGATTCGGTGCATTCTACTGCAGCATACTTCATATAATTAGCAGTGACATCACTCAAATTTGGAAGAAACCTATACATTGTTATACAAAATATGTCCTTAAGAACCAGTTGTCTATCTCAACAACATGACCAATGTCAAATTGCTATATTTTAACACAAATTCCATTTGTTTCAATGATACAAAACATTAAAAATCCATCATTAAATATAATTTATTCATGGACTATGAGGAATCATAATTAGATTATGTTTAGTCTCATTAAATATTCCACGTTCCTGTTTAGTGACTCAACGGGAATCTCCTAATGGGAAGAAGTGAACCAAAAAGGACATGCTGTACCACCGGGAACTTCGACAATACTTCTTTTTTATACATTTTTATGAGGCCCTGATTGATTTTTGTCCAAGAACCGACAGCACTGATGCTCCACAACTGATTTGAATGTTCCGCAAACGGTCCCTTTTTAACTTCCTTAATGTATTTTATACAAGACAAAAACATATAATCATCAGCATATTTATCAATAACCTCGTCTTCTAGGAACTTAGCAGGTGGGTATATCTTAGGTTGATCAACTAGTTGGGAACTACCCCATATGAAGGGTATGAATTGGTAGTCATCCAAACTCCAAACACCATGACTACCTGCAGGTTCCATTCTGTAAGTCTTCTGTAACTTTCTAGAAATGTTAAGGTACTTATTAAAAATCATAAAAACAGTGGGAACATTATCTTCTTGTTGTAAATTACCAATCTTGTACAGGCAGCACATAAACATTACAAATGACATTTCATGTCCAGTTCCGTAATCAATACGAGTTGCATTGCCAAAACTCTCTTCTAAATACACTTTGACTTCTGGTATAGCCAGATGTAGTTTCACATGTAACACCTCTTGGAGCAGCTGTGTTGAATTCGCTTTCAATTTCATGAGCCAGTCTCTAAATGCTGCATTGCCGAATCTCTGGGGTTGTTCTATTGGAGGAAACTCATTAATCATACTATCGATTTTCTCAAGCATTTTCATTATTTTATTAACGTTCTCTGATATTTTACAATCCACAGACAAAGGTTTCCCTTTGATAGCTTCATTCAGTGTAGCTATAAAACCTGTATATTCCATATATGCTTCTGACTTCTCCCATATAGCCATATCTGTTATCGATTTAACTGCTTTCTGTGGCTCCAGAAAACAATGATTTAGAGGAAGATCAAAAGAGACATCTTTTTTTGCTCCATCCCCAATCATACTTTCCGCATTCATCTAGAATGAACATGTTGTAGTAACATGGGATGTTTAATAAAAAAAAATTACAACCCATTGATAGTTTATCATATATATAGGGTCAAAGGAGTAAAGATATTACTAAATAAAATAAAATTACCCATTGTAGCCAAAAAGATACAATTTCTAGACATACCAATTATTATGTAATATTAGTACGCCTTTTAACTCCTAAGATAATCAAATGTATTTTAGGCAAGCATCGAGACAATACCTCGTTATCTCATAGAAATTTTTCAGATATGTTAAATTTGATAAAAATTAAGTAATTTATGTGAGTAAAACCGATGTACGTTGACCTAGATAAAATTCATATTGTCTACATGAAACGAGTAGCCACCGCGGGTACGATAAGTTTGCTAATGAAGGTCAGAAATGTCAGTTGCCACCGCTACACACATGTTTTGGTCTTTTTTCTAAATTCTTACGTATTTATTCAAATTAATATATTATTGAAGTTGCAAATGACCTAAATATGGAGAAAATACTAAGAGGTATTATGAGATATCGCGTTTTAGACCGTGCGAGTATGGTAAAACAATTTCAAGAAGTTAGAGACAATCCAACGGTAAGTGCCGCAATACTAACCTTCTAAGTTCCTATTCAATCTCCTTATATGTAAACAGTTCTTATGCTGTTATTAATAGTTAAAATAAATTGACAATTATTAAGGACATAAAACTTAAATATATAAGCAAATTTGATCGTAAATTGCAAAATATTTTGTTGACTTTGACAATGACAGTAATTTTTATTATATTGGTAGTAGTTTTACAATTGCCAACTTTAGAATCGTTCCAAATACCTACTATAATTAAAAACTATGGTTCTACCTAACTTTTCGTATAATAGACAATAAGATGTTACGGACTTGCTACACATTACTTAAAGATAACTTTTTATGCTTTTTATTCAGTGGCTTGCTTTAAATATTAATGACAAAATAACTTTAAAATGTTTACTTGTATCATAGCCAAAAGCCGTTTTCTACACATGCATGGATAGCAGAATGATTCCCACTAGATTTACCGAAACCAGTGTCGGTGATATGTTTGTTGGTTTGTAAAATATTATTTTAGACTTACCAATTTATTTAATTCGATTTATTGAATATTATAATTATTTTATTTACCTGTCTTTTTTTCAGTAAGAAATGCCGGCAACGTTATTCCTCACTCTCAATATTTTGTTGACGAAATGACTAGCTGTGAACCAGCTGCATTAGAACTAGGTTGTATTGTAAACAATATTCGTCATATAATAGTGTGTGGACATAGTGACTGTAAAGCAATGAATCTTTTGTACAAATTAAGAAGTCCTGAAGAATCTGACATGGTTCGTTTTATACAATTTAAATCAATTAAAAGTGGAAATCCGAATATTATAAGTTTGTTTTTTTTAGGAACAAAGAAGGATTTCTCCTTTAAAATCATGGTTATGTACACATGGTGAATCAAGTTTAAAGAAATTCTTACAAATGAACGGTGATTTCGACAAACCGATGGTATTTACAGCAGAAACTCCACAGAGAAAGTTTGTTGCTTATATTGACCCAGACAATAAATTTTGTATAGAAGATAAACTATCACAGGTGGGTTTTAACATTTCCACTTTATTATAGTACTAGCGGCCCGGCAGACGTTATTCCGCCCTGATTATTAAAAAAAATACCAAAACGTTCCTTGCGAATCACTTTATCCACTGGTGAAAACCGCATTAAGATGCGTTCAGTAGTTTTTGAGTTTATCGCGAACAGACAGACAGACGCGGTAGGGGACTTTGTTTTATACTATGTAATTATTACTAATAAGAAACAAATATTTTTATATGAAATTGATTACTCTGTGAAGTTTTCAAAACTGATAATTAGAGAAACTGTTGATACTAATGACCAGTATGTACTTAGTAACTTAATTTTTACAAGAACGAATGTTACAACTACTATGCTACTATGTCGCACGCATAAAATTGTTATTTTTTATCGGGTTATTATTGTTAATTTAGGTTATATATACCATTATTTCGGTATTATCAATAAATGTTAATAATTATTCATTAAAACGTATTCAAATCAAATGTTACAGGTCAACACTCTTCAACAATTACAAAACGTTGCATCCTACGGAATGCTGAAGAAACGTTTGGAGAAACATGATTTACATATACATGCATTGTGGTTTGATATCTATACAGGAGATATTTATTACTTTAGTAGACGTGCCAAACGCTTTATTATTATTGATGAATCTACGTACGAAACAATTCTCGCAGAAGTTCGAAGATTTTATTCTTAGTATGATGTAATATGTAACGAGGTGTATGAAACTTGGAATTATACTCATAATAAGTTACCCGTTAAATGGTGAAAAGAAAATCTCCTGTATTTATATTGTTAACTAGTTTTTTTATGAAATCGAGCAGTTTTTTGATAACAATTTTTGTATATTACTATCTTTACAATAAATTTAAGTACATAAAATCCTGTCATAAGTAAGTAATATACAAGGTAAAGTTAGATGTGTAATATACATGATTATAAATTGAAATCGTTTAAGCCGACTGCATATAAAAGATAATATCTAGACAATAAAAGACCCAAATGTTTTTATATTTCCAAATGTTTTTTAACACAATAAAAAGTTTTATATCCTGTTTTATGTATACCATTTCGGTATAAGGGACCAATAAAAATAACATTGTAGAATATTATTGAACTTCAAATAAACTGTTGTAATGTTTGGTTTGTCTTTAATATAATTTCCATTTCGTTTTGAAATAACGTAATGAACGATATTGACGTCATGAGGATGACGTTATACTTACGTAGCTGTATAACATAACCTTCAGAATGTGTCAGCCTGACAGTTTGAGTCATTGAATGTCAAGCACGATCATTGAAAAACCTCGCATTTTCGAATATGTAATAATATATTCTGTGACTTCCCATAATTAAGCTTACAGTAATCAAATTACAGTACAATAAACTGAAAATACACACTGCAAAAATTACTGTAATATTCGTTGCCACTTCACGGTGAGTACAATAAATGATGCAATATTTTTTCAAAATAAAATAAATTATATAATTAGGCAATGCATGCAATAATTTGTAAGTGATAATGAATAATGTTACAAGAATTCTCCATCTGAGTGTTTTTATGTGTCTGAAACTGTGTTTATAAGTTTCTCAAAATTCGTAAGGAGGAAATTTCCGCGAACTCCACATTTCCTATGTACGAATATAACATATCATAATTGAATTATTATAGCGATTACATTTGATCATACTTATTATTTAGAATACCACTTACAAATTATAATATTTCGTTACAACTATTTTATGTTAAAAATTTACATATGTATTTTATTTTTTTAGATAACAATGGCAAATCGACAACCTATCTTTGATTATAACGAAGAATCTCAGGCTGAGAAACTTGCCAGAAAGTCTAAGGATTCACCATTTATGATTATTGGTAAGACACTATAAAATGATTTTTTTTTCTCGAACTGACTACACTATTGTCTTAGCAAGGTCTTAACAGCTTCACCGGACTACAGAATGTTATCTATTTCTGCTACACCTTTATTTAGTGAATTAATTACAGTTTTATTAAATGAAACATCATTACATAGTGTAAAACAAAATCCTCTGCCGCATCTGTCTGTTCTCGATAAACTCAAAAACTACTGAATGGATTATCATGCCATTTTCACCACTAGATAAGAGTGATTTATTAGGAAAGTTTAGGTATATAATTTGTCAAGGTTTTTTCTTATGTCCAACAATGGCCGCCGGGCCCGCTAGCGTTAAATAAAATTAACTAGTTATTTTAAAATGATAATAGATTATGCATTACAAATTTAAAAAATAATGTGAACCTAATTATGAGTTGTCTTCTTTATAGATAATTAATGTATTTCAGGTATTCTTGGATTAATTGGTGTGTGTGGTTTTGGTGCCTATAAATTCAAACACAGAGGACAGATGAGCACAAGTGTGTTCTTGATGCAACTCCGTGTAGCAGCTCAGGGCACAGTTGTGTCTGCTCTTACAATTGGCCTGGCATATTCATTAGTAAAAGATCACTTGCTTAAGGATGACAAAAAGGAATAAAGTTTGAAAACAACTTTAGTTTAGCATCAACTTTTAGCTAATTCAATGTTGGGAAACTTTTAAATACTTACATTTCACACTTTTTGTACTCTATTGTACTTGGGTGGTAGATGATACAATGGCTGTATACCATTTTTGGTTTATCTGAATTGAATTCATATTCTGACATCATAAAATATAAAATTATTTTAGTTATCTAAAATAAAATATAGTTGCTTGGAATAAAATCTCAAACTTCAAATTTGAGAATCTCATAATAATCTCACTTATCTATAAGATTGATATATTTTCTAAAGTTTCCCATTCGTTTAACTTAATTTGCAACTGTGATGTTTTAACAGGTATTAGATAAAATGATATTTGTGTAAATAAATGTACAGGATTGTTACACTTTCAGAAATAGTTCTAGTGATTTTGGTTTAAAATTACTGTGATCTTTTTTTTTTTAAATACTTGCAGAAGGATGACTATACAATTTACTGAACATATAGTTTTGAAAGTGCAACAGTTTGTTTTTGTGTGTTGTTATTTATCTATGACATCTAAATTATTATTTAGTTATAGTTGACGACATATATTTGTAAACTATTGATGTTGCTTGTGTAGATACCAGTTGAGTAATAAAAATTATCTGTAATATATTGTAATAGTTAACCAAGATGAATATCTGTATAGTAAATTCATCATAAAAAATTTAAAAACATTGGATACTTAAGTTGTTCCTTTATAATAGAATATAAGACCAATGACATTTGATAATAATTTGCTATATTATTCGAAAAATATTAAATGATTACAGATGGAGTAAATTGATTTCTTTATTTTTTATTTCATATCGTTCATTTTGTCATAAACGAAAACTGAAAAGTAGAGTCACTACAAAACAAAAAAATACACTTGTTACATTTCTGAATTCCTATAAAAATTATTTCAATAAAAAAAATCGACCCCTATTCTAAGCCACATGCATATTAGTATTTTTAAGCTTCTTAGTAAAATTAGCTATATTCAAAATATAAATATAGACACTATTAATATTGGTACTAGCTTTGTAATATTACTACTACTTTTTGTAGTTGGTAGAGCCACGCTGAAGCTATCACTGGTTTCAGCATGAATGGGTCATAAGGCCCGGGGTACTACCACCGACCCACAGAAAACCTACGTGAAGTAGTAGTGCCTGCATTATTGCGTTTCGTTCGGTCAGTCAGAGCGTCGGACACAGGCGTCGGATACCCATCTCCCCTCCCCCTCCTCCATTCCTCACTCTCCTCCTGGCTGATTTGGCTGGCAACGCATTTGCGACTCCCCTGGTATTGCAAATGTCTATGTACGGTGGTGATTACTTAACATCAGGTGACCCACTTGTTCGTTTGCCTCCTATGATATAAAAAAAAACTACACTGGGAATGCGTTACAATTTACGAATCACAGTAAGGAGTTTATTCGTCTTTGATCTTTGTAGAGTCGTCGTACATACTCACCGGTAGTGAGTAGAGAACCATGAGCCAGGTAAACACAGATGAAAAGCGCTATATTCCATGGTAATTTTGAAAGAAAATAAATATATATATTATAATTATCGAAATAATACAATATTAATAAATTTCCTTTTCGAAAGAGGAATTTAATTACCTTTAAAGTTTTGTGTAATTGTGATATTACTTACAATTTATATTATACTAGCCGACCCGTGCCTACTTCGTTGGGCGATAATAGGCTTTATCAAGCTACAACTTTTCTCTAGAACTCAGTCATATATATCTCATAATTAAGGCAGCGTTCGTAAGAAACGTTTTCGTTCGACCATTTTTCTCCGACTCCTAAGATATATTACCCCCTACAACCTCAGAAACTTTACCTCTTTATAATATTTGTATAGATTATAGATAATATAATTAGTTAATAGCTTCTGCCCGCGACGTGGAATAGTTATTTTGGGCTAAGATGCAGCGGAAGCTCTCAAAAGTAAAAAATACCCCGATTTTAAAACATTTTTCATTGTTGCTCCGCTCCTATTTCCCTTAACGTAATGATATATAGCCTATAACCATTCTCGCTGAATTAGCTATATAACACTGAAAGAATTATTCAAATCGGACCAGTAGTTCCTGAGATTACCCCTTACAACGCCACAAACTCACAAACTTTACCTCTTTATAATATTAGTATAGATGTATTCTTATCTTTGGTGTACATACAAAATGCATTATTAATGCAAAATATGCCTTTGTTACATTTGTGTTATACAATAACACGACTAGTCTGAAAATTTCAGCAAGAATCTTGGCGGAACTCGGGAAATATTGATAGTTTCGGTTGCTTCTCGAATATACAAAAAAGATTTTATTAAATCTGCTGCTGAACTAAAGTTAAAAAGGACGAGATATTCGCATCAGTTGCTTTTTAATAGAGAAATCGAATTGTGTGTACATTTTATAATAACACTTTTTATTTTTAATGCACTATGTCCAACATATTCTACGCAGACAAACCACCATGCAAGTGTTTTTGCTCACCGGTAGTATTAGTAAAAGAGGAATTTGACTATTGGAGTTTCGTTTCGATGTTCGCACATTCGAATGTACGATTTTTTTTGGAATTCGCGAATATTTACTAGTTCAAATTGGTAATACTATCTGCTGCCCGAGAAATGTTTCTTGTAGTACCATCCGCGTAAATGGAAAAAATATGTAACTGGGAATTCAACAAATTCCAATCGCCAGTACACTGATTACACTCGCATCTTCCCAGGTAAAAGCCTTTGGTCTAGAATGGGTCACTCATAGGTTTGCGTTATTATTATACCGACCGGTAACAACTGGAGATATGAAAACAAATTGTACGCTACTTATCATATGAAATATGGCGTTACTCAATAACGATATTGATGTTATTAAATCGCTAGCATTATTAACACATCTCTTCACCGAAATCCTTTAATGGCCGTAAACCTTCAATTTCTATATCAAAGCGAGTTTCAATAATGGGATTATCACTCGTATCATGTTATACTGCGGTCACAAACCGTTTGAGAAGATGTTCCATACTACTCACTAATCTCAAACCATTAATCTTTTTCGCAGGAGAAAGTGATTTAATCCACCCGATTTAATTCTACAGTTAACGAGTTCCTAACTTCAGAAAAGGTAACAAAACCTATCCGAATCATTTACCCGAGTTTGTATTTCAGTGACTAATAAAATCATCAGAATATGTTAAGTCCATTTACTTATCTGCTTTTCTCTCATACTTAAGTCGCTGTCGTCATCAAACTTTAGATAGAGTGAACCAATTTTAATGAAACCAAGACTTAATGTTACTCAAGGACATATCCTCGAGTCATTTTTAGTCATATCGCATACACTATGGTTTAGTTTTTAGTTGAAGTTTTATCGTGAACGCAGTACTTTAGCAGTGATGCATGTTTAAATAAACAGACAGACATTTCTAAAAATGATTGAAATGTATTTAATTACTTATTCCAGGATACCAGCAACATTTTTTTCTCACAAAAATGTAAAAAGTACAGATTTACTTTTTTATTATATGTATAGATTACATTTATAGATAAAATAAAAGTTTTTTTTTTTTTTTAAAACTTAGGTTGATTTATTATAAATACATACAATAACTAAAATTTAAAATACAAATTTAATATTAATCTCTGTCGAATAAATAAATTTAAGCACAAAACCGAAAAACGTAACAATTTTATATCATTCACTCTTACTACAATCAGATAAACTTTTTTTCAATTTTAAACTAAGATTAGGAACAGTCAAATCGTCTTTGTCAGACGTGGAATGATTTCTTTTTGAGTTCGAAGTCCCCTTTACTGATGACAAATCATCAGCGTTACTAAACAGACCGTTTGACATATTTGAACTTGAACTAGAATGGTATGTCATTGATTTAAAAACTTGTACGGGAGTAGATGTTCGCGCTCTGTTATTATTGGCACTGTTCCCACTAGCTCCAGATCGTTCTTCTTCAGTTGCTGGCGAAATATTTTTCATATTTTCGGGCATTTTAGTTTCAAACAATGACACAAATTCTTCCTCTGTATCATCCCTATGCGATTTATTCATGAAAGTTATTTTGTTTGCCAATTCGTTAGTCAAAAATTCTTTTACAGTCATGGAATTGGTCAATGAAGTTTGTTGTTCCGCATTTTTGTTGTCACTTATGTTTCTTTCTTTACCAGGCTTTTTCGATAAGTTCAGTATAGTCGATAAAGAGTCTGTCGCCAAAGCTGGGATATCTTGATTATTAAAACTTTTCAACTTGTATTGCGACAGACTGGCACTTGATGTATTTGAGGAAGACGATAGTGCCAGACGTTCTTTTGTTTTCCTCAGAGTCGACGAAGCCCACCCCATACCGAGTTTCTTAAAGGCATTCTCTAAATCTGGATTTGATGAGATGCTTAATGAGTCGGACGTTTCTCCTATACTTCCTTTATTATGGAATGTCACTCCTGAATGCTTTTTCCTTTTTACTTTAGACAGGGCCAGTACAGATAATGTTGATTCAGAAGATACAGTTGTAGAATTTACATTAGACGCCGTGTCATATTTGAATGGTTCGCTAATAATATTTCGCTTCAGTAGTTCGGCAACAACATCTGGCAAGCTTCCATCAGAGTGCAAAGAACTTATGTCATCTGTTGCAGTCCCTTTGGGATTATCTTCAAGGTTAGAACCTTCATTGATTACAATGTTACAACGTTTTGCGTGTTCTTTAAAAGTAATAAATGGTTTCAACATGATTTGATTAAACTGGTTTAAATCCATCATTTGCAATTTGGAATCATCTGAGGATTCGGTCAATGACATTTTTGATTGCTGATTATCTATATTACTTTGAAGTAAGTCCGGATTAACAAACGGTTCTTTATCTTCAGGAGCATGTCTTTCAACGTCCTTCGACTTTTTATTTACTTTTGCGGATGAGGCACTTGAACCAGTCTCATCCTCTTTTGTATCCCGAGAGGAGGTGGTTTTAAGTTTTAGGCTAACTGGGGAATCTACTTCTAAAACTGTAGAAAGCTCATGAGGAATTATGGGCTCCTGACCTTTTCTTAACTGTATTCGCGACAATGCAGGAGGAGGCTTGGCTCTAGCTTTACTTTCACAATTAATTTCTATATTCGTGACTGGTATAATAAGATTAGAATCCGATTTGGGTGACGGTAGGTCATAATCACTTGTTTTAGAAATATTAGGTTTTGGAATATTACTTAGAAAAGGTACGAAATCTGTAGAATCTAGCAAAACATCATTTTCGTTCGAATTTTCTATCACCGGTAAAGATAATGGTGATTTTCTTCCTGGTATTTTGGGTGCATCAACAATTAACTCGTTGATTTTATGTAGAGATTTTATATTTGGATTTTTTTTATCTGATTTTTGATCTGAATCGGAAGCGGTGTCCGATGAAGATATTTGGCTATAAGCTAACGTTTTATTTCTTCGTACTTCATCCAATACCCGTGCAAGATTCGATAAACGTTTTGTACACTTTTCAGTTAAATCGGCTATTTTTTCCATGTTTTGAAGTTTATCTTCTGCTACTTTCATATAGTTTATTTCTTTGTCAATATTCCGGCTGGTTTGAGTTGACATGGTTATAGGAATCTCTGTATTACTTTCTTGCATTTTCGAAATAATACTACGTTCAGAGTCTGTTGACGTTGTTGTATTACTCGTTTTTGACGCAACATTATTAGGAACCCTAAAAGTATTTTTACTTTGAGGTAATTTTGTTTCCAGTTGATCAACCGTACTTTTGGGATTGTATGTATTAATTCTAGTTTTAATTCTCCTTACTTTCGATGTATCATTTGAAGATTTTCGTTTAACGTTGGCCGAGTCTACATATCTAGGTGTAGGTAAACTCTTACTCTTAAAATTTGTCTTATCATCAACAATAGTTACTAGTTCATCATTATTCTCTTTTGTCGATGACGTTGACGATGTATTGTTATTAAAAGATTGTTTATTATCACATGAAGGAGTTTTACTTTTCAATATATTCTTGGAAATGTTTAAAGATTTTACCTTATGTACTTGTTTTCTCCGAGAAACTCGTGGATTCTTTAGATTACTGCGAAGTTGGTTTTTATTATGCAGCGCTGCACAACTCACAGAATCTTGTTTCTTCTTTATATATTCTTCCAATATTTGTAATTTAAGCATACTCTTTATTTGTTCCAAGGACATGCTATTCTGTACAGGTTTATTTTTATCTATATTTTTTGAGTCATTAATAATTGAACTACTAGGAGTAGCAATGGAACTGCATTCTTGGTCTGCTACTTCAACTACTTTAATTCCTTCTTTGTTTAATGAGAGTAATTTATTTACATATTCTTTAATAGCAGGATTTAAATTATGCTTAGAATGTGTCTTGCTACCATTAGGATGTTTATTTTTCAAAGTCGAAGCGATATGATCATCTGTTTTATAATTTTGTGACATTTTCTTATTTGCTGTCACTGGATGCTTATTTTTCTCCTTATATGAATGTTTAGAAGTCTCAGAACCAGCTTGTCTCTTGAATTTACGGCACTCACGATTTTCGTGTTTTCTTTTATCATCAACTATACCAATATCGTGTTCAGTAGAGCATGTCCTTGCAGTATTAGGTGGTGTGTCCATATTTGATAATCTGAGTTTAGAACGTTTTTTGCAACAAAATGGATTTTTTGTTTTAGTCAACACTATGTTCCTAGCGTGAATACATCTTTTACATTCACACTTGTCATCTTCGTCAATGTATTGTTGATCTGAATTTTCGACTTCGTCAGTAAAGTCTTCTGTTGGGGCGTACAGTTCATCATGAACCAGGCGAGAATCTTGTCTTAAAAATTTAGGTAAAACATATTCTGGGGGACTCATGTAAGCGGTTGAAGTTGATGAACTCATATGGACATATACCGGGCGATGGTTAGGTGAGTTACTCGATGTTTGCGTATAAGTAGATGTAGCAGCCTTTAAAGGTGGATTTGTCATAGGAGCTTGGCTGAGTATTCCTTCCGAAGCATGAAAGGATGTATGCACTGCTTTGTCCGCTAAATTTTTTAAAGTATTTGTATTTTTTTCCGCAGATTCAGTTTTATGTTGATTATTTAAATTTTCGAATATAATTGGTTCTCGAGAAGTATTATCAGAATTGTTTACGCACGATTCTCTAGTTGATGATACTTCTATATTTGCTCTTTGAGTACCTTTAAAATCAACTTTAATTCGATTTGTGGACTTATTACAAGCTTCGAAGTCATCGGTAGGTGTAACAGAAAGATTTTTAATGGCTTCTGTAGCTTTAATAGCATCGGATTGTATTACTTCATTAGTTTTGTTTTTTTCATTGTTATTTAGCATGTCCGCCGACTCTTTATTGTCTACTTTATCACTTCCATCTTTTTTTCTTAGCTGAATAACAACTTCATACGCATCGTCTTTTAGAAATCCTGAAGCACCGATATAAAATTTGCCAGCTTCTTGGTCTCCGTCGTCTACCAATTTCACATGACCACAGTCTCGTAAAGCATTACGAGATTTATCAATGTTTGTCATTTTGAATGAAGACGTCGAAGTGGCAGCAGAAGATTGTAGTGAGGAAGTTTTGATATTTTCTTCAGGGTTTGATTGGCCAGTATGTCCACACTTACAGCCAACATACGTATTCGACATTCTGTAGAAGTACGAAATATTTTTACTTGAAGATTAAACTTAAGATTTGTATTTACTTATAGACTAAATAACAGAAATTACTTACCTTGTAGTAGGCTCGCCAGTTTCCCATCGAGGATTCGTGGTACCTGAACAAAATGATAATGAGACACCTATATGACCTATAAACAACTTAAAAACACGTATTTTTATAAAAATATGTTTATGAGTTGTTACCTTGATCTTGCTGTCGATCTTTACTTATTACTTTCTTGCAGTAACAAGGATTTCCATTTTTTATTTCACCTGTTGTTGAAATAACCTTTTCACAGGTGTGTTGATTGTCCGAGAAGTACATTGAAGTTATATTGTCCCTAGAGTAAAAAAAGCAAAAATATGTACTCAAATAAATATTCCTATATAACAATTATAGAAATAAACGACATAATACTATAAATATGTGTGATAATTAATATACATTTGTTTGGCAATACATACGTTTTTCAGCAAATATGGACAAAGGAAAGGCTGGCTGACTAACGCACAGATTATCGAGGCTTTTTTATATATTTTAACGTTCGACCACAATCTCAACTAATGATAAATGACCATGTGGCCTAAGATGGTAAACATGCTAAACCTAACGTGGGACTGGCTCTCAAGTGGCAAGTGCCGCAACAACCCAACATGTGTTTGGTGATTTTCAACTTCAGGGTGGTAACTAGCCAAGCAGACTTAGAGAACGTCCTACCATGATACTATAATTCATTACGATATTTTCCTTCACCGAAAGCACCGACTCAGTTCCAAGGATACGAACCTATATAGATAGACACGTTGTTTAAACGCACATCTTTAAAAGTGGTAGAGCCACGTTGTAGCTATTACTAGTTTCAGCATGAATGGGTCGGTTCGCCCGGGGTATTACCACCCTCTCACAGTACACCGACGTGAAGTAACAGTGCTTGTATTGTTGCGTTTCGTTCGGTCAGTGAGAGCGCCGGAAGCCCACCTCCTTTCCCCTTTCCCTTCCTCTTTCTCCTTTCCATACCCCTCGCCCACACTTGGCAACACACTTGCGACTCCCCTGGTGTTGCTAGTGTCTATGGACGGTGGTGATCACTTAACATCAGGTGACCCACCTGTTAGTATGCCTCCTTTTAACATAAAAAAAACTATCAATTGAGACATTGTTTCAATCAGCTCGTTAATCATTTCGCCATTACAATGTTGATACTATTATTAAATTATATTCTAATAAAAACTGACAGAAATTTATGCATTATTCTACGCTATTTAATTAAACATAAGTAAACTGGTGTGTCGATTTACAAATAAAAACATCAAACTTCTATTCAATGAAAACTAACTTCATCTACATACACATGAGAATTACATATTATATATACCACCATGGCTTCGGCTCGGTATTGTTCTGCCATAACTCAACGTTACTTGTATAACAATTCATAACACTGTAAGAAACCCTGCAGGTGACAGGGACACAATTAGACATTGTTAAAGTTATATTATGTTATTTATAAGTTAAAAAACAAACTTACCCTTTTTCATTTACTGTTTTATATACACCTGAAAACAGAAAATATTTGAAAGATTTATTTAATCTAAATATTTAAAGCAAAGCCTACTTTTTTACTACTTTAAAAAACTTTATTTTGTCGTGATTTAAACAACAACTCTTGCACTAAAAATTTTAACCATGTGACATGTGGGATTTTATAAACTTATAGACATGTAGTACCTACACGCAAAACCAAATAAAGTGGGTATTTTTCTTCTCGCTCTCACCTCAAAATATCGTATTAAAAATTCTGTCCGAAGGACCGCTCATAATTTCAATTTTACGGGGTACGAATAGGCTAACGTTGATTCCCGAAGGAGTGAAGTCAGCTTGCGAAAGTCCTTGATGGTGGGGACCTAGACTTGAATAGACAACCAGTGGGACTTATCCTGAATGGTAACCGGAATGGTGGGCGGAGCTTCTTAGTCGCCGTTACGAAATCCGTAGCGTCGACTTGCGAGAGCTGGACAGAGATAGGGTTAGCTCTGCTTGAGCTCGTTCTAACCGCAATCAATTTAGGTCAATTATGAGTAGATGGTAATAAAAACACTTAAACTACATAATAAATATCTAGATGACCCAATAGAAAAAGTTACTAAAATAACATATTATAACAATTGTTAAATACGTAAAAATGTACCTTCAGTGAGTTGTTCAATTGATACTCTGTTTTCTGTTTCATCGTCATTTTTCTTGTCATGTGTATTTTGATCATTATTAGCAATCTGAGATTTGTTAAGTGAAGCGGGTGACTTTGTTACATCTTTCAGTAATTTAGTTTTCTTCCTACACTTTCTTTTATTCTTAGAATCTAGAATTTTGTAAATGATTATTCTTTCCGCATCTGATAATTCCCTGACAGTAGATTTTGGATCTCTGTCAACGAGCCTAATGTTTTCTTCAGAGCTAACTGAAGAGTTTTCAGTAGAATTGGTACTATTATTATCAATAATAACGGCTTCAACTCTTCTATCAGTTTGTTTTTCTTTTGTCGGTGGAGTGTGCTTATGCTGAGATCTATATTCATGGTAGCTATCAACTTTGCTAAATTTAACAGTGTTAGTTGATTTGCCTTCCTTAAATGTTGTAGGTATGGTGTGTATAGCGAGATTTCCATCACTCTCAGGTACAGGCATCCATGAATACTGAAAATCTCTGCCGTCTAAATCGTTATCAGCATTTTTAACTGGTGATTTCGATTTAGTTCGATTTTTCTGGAAGAAATAAAAAATAACTAGATATTTTCAACTAACACTCAATAATTATATAACATTATTAATTCATATAATGGAAATGATTATTTCAACTCCAATATTAAACCATCTCTCCTTAAAATGCCTAAATATGACTAGATTTATTATAGCAATAGCGAGGTCGCGCTGCAACAACTACCTCGCTTTCATCATCCTTATATCAAATATATTATTATTAAAAAAATATACAAAATATTAATTAACAAATTATTTACTGTACAACTGTGTTTTTTGCACTCCCTTTCTATTTGCTTATATCTTTGCTGCATCTTACGCTGATGATTTTCCTTTTGGGCTTCCTGACGGTTTTCATCCTTGTAGGCTTTATGCTGAAAATTAAATATTAAAGTATTTTAATGTTACAATAAACATAAATATAATCCATAGAATATAAACTAGAAAGTAATTAATTAAAGTGCTTATTACTTTTTTATATCCTATAAAGTTTTATTTATGTGAAATAAATTTATATTAATGTAATACTAAACCTTATCAAAAAAAAATTGTGATTAATAAATTAAGTCCATTTACTTAACTACTTTTCACTCGTACATAAGTCGCGTCGTCATTAAAATTACAATAACTTTTAATTGAGTGAACCGATTTTAATGAAAGACTAAATATTATTCGAGAACGATTTTTTTGGTGAGTTTTTATCGTGAATGCAGTACTTTAGCAATGATCCGTGTCCATATAAACAACAGATATTTCTAAAAATGATTGAAATTCATTTTATTAGTTATTCCTATACACCGGTGACAAATTTTTTTACAAAAATCTAAAAAGTACAGACTCGTTAGATTTACATTTTCATTTTATTTATAGATTTAAACCTTATAACAAATTATAGTTCATAACTAATAATATAAGCACTGAATCTCATTATAGTGTGTCTTTGTTACAATAAACTACTATACCAGCACTATACTATACTAAAATCAGTATAATCTGTAAATAGTAAAATTAAAACATAATTGGTGTTATTACAAAAAAGTTAAATACGTATTGAACACTGGCTTTAAAAAAGTCTCATATTAAATGCACCGCGATCGCTGAATGTACTCCATCTTGCTCTTTTGTCTCGCTTTGGTTACGTTACGTTAGATTTGCGCAAAAGGATGACGCGAACTTGCCTTGGCCAAGCGCCGTGCATTTATTAGGAAACTTTTTTAAACCAAGTATTTAATACTTATTTAACTTTTTTGTAATAACACGGAATGAATTCAATCATTTAGTATGCTTTAGTGTCTCTGGAATCAATATAATATGTTGGCACTTAAATAATATGAAAACCTTATAAGAGATATATATTTTATCACGTCATAACTTATATTATAAATGACAAAACACACATATTTTTCATGAAAGTTTTAGAGAGGTAACAAAAACATACTATGATTATTTCAAATATATTGGTTACAAGTACTTACAACAGGTCTGCTATTTGTATCCTTAGGTAATGAATTCAAAAAGTTTATTGTATCCTTATATTCTTTTTCAACACTTTGCTTGGTCATAGCGACTTTGTTTCTCATGTCTTGAATCCTCTTCTGCTGCTCCCTGTCTTTATCGTTTCCAACAGTAGATTCTTTCATAGCTTGCGAGTAGGCATCTTCTTGACTTTGGTCCTCCCGGATAACAAGTCTCTCATCTTGAGTGGGTACATCTCTTGTATCTCTAGTTGAATGGTTGTAGATTGTGACAGAGCTTTTTTTAGTCAAACCACTATTGGGAGCAGTAGATTTCGTTAACTTATCTGTATTACTATTAGCTGAAACTGAAAAATTTGTCCTTACTAATAACACTTATTGATGTGATAACGTCTTATAAACGGCTGCACGCACGAAAAAGCCTGACTCATTGTCACGTTCCGCCTGAGCCGAGCGTGCAAGCGAAGGCGCGGAACAAGGGATAAAAATGCACGATCGGCCTAAGCGTTTGGCTTGTGACGCATCTATCAATATAAAGAATAATTCAATTAAATACATAAAGGTATGTAATTTTTCATCAATTAATTTGTTTTTTATGACGTTATCACGTAAAATTATCGTCCAGAAACGACATTACAGACAACCATTTTTTTTTAAATATTTTACTTTACTATTCAAAGCAACATTAATAATTTATTGAAGTACATATTTATGGATGATGCATGACAGTAATCATATTTGAAAATCTACTATTTTCTATGTATTATAACAATTCTAATACGATAGCATTTACCATATTTACTAGAACAGATTAAATTACTTAATAGGTCATTTTGATTTTTTAAAATAAATATCCCATGTTATAAACATCAAAAACAATAAATATAACTAAGCCTAGTATTAATAAGTTACACTTAGATAATGATACTTGTTTAACATTATAAGATTGTTCAACAATAAATAACTATTAAATCTTAAGCCCTTACAAACATTTTTCCTTTTATAAGGATTAGGTAATGTACTCTGATGTACAGGCTGTTTTGAGCTAAAATTCTTTATGGAGCCTGAGTTAGTCACATTAAATTGTGCATCAGCCACATTGTGTAAACAAAATTTACAATATTTTTCAGCTCGCCAAGATGGCACAGGAATTATTTGTTCATCAAGTACATGGCATGCATACATAGAACTACCTTCTGGTTTGGAAGACCTTGTACGTAAAATAGTTTGTTTTATACTATGTAAATCTTCGGTTTGCCTTTTATTTACTGTGTCTGTTTCTCTAAGTCTCATTCCACGACTCTGTAAATACTCAGAAACAAGCGTCAATGAAGGTTTAACTGGGATCCGATTTTCAAAATTTGTGAGGCCACCCCTTAAACTTGTAGGCATTTCATCACTCAAGGCAAACAAATCAAGTCTTCTACTTCTATCTGATTTAGTCTCAATATTATTATTTGTTTCTTTTGCACTGTCATCTTTTGGTATTGATAATGCAGGTATATTCGGCTCCCATTCATTGGGCAAACCCTCAAAATCCCATTGGGTAGCCATATCATTTGTCACTGGTTTATCCTTATTAGCGTCAACATTTTCTGCGTTTTTATTTGAACTATCCTCGGGATTATCAGTTGTTTGAGTGTAATCTGTGCCGTTCTTTAGTAACTTTTTAGAAGCCGATGTTGATTTTTCTCTGCTTAATTCATTTGCAGCTTCCCTGGAGATAAATGGACCAGAATAAAACTTCAAATGGTTTTAAAGCAATTGCAAAACTAACTTTTTCTATGATGACAAACAATAGACATTGCTTGTAAAGAACTAACTGAGTACATTCATAACACTACTTGAGTTAAAGTTATTTAACCGTCTAGACTGACCTTGCTTGTAATTTTCTATCTAACAATTTCTTTCTCTGATCCAGTGTCTCTTGTTTTTTTCTCTTCAACTCAGCAGCTGCTTCTCTTCCACGCAACTTAGAAAGGTCTACTTTTTCAGGCAATTCTTCTAAAAAATAAAGAGTTCTTATTTCTTATCAAAAAATATTGTTTAATATGGTAATATTATACATAATGTGATAAATATTCTTTAATTTAAATAGGAAAATATTATATTATTATAATATTTTGAATTCTCAGAAGTTACAACCTATTATGATTTGTCCCCAGGACTGTAGTCCTTTTGAGATTGAATGGCTGTGCATTAAATCAGCAGTAACCAACTATCAAAACCTTTTTGCTACTTCAGAATATAAAAAATATTATTGTCAACTTGTGTCTAAAATACAAACAAGTCTTTGAGTAATATGCGATAACCTAGAGTCTAACTAAGTCACAAATATATAAAAAAAAGTGGTCCTAAGGTATACTCCAAAGAAGAATTGTGTGAAAATCCTCATTTAACTAAATAAAATTACATAGAAAACTTCAATATAACTGTATACAGCAAATAGCACTACTTATGTTTGTTGCAAAATTAACTTCCACAATAAAATTTAATAAATATATAACAGTATATAGCTAAGTTTAACTAGTAAAGGTTAACTAATCATTACATAGTATAAAACAAAGTCCCCTAACGGATTTGTCTATTCGCGATAAACTCAAAAACTACTGAACGGATTTTCAAGTGGTTTTCACCAGTGGATACAGTGATTCATGAGGAACGTTTTGGTATATAATTTGTCATGGGTTTTTTTTTATAATAACGTCTGCCGGGTCCGCTAGTATAATAATAAAGTCACTCATAACTGAGGACTATGTAAGGGTTCCTTATATGGAAACATGTTGCCAACCACACAGATCAAACTAGAAAATCACAGTGCAAGTATTATTTTACAGTAGAAACAGAAGTGACAATAGAGCTCTTGCTGATGAACAAACTCAAGCTATCCTTTTATTAATTCCTTTCTTATTAGTTTGCACACAAGAAGTTTTATAGGTGTAATATGTACGCAATTATTGATTAAATCCAGTATTACACAGTAGAGAATCTGCATATCCAGAAATTAACAGGCAATTGCTGTGATTTTAACACGAATTATATGGTGCTCATAAAAAATTAAGGTACCTACGTATGAACGCCACCTCAGTGCGACCGCTGATTTATTTTTCTCAATTCTACCTTCTCGGATTGGTTATCTTAGCTTAAATTTGCGAAACAAAGACACTGCGGTGGCGTTAATATGTAAGTACCAATAATAACAATGAAAATATGGTGTTGATAAAACTCTTATTTTGTCTTAACATTTTCAAAAGAGGTGGATATATTTATAATACTTACCATATCTTGTTTCTACAGCACCCTTATGACTGGCACCAATATTACTAATTCCTTTAGCATATAGATCCTCTAATTTTTTAACCAGTTCTCCCTGTCGCTCCAAATATTCTTTTTGTTTCTTAACATCAAGGTCAACGACCTGCTTCAACTGTTCAGTTTTTGCTCGTTCTCTTATTTTCTTTGCGATGTCTTTTGATTGCTCTCTAACCTAAAATTAATTAAAAAAAATATAAACGTTCTAAACAAATTGTATGAAAATAACGAATCTCTAAAAATCTTTCAAACCTGCAAAAGTCTTAGCTTACGTCGCCGTAGAAATTCGTTTGTTTTCAGAACTTCTACTTCGGAAGTCATTATGACAATAAGATACAAAAAAGTTCTATATCTAAAGCTCGTGCATAATAAAAACTATCAAATTTTGCAATAACAAAAGTTTTATTTGCAGACTGTTACAAAATATGTATTCAATTCAAAGTTCAAATAAACGTCAAACAGCTTTTTTTCTCAATTATTATCGCAGTATCATTTGCCAATGTTAATGAGTTTTTATTGTCGTAGAAATACATAAAATCTGAGGAACTTTAACAGTTACCACGATTACATATTTTAAACAAGAATATTTAAAACATTTAGTGCTCTCAGATTACTGTAGACATTTGTGAATAATTATAAAACTATCATTCGTACAGAAAAAATAACTTTTCTAGTATATAAAATTTACGACCCACATAGAATAACCATGACTTATTAACTGTAATAGTTAGTATAACTATCGGGGTAACTTTGATTGAGGTTCTTATAAAGTTAATAAAATAATAAAGTTAGAAAATTTTATGTCTTTTAATTATTTGCTTCGTTAAATAATCACTATCTGGCAATACAATCGCATTAAGATAACTTCGTTTTTGACAGTTATTTACGTTTAAGTTAAGTTAGTTTAAGTTATTAAAGTTATTTATAAGCATTTTCATATTTAAGCCAATATAATATAAATATTAGCCAAATTAGTTTCACTTCCTGCGCGTGTACACACTAATGAATCCATTTCTTTTTTCTTGATGATATTTATTATGATTAGTTATGTTGTTGTAATTATAATGCCATGTAGGATGATGATGATGACAGATAAAGTGGATGGTCCACTTCTAAATTTGATAATTCTATTGAAAGTGTTGCTCCATAATAAATTGATGTGTATTCTATTATGGAGTCTGGAGGTAAGAAGAATCATCTATATGAAAAAGTACCTGTCAAAAAGCATTAAATTATGTTGGCGCTACAATAGCAACAGAGTAAATTTTAAAGAAAACGCCAAAAGTTCTTAGAATACGATAGTAAAATAAACGAAAACAGAAGAACTTTTTATTATATTTGATATATTGTTATGTTATATTATATTTAAATGCGGTGAATTGTTATTAATATAGCTGTCTATTACTTAGCTCATATTGCCAACTTCAAGATTATACTAATTAAAAAATATATATATGATTATTATTTTATTATTAAAATTGAATTGAATTATTTTTTATTCCATACGTATTATATTATACATATAACATCGAGATAACTGAAGAATAAATAGATGCCAATTTTAGATTCCTAGAATAATATTTTAACTTTGTTTTGTATTAAGATCTCGAGTATACTATGCTCAAGCTCGAATTATATTTAGGCCACAAAGATTGACGAGGACTGTGTTCGATTTTTGGCATTATAATAATAATATAATGTATGTTTATACACTGACATCTCTTGTTAGTTCGAGACACAAAATTGGTCCGCGACAAAGGCAAGAGACACTCGCATACATTTTCATTATTAATAATAGATGTCACTATAAAAACAAGATCGAGCTGTTACAATAAAAATACAAAAATTACTAAAGCACATATTATCAGCGCTTATAGTAAACCGCATTATTAATGTGGCATTAATATTAAATAATAGAATATACTATATTTTTGTAATATTTTTTTCTGTGGTAAGTAATATAAAAAAACTTTTATCTATAAATAAGGAGTTTTTGGCGGGATCTTGGTCTGTCATGTAGAGGATTTTATTTTTTATTCATAATCTTGTGTTACTTGACTCTATATTGTGTAAAATTGGTGATGTTTTATGTAATATAGTTTGTTTATTGTGCATAAGTGAAGTGAATGGAAAATAATACCACGGACAATTCTGAGATGCCAGAAATACTCCATGGAAAGTTCTAATAAGGGAGCCACCATCTTGTTAGAATATTGAATTCATTACTCGACAATGGAAATTAATAAACACTCTGGAAATTAACAAACACTCTAGGTGAGAGAAACGAAATAATTCAGACAAAGAAGATGATACGCTACTATTAATAAGGAGATTAAGATAAAAAAAGATGGATGAAAGAATATGTACGAAATATTATATGGAAGATTTGGCGCTTATGCCTTTATAGTAACTTGGACACGGAAGAACATTGGTTAAAGGATACATAAGAACTACCTATATTGACAACTTCAGAATTGGCAGTATGGATTAATTCCTTCGCCTGTCCTATTGGACGAATATTATTACTACTACTACTCTATAAAAACAGAGTACGTTATATAAATCTATAAATAAGAGGCAAAAAACGTTATCGCGCAAAGATGTAACGAATATTATATGTATTATTAATCTATTTTGAAGAAAACATGTTTGTAGTTTGCATGCGGCAGAAGTGAAACTTTCAAAGGAAAACGACAACAGCGTATGTCTCATTGTTGTCCAATGCCCAAAGGCAAGCGAGACACTGCTCCCGTTATAATGGACGCAGTGTTTATGCGTTAATTACACGTAACGAGTATAGTGGCGACACAGTGCTCTCGGCCAAGTACTCGGCACATTATGACGAGTGCTAACACACGGTTGTTTGCTAGGCCGAGTACCCACCTCCCCCCGCCCATTTCTCCGCTCCAACAGTGACTATCCTGCTCGACACGTATGCACATACACTCGGCTGTTACTCGCCAATTCAGAGCGCAATTTATTTTGATTTTGTGTTTTAATAAATTACAAATTAACCTTTGTTTTGAAAGTGGCTAATACGGGTAATTGGAATTTAGACACAACTATACAATTGTTTCAATGCCTGAAACTATATGTATGCCTGTGGAATTTTTCATCTTCCAATAACGAAAACAAGCAAAAGCGTGATGTAGCGTATTATATAGCAATCGTAAATAAAATGAACACAAACAACTTTGGAGTTGTCCGTCCGTCGGCCACTGCTTGTAATCTAAACTGCCACGCCATTAGCAAAATAAATATAAACACCAACTCGTTCACCCGACTCTCTCGGCCTAGTATCGTTGTATTGTCTCGCCACTGTACTCGTTACGTGTAATTGAGCCATTATCGTCACCACTTTTCGGAACACAAGAAGGGTTTTGATCAGAATTTCAAACCCCTCGCATAACAAGTTTCATTTAAAAAAAGAGAAATAATGGAATCGGATCAGTATTTTTTACAGTAACAGACAGAGAGACAAACCGACTGATAAACATTAAAGAGTGAAATAGCAATTACAGATAGAATTTTTTTAATATTACGTCTAAAGACGTAGCCTTGTTATACCTTTGCTTTTAAGGATTTTATGATAGCTAAGGTTAGCAACAGAAACGAGTCCTTCCATCTTACATTGTTAATAAAAATACAAACAATATTTGTGTGATAACTCTGTTGCTATTGTTTATGTAGAGTTTGACTATCCCTCTGGACAGTACGTTTTTTGTGGATGAAGGGTAACCAACGTCTATATCTGTGCCACTTAAAGTGCATGCAAAATTTCATGTACTTTAACGCGTGAAAGAGTAACAAAAAACTCACATTTATAATAGCAGCCGCCTGCGACTTCATTTGCGATTGTATATCGCTACGACTTTTTTTTATATTATAGGAGGCAAACAAACAGGCCGGTCACCTGATGGTAAGTGATCACCGCCGTCCATAGACATTAGAAACATCAGAGGAGTCGCAAGTGTGTTGCTAGCCTGTGTTGCGTTTGGGAGAGGAGTAGATGATCCTCTGGCACTCTCACTGACCGAACGAAACGCAACAATGCAAGCACTACTACTTCACGTAGGTTTTCTGTGGGTCGGTGGAGTACCCACCGTGGGGTAGTGGGGTAGTAACCCCGGGCCAGTCGACCCATTCATGATGAAACCACTAATAGTTTCAGCGTGGCTCTACCCTACCACCTATAAACACGACACAAACGCGACCTAAGTTAAGTTGTTAACTGTACTGTGCCTATAACCTTCGCGCAAGTGCTCCCCCTCGGCAGCGACTCAAGCCTAGGTCACCTATATCACCTGCACACACGTGCACGCATACACACTTACACATGCAAGTGGAAGGATTTTATTTTTTTCCCTTATCAAACTGAAATAGTTTAGAATATTATCCGATACGAAATATATATAAGAGTTGTTGAGGTATGTATGCTTGGTAGCTTAGGCTAGCTCAGATAGGTCGCGAATTGCATGAATCAGGCAACAGCCAAAGCCGAGGTGTGCCGTGCACCCTTGAGCTAGTTGTCAAAATAAAATCGGCTGAGTGCCTTAAGCGCTAGCCTTAGTAGTCCGGTGAAGCTGTTAAGACCTTGCTTGGTCAATAACGTAGTCAGTTCGAAAAAAAAAATCTCACAAGTGCAAGCAATAAGTTTACAAAGTCTTATTGCATTCGTATGAACGGTATGGCAACGCATATAATACGAATAAACAACTATTGATATTCATGTATTAGATATTTAACAATAAGGATTATGCTTAGAGTTTGTATTACTCATTATTATTTTATATGTTTAACAAAATGTTCGCTATAAATCATTTAATATTTAAGCAGACTGATATCTAATTACGTATTACGCAAGAACAAAAGGATAGCAAAAATTGGAAAATATCAGCTACAAAATTACAAATACATGTGTACTAAAACGTGCAATTTTTTATATAGACTTATTCTTGCGAAATACGTAATTACAGGGTGGGCTTCATTTAGTTTTGCCAACGTAGGCTTCGTCTTCGTCTGCTGTTGTTCTTGAGTTCTATTATAATAAATTCGTTTTGTTATATATAATGGTTACTGGATTGGTGCTTAGCAAATTATTTTTGTGCCTATTTGATCTACACCACTTTGATCTTACATTTCATAGTATTCGTACAACTACATTTACGAAACAAAACACGACATAATATATACTCTCTTTATTTGATAAATACATTTTATAATATTACAATATACGAAGAAATAAATATATTTTCGAGTGATTAAAAAAGTAGTTAAAATAACAATTAATCAAAACACACAATCTGA
This sequence comes from Antheraea pernyi, assembly GCA_015888305.1. Lineage (NCBI taxonomy): Eukaryota > Metazoa > Arthropoda > Insecta > Lepidoptera > Saturniidae > Antheraea > Antheraea pernyi. The sequence goes on from MU158711.1 coordinate 1,821,959, forward strand.
CAAAGTAACAATTTGTAGCTTTCGCAGTCAAATCTTGCACAAATTCTAACACTATGTTATTTTCTCTATTCTCCTTAGATGAAGGAAAACCAACATATTTTACAAAAAAAAAGTTTAAGAAAGTAGTTAAGATTTATATTTTATGGTAGTTTTGTATTAGGTCGGTAGTAACTACTTTCAGGTTACATAAGTTTGCAACACATTTACATTTACAGAATGTTGTTTCCATCAAGACCCACATTTACCAAAGAGGGGTTATCGTTTTTCCCAGATTTATCTGAGGGTACACTTTCATTACCATCCTTATTCGATTTATTTCCGTTTCCCTCTTGGTCATTTCCAATACCGGTATTTTCATCATTAGTACTTTGAGTAGTACCAGCATTATTGCCTATATTTACTAGTCCAGTAGGGTCGCCTACATTTTCTTTCTTATCTGTATTATTTACTCCTGTTGGACCATCTACGTCGCTTTTATTAACCACACCAACCGTATTATTTTTCCCATCGGTATTAACTATAATACCAGAATTATCTGGATAACTACTAGTATCATTTATATAGTTTGTGACATTTACGTTACCTACACTATCAGTATTGTTTGTACCACTTACATTACCTTCACCACCTGTATTATTTTTACCACTTACGCTACCTAAACCACCAGTAATAACTGCATCTGTAACGTTACCTACATCATCAGTTTTTTTTGTATCACCTTCTTTATCTACACCACTTGTATCTGCGTCTTCTACGTTATCACCACTTACATTGTTTACACCATCTGTATTACGTACATCATCCGTGTTGCCTGCATCTGCATCTTTACTAACACTGCCTACGTTTTCAATATTCCCTGCATTATTAATAGAATTACAGTTATCCGTACCACTCGTTATAGGTGTTACGCTTCCTACACCTTTTATAGGGTCAACACCTTTTATAGGGTCAACACCTTTTATAGGATCAACTCCTTTTACATTGGTAGTGCCAATACTTCCTTTTCCACTTGTATTAGGTTTACCGGTAAAAGTAGGACTGATACCACTGGAACCACAGATCCCAGACCTACAAAGTAAACCTTGAACACCTGAGTTGCGATCTAGAACACTCTTTTTGTTACATGTACTGCTGTAGACCAAAGCGTTTATTAACTTCAATATGATGTCTTCGGTAAGTAATTTGCTGGCGGAGTTGTTATTGTTCAATGATTTTAATATCTGGATTAAAGAGCCAAGATCTTCGATGGCGTTACGACATGATTCGTATTCACATTGTGGTAGTGCTGTAGCGGATGTTATCGTCGTAGTTGTGGTAGGAACGTATGTATAAGTCCGTAAGCATTGTGCATACGAAATCTGCAATAAACAAATACAGAAACAATGAATAAGTTAGAAATACCATAGAGAACGTCTAGAATAACATACCTAATCTTTTCTTGAAAGGTTTATTGGTGTTATTAATTTGACATAATAGGAAGAATTAAGAAGCTATGGTTGGACTGTGTAGAGGATATAAAAGTAAGAAGCTGACTATAGACGGAAGAGAGTAAAAGGGGATATATGTGGTTTCCACACCGCTTATCATGAGATATAACCAAGAAAATGATCATGATGTAGTTACATAAAAAAAAAATAGTGCGTGTAACCGTCACACGCGATTGAAGTAAGCTTTTTAATTTGTTACTTACATTGAAACCAGATGGCAGCACGGTCGCGCGTCCTTATATACATAATTAATTCTATTCTATGATTTTTATTATTATTCAATTTAATATTTTTTCCAAAATATTTGATTGATTTGTTTATAAACTATTTATTGACAAAATCAAAAATATTTAAAAACCAGATGGTAAAGAAACGTGCCGCCATATTGCCGTAACGGACTTCCGTTGCATTGTCGTCCAGTTACCTCCTAGCCGCGCCTAAAGAAGCTTTACTTCAAAATAGATCATTTAGATAGAGATTTCGTATTTTGCTAGTTTCAGTAAAATGTCAGTCGACTCAATTTCTGTTTATTATTATAGTGTGTTATTAACAGTGCCCGCGACTGCGTCCGTGTGAAATTTCAATTATAAGCACAGCGATTAACCCAATCATAGGACTGTATTGTGTATTAAAACTCGACATCGATGACTTAATTAACCTCACCGTTTGTGAACGATTTTGTTCTCCGAACGCAGCATTGCACTACAGCATCTATGTATATATGTCTTATATATTTGAAACACATTATAGCTTAGTTCATATTTGATGATTGCACAGTGAGAGGTGTTAATTCCAGTCATCAAAATTGTTTACATATTGAACCACCCCATAATAGCCTTCTTTTTTGTATTTTCTCATAAGTATGATATACATATATACGAATGTGTTATATATGTAAAACATGTCCTACATGTTATACCGGTATATAATCTACTAGCGGGTACGGCAGACGTTGTCACGCCCTAATTATAAAAAAAACCTTGACAAATTATATACCAAAATCTTGCTCATGAATCACTTATCCGCTGGTGGAAAGCGCATGAAAATCCGTTCAGTAGCTTTTGAGTTTATCGCGAACAGACAGACAGACAGACGCGATAGGGGACTTTATTTTATACTATATAGTAATAGTAATAGTAATAATAATGATAATGATTACTATTGCCAAATTTCGTCAAAATCCGTCCAGTTACCAGTAGTTTTTAGGTGAATCCCGTATAACCACAGACAGACAAAGATTTTTAAAATTATCTATATAATTTTTAAAAAAATATGGAAAAATTATTCTAAGGCCAACCAGAGTATTTTTTCTTTAAAATATCTAATGTACAGATTTCGTCCCATTACTCTTTTATTATATGTATAGATTGTTATAGGTTTTAGCGTATAACATGGCCTAAAATGGTAACACACTAAATCCTATTAAGAACTCTACATGATCTCAAGTGGGGCTGTCGGAACGCATCTGGAGGTGTTTAGCGAGAGATGCTTAACTCGAGGACGGTTAGTGGATAACTATTAGAAAAAAAATGAGCCGTCACAGGACGCCTGGCAGATGTGAGATACATGTGTAACGTGTAAATAACACTGTATACTGTATAGGTAGGCACCGTCGCTTGCGCATGGCATTGCATCACCACGTCTCGCCACGCCAACAATCAGGTTTACCCACGCCTTGATGTTTCACATCAAAAATCTCACAGTTAACTTATTAATATCAGGTCTACCAAATTTATATATATTATCATTATTATACTTTGAATCAGGGGTAAGTACTAAGTAACATGTGTCTTCATTACATATTCCCGTGAAAAAAACAAAAATAAAATTAGTCAAGTCTGTAACGGAAGACTTAATACCTACCTTTTCGTTCCTTATAATGTATTTAGTTCTCACTACCTCTGTAAGTAATTTAATATACAAGGAAAAATACTTCCTTATTTCATTATCTCGTCAAATTAATTATAACGTTAGAAATCGTAAAAAAGATATGTGTGGGAGCTTACCGCAAAAAAAGAGGCAATCACGAGAAAACTAGCCAATGCAGCCATCGTTCTATATGAAAACTGGCACGTTCGTTCTTCAGTGTTAATATAAAATATATTTATTGCAACATTCACCGTTACTTATAAATAGCTTTTTCAACTACATATTTCGTAAACGTGTACAAAGCATTTAGAATCCTTGAGATATTCTTCATTATGGAAGAGCATAGTCACGTATTAACATTGATAATCAAAAAAATGTATGAATAATACGTTCAGACTGACTAATATCATATTTCCTTTGTTTGTGTCTCAGAAAATGTAATAGGTAGGTATTGAAGGCGGTAATAGGCACTCAGTAAATTATACAAGCTTGCAATGGCATATATGATATACATTACAACATATGATTTTTGTATAGTGTGAATTGAAGTTATTTGTTTACTGGTCAGTTTAGCTAGATAGGTGGTTGCTATTCATTTACATTATAAAATAATTTTAATAATTATTTATAATAATTATTTAAAATAATAATTTTCTTTTATATTTGACATTTTATTGCAAAGTTATTGACAATCTAACTAGGAGAAAGTAGTAACTTGCTGATCGTAATACCATCCCATTTTTTTTTAACGATAACATATGAATGAGTAAAAAAAAAGAGCATTAACGACACAAAGAAAAGGACAGATCATAATCTGAAATACAAAAAAAAAACTTTTTCTTAATCTATTCTGCCTGTATCTCTAAATTTCATAAAACAAAGTCGCTTTTCGTGTCTGTTTGTGTGTTGCCTAAGTTTTACTAAATTACGTAACAGAGTTTGATACGGTTTCTAGAAAAATTTAGAGATTTTCTTCGGGAAGGTAATGTAATGTAATGTAAAAAGGTAATGTAATTATATTCATTTGAAGTAGAGAAAAGTCGACCTAATCTAAAGAAGTAGTAAGGTCTAAAGTTGTCAAATAATGCCTACAGATAATTTTGTGTTCGTACATGTCTATCTCCTAAAGATATACATATTATAAAAAAATATCACTTATTTTCAGCTCTATTTTAACAAGTATTGTGTTGATTATTATGCAATTAAATACTTCAGTTATGTCGAACATTTAATGTAGATCAAAACTGCCCTTTATGCCATAATATAATTTCATTGAATATCTTACAATACGAAAGAAAGTTGGCTAGCATACTTACTTAGCTTCTATGATTTTGATGAATTGTAAACATTACAACGCAAAAGGAATCTAAACCGTTAGCAGACTTATTATGCCACTAGCCTATGCTCGCGGCTTCATCCGCGTGGAATAGTTACTTTGGCTTACCGCTAACACACTGCGGAAGCTCACTAAAGGAAAAAAATCCTCGATTTTGAAACATTCTTCATTGATGATCAGCTCGTATTGATCTAGCGTGATATATAGCCAATAAGCTATATATAATAGGTTAGCATGGTATGGGCATGTCATGAGGAGAGATGAAAACCATGTAACTAGAAGAGTGTTGAGTATGTTTGTGGACGGATATACGAGTACAGGAAGACCGAAAAAGGTATGGATGGACTGCGTGAAAAATGATATGTGCGTTAAAGGTGTGAATACAGAAAACATGTTGTGCCGACCCTACTTAAGTGGGATAAGGGTAATGATGATGATGATAGCCTATAAGCCTTCTTCGATAAACGAGCTATCTAACACTGAAAGAATTTTTCAAATCGGACCAGTAGTAATTCCTGAGATTACCGCGTTCAACCAAACAAACCCTCCATTTTTTTTTCCGAACTGACTAATTTATTGACCTAGCAAGGTCTTAACAGCTTCACCGGACTAGACAAACCCTCCAGCTTTATAATATTAGTATAGATAACAGTTCACTGCATTCACGCAAAGTGAGCTGGGTCACTAATTTAATAACACTTTAATTTGCAAAAAGTCGTAGTGTACTGGGACATACGTATAAATAGGTGTGAAACAATTATAAAAAAGGTTAAAAGTAAACACAGAAAGAAATAAGTGGGTGCTTTTTGTCCTAAATTTACTTCATTTTATTAGCGTTTGCAAACGAATTCGTTTCCGTTATATTCTAAATCAAAACGAATTACGCCACCTATTGTAACAGTGCAGTGCTTGCTCCCTTGTCTGTATGTCAATATATATATTTGGTAAGTTCAGACATATCTTATTCAGTCTCTACTGACGTTTGTTTGCTTGGTTATTAATTCTAAGGTATATTAAATATTTATTTCTGAATATATGAATTTAATATTAACAGTAAAATTATTTGATTTTTATTGAACATTCTAATCCTAAATGCCTCCGCGTACTGCGGTGCGATTTTTATTCCGCAATATATGGTGCGCGCACTGCGATAGAATTTCCGCAATAAATATCATAGTGTACGTTATTTTACACTCCTGCCTGGAGTTGATTGGCCGCTACTACGTCTCACGCGTCCTTGGTTGACACTGCTGGTATGTAAACGAGTTTCGCTCCACCACAAAACATCTTCAGCACGATGTTTACTCTTCCAATTCCAGACAGAAGTGCAAAGTATCGTCCACTATAATACTTAATGATGGATTTCCGGTAGAAGTGGCAACTTCGTGGACTACTAAATTAATATTTTGAATATATATTTTTATGGTCACGTATTGGTCACGTTCATTAAAAATACTGCAACCTTTTATTTACTATTAAAACTAGCGACACGCTCTAGCTTTGTACATTAAAAAAAATAGATAATTACTTAGGGTTATCCTTAATAGATAAACTTATACCACCAGGAACTTTTTTAACTTTTTTGTGTGTGCGTTTTTTTAATGAACACAATTCCGTAGTTTATTATATCTCATAAAGTTTAGATAGTGTAATCAATATAAGCTCCAAATACTCCTGTTTACGGTTTTATTTAATTACGTTGGTTTTCCTATGCTTTATATACATATAATAATAAGTATGTGTTATATATAAAAACTACTGACAGAAATTATCTAATTGTTACTGCATACTGTGTCAAAATCCGTTTCGTAATTTAGATTAACTAAAGAAACCCACAGAAAGACATGTAAGCCACTTTGGTTTTATAATATTCAAAGAAAAAATAAGATAACGTCATAAGAAAACATCGATGAAAAATTGCATAATTTTATGAATTGAATTGAATTATTCTATATATAGATGGATGCGTCACATGCCGAACGCTTAGGTCGATCGCGCCTTTCTATCGCTTGTTCCGCGCTCTTGCTTGCATGCTCGGCTCAAGCGGAACGTGTCAATGAGTCATGCTTTTCGTGCGTGCAGCCGGCGTTCATCGATTTATAAGATGTCGTCTTGTTAAAAATTCAGTACTGGTAGTATAGGGCACAAACATTAATAGTACTGAAAGCAGTTTTTAAAATTACCTATATTTTTAATAATATGTGAGTATATTATAATATTTCGATTACATTACAATGACCATAAAACCATTCAACAATTAGATAACAGATATACCTATACCATAAAACTGATACCATCTTTTAAACACGTAGCGAAGACATTACTTCATCATAGTTCGAGCATTACTGAGATGATTTGGGGATTTTTTCCGCACCTCAAGAAATCTGCAATCCGGTGGATTTGAATCTGGCGTGGAAATTTACCCACAGTGCGCCTATTTAATTCTATAGAGTGCTCGTCAATCTTTTTGACCGCTCCGAATATAACCGCGAGTTGAAGCTTATGAGTAATATAGTCAAGTAACTAACACAAAACTGAGTGAAAATATAGTGATAGGAATCTAAAATTGGTATTTATTTATCACTAAGTTGTCTGGATGTTACACATATAATTGTATATAATATGTATTTATGCCTAAATATATTGATATAGATTAAAATTAAAGATTCTTTGTTTGTCCTAACTGTGTTACTAATACATACGGTTACGTAGTTTGATAAAGCTGTGAACTTTAAACTATAACATGGTTGCCTATAACATGGGGTCCTTCAAGGGCAACGTGAACATACAATTATGTAGGCCAACATGACAGCGGCGACTGGTAATGGATAGTTTGTTTCTCGGTGGTTGTCTTGTTGCCTCTGGCGCTCTCACTGACCGAACGAAACGCAACAATGCAAGCACTGTTACTTCACGTCGCGTGGATATTTCTGTGAGAGGACGGTACTACCCCGGGCGAGCCAACCCATTCATGCTGAAACTAGTAATAGCTTCAGCGTGGCTCTACCACCTAAAAAAACTCAACTCGAACAATAAAAAAAATCATCGCGCGTTGATTCATCTCCATATGAGAGTCGAACGTAGCACAATTTTCAATTCTTAATTTCGTGAAACTCTTATTTGCGGTATCAGTATTCAAGTATACTAGTGGGCGCCCAGTGGTCGACATTCGCCCATAATTCATTGATTTTTTAAAGTTTGAACTTTATTCGGGTTCTTTTGTCAATAATCTATAATCAAAGGTTTTCATCATGGCTACTCAGTTATTTGCCACTTTTTTAAATTGTATAAACATTAAAAGCGGTTACATAAAGTGGTAAGGCTCTCAAATTCTAAGTAAAGGTAACTTTACGAAAATAAAGAAATTTATCAGAAGTCATGACACAATTATCAATTAATTTTACACGATATCATGGGTAGGTGGTATTTCTGGGTGATATTGAATTAAATGTAGTATGTAAATTATAAGGAATAGTGATACACCCAGTATCATTGTTTGGAAGAGTAATGGATACACAATAGAATCAAATAATGAATCCAAAACAAAGAAGTTTTAATACTACCATTAACTTTTGAAAATGAATTCCTTTTTGTTCAAAATATATCAACTGTAATAAATATAATTGCTACATCAAGTTGAACTAAGAATCTAAGCCGTGGAGTACTTTCATGAGCAAACAAATTTTCTTATTTTGATTTTACAAAGTATTTTTGGCTCATTTTTTTAATGAATCATCATTTTAAGAGAATTCACAAAAAAAAAACTAAACATAAGCATACTAAATAATAACTTTGACTTTGGTAATATTGCTTTACTCTTATGACAATATGAAGCAAAGTGAAAGCAGTCCAGTCACCTAAAATTTTCAATAAGATTGGTCTTATTATATAGATAATAGAATAATCATTTTTTCAGTGGTTCCATAAATTTACTAAAGATAATTTTTTAATAATTTAAATTATTAATTTACATATTATATTATTATAAAATTAATCTACAATTCGACCAGTTGATTTCAAAGGGCATGAAAGGCGTGCAATGTCAGTCAATGGTCCGTGGTATTATTTTCTATTCACTTCACTTATGCACAATAAACAAACTATATTATATAAAACACCACCAATTTTACACAATATAGAGTCAAGTAACACAAGATTATGAATAAAAAATAAAATCCACTACATGACAGACTAAGATCCCGCCAAAAACCCCTGTCAATAAAGAACTTCAAAAAAGGTTATGAAGAAGGTTGCTATGCTCGACTGTATGTATTATTTTACTCTTACGTTCCAATTACTCTAGTTTTATAATGATAATAATGTGAACGATGATGATGTCTGGCATTGACTCCTCGTTGTACATTCCCTAAAAACGATTATAACGTGTAATGTATTTTAAATATACAGGGTGAATGTTTAGACAGTAGCAATATTTGTGGATGCCACTCTGCACTTGATTCTCGTACTAAATCAATTAAAAAAATAGGTGCTTAATATTTGACCGAATTATCTAGAAACATACAAAAATTATCCTCTAAGCATCTATGTTTCACAAGTGTCAATGAGCGTCGGGTGAAATAAAAGTGAAGCCAACTAACTAACAAAGAATAATTTTTCTAAGTTTGAACAAACAACAGGGCTTATTGTTCGTTTTATTATCGAAAATTATTAACTTCAGGTCGCCGCTCGCAGGATTTATCACCGGTAATTCAGCCTAAGTTTATTTAAGTTATTATCCATATTTTTAAAATTCTTAGAACAAACTTTACCTAAGGTTCTCTTTGTTGTCTATTAGTATTTGTTTTGGATATTATTATTTTATGTGTCATATGTGACCATGAAGTAACCTTTCACCTGGTATACATATGTTAAAAAGGTAAACTCGATCGAAATTCTTCTCGGTGACTGGGTTGTTTTTCCAACCGGTGGTAGTTTTAACGTTCATATGTGCCGCTACAAATATACAAAGTTTAGGCTTCACGTATTAATATATATGATGATGATGATGTTAAAATTATAAATATTTTTGTATTTGTAGCTGAAAATTTGATTGTGTGCCTATCGAATATTAGCAATATGTAACTAATAAATTTTTCGAAATATTGATGAAGATGTAACGTTTACTATGTCTAATATGCCTATGCCGCCTTGTTATAAAAATACAGTTTGACCGCCTTTGCCATAAGCCGCGATGATATGTCCTTACGTCTTTATAATGAACTAGCTATTACCCGCGGCTCCGCACGCGCGGATTAAAGTTTGAAGGGACGTCAAACACATCTAGAACGATATTTCAGGGTGTCAGCGAAAGAAAAATAGTCGTTTCAAATGAAACAACTTAGTTATGAACCAATACTGCTTCTTATATCAAATGGGATGGGATTTATCATCAGCAACATACCTGGAACTTCAACCTACTATATACCAAACTCAGTGGTCACTAACAAAGATATATAGAAAGTACTACTATATAAGAAAGTAATGCAAATTATAAGCTATAGATTATCTAACAATATATCTTAAATATTTTATTATGTGGATATAATATAGGCATATTATTGTCGATATACTTAAGTTATTCTTATACGTTGCTATAATCACTGAGTTATGTAGAATCAAACTCGGTAGATAAAACGATATAGCTGCCAGATTGACCAAAAAGATGATATAATTCATATTACATACAGATATATGACTTTCAATTATGTATATTTATTCTTGGAGTCCAGTAAGGCACTTCTCACGTGGTTGTAACATATTTTTGATCAATTTCACACGGACAAATGCAAAGGCAGCCGTTAATCACTACATAGTGAACCAATTCAAATAAAAAAAGAACCATTAAAATCAGTTCACAATTGACGAAAATATCGGTTAGCATACATAAAAAAATACATACAACCGAACATAGTAACCTCCTCCTTTTTTGAAGTCGGTTAAAAAGAAAGTCCTCTGTCAGTTTATCTGTTCGCGATAAAGTCAAAAACGATCATTTTCATGCCATTTTCACCAGTAGATAGAATGATGATCCATGGGGAAGGTTTAGGTATAATTTGTCAAGGTTTTCATTTTATTATCGGGGCGGCACAACGTCTTCCGAGCCCGCTAGTTATCTGCCCGTAAAAGCCCCGTGAAAGTCAGTCCAACCAATTAGGAGATAGAAGGATATTGCGGATGAAGTCTTGAGTAACAAAAAAAAATAGTCTAAGTTACTTCTTATAAGGTGAGTTATCTGCCAGTGAAAGTCCCGTGAAAATCAGTTCAAGCATTACGGATATTCCACTGCAGCCGAAGGCGAATAAAAAACCTAAATTACTTTTTATGAGGTCTGCTAGCTACCAGTGAATACCCCGTGAAAATCGGTCCAACCATTTTGGAAATAGCCATGCGGACGAAACCGCGGACAAATAAAATAGAATATGTCAACCGCTATAATTTGGGCTATCTGGCAGTAAAAAGTAAAATTCCCGTTAAAATAGGTCCAGTCGTTTTGGAGATTACCCGCAACAAACAAACAAACAAACAAACAGAGAAAATATACTAATATAAAAATATAGACAAAGTAAAAAGAAAATTTGTTTTAGTCATTTCTAGCCATATGCATTCATAAAAAAGTTGTTATTTTAATTGTACAAACACAAACTTTGTTTTTATAATACGTAATAGAGAACAAATTAAAAATTAGAAATAAAAGTAGTATAAACTTTTTGCATAGGAAAACAAAATAAACTTCGGAAATGCTTGCGACAGAAACTTACCACGTTACCATGGCAACGTATATAATACTAACGCTACCGAAATCTTTATTTGAACAATTTTATTTTATGATTATGAAGACTAAGAAGATAATAATGATGGATAAAATAATGTACGACATATTATATAGAAAATTTGGCGCTTATGCCTTTATTGTAAATTGGACATGGAAGAAAATTGATTAAAGGATATATAAGAAATACCTATATTATATCATCACGCTAAGACCAATAGAAGCAGAGCACCAATGAAGAACGTTTCAAAATCGGGCACTTTTTTCCTTTTGAGAGATTTCGTTAGTAGTAGTAATAATATTCGTTCAATAGGACATTCGAAGGAATTAATCCATACTGCCAATTCTGAAGTTGTCAATATAGATATTTCTTATATATCCTTTAATCAATTTTCTTCCATGTCCAAGTTACAATAAAGGCATAAGCGCCAAATCTTCTATATAATATATATAGAAGATTTGGCGCTTATGCCTTTATTGTAACTTGGACATGGAAGAAAATTGATTAAAGGATATATAAGAAATATCTATATTGACAACTTCAGAATTGGCAGTATGGATTAATTCCTTCGAAATCTCTCAAAAGGAAAAAGGTGCCCGATTTTGAAAAAATCTTCATTGGTGCTCTGTTTCTATTAGTCTTAGCGTAATGATATACAGCCTATAGCCTTCCTCGATAAATGAGCTATTTAAAACCGAACGATTTTCTCAAATCGGACTGGTAGTTCCTGTGATCATCGCATTCAACCAAACAAACACTTCAGCTTTATATATTAGTATAGATTAGATCACACGAAGGATTTAAAATTGTTGTGTTTTGTTTCTAAAATTGAAACATTTTTAAAGAAAAATAATTGAGTTACACTTTTTAAAGCCTTTTGACAATGGTCGGGACCATTGTCAAAAGGTCAAAATTTGTTCACCTTCGTGAATTTGAAACTAAGTAACCTAAATTAAATTAATTATTAAATATGGAAGAAAATACAAAATCACTAAATTAAATTAAATTAAATCTGATTTTACAACCTTGAAACGCATCCCTTATATTTCTATACAAAATACCATTTCGTATTTACGGTTTCCGTATTCCCAACATAATTATGGAATCTATCACCCTCGATTAAAGAGACACCTTGGTATAGGTATTTGCAATTTTATATTTGTAATAAACAATCTGTCTGTCTTTAGACCTTACCTACTTATATTTGAAGAGTAAAACGTATAGAACTGTTTTTCATGTATGGGAAATAATTTCTGGACATGCCCATCTCGTACGACTCATCGAATCTTTTTCTGAAAATTCTCACTGAAAATCCATGCGTGTCCTGCCATCCAAGTAAATATTACTTGATAGTCCGAATTAATGTCTATCAGCTACCGACCACCTTCCGCTAGGCAGACCGTTGGGGCGGCTATCCAAGTACGATCCCTTGCCACCCCAACAAATACGGGCTGTCGGTACACCGTGGGGTTTTAGTCCGTGCATGCCTGGCCTAACCCTCTCTCTCCCCCGAGAGGGTGGGTATCCATAAGGGATTTCCCCACGTTAAAAAAAGGGATACAGAAAAGGAGATAAGGACAGGTGACATCTAAGAAAAAGTATTGTTCCCAAAAGGTCAAACCGACAGTTAGATGAGGGAAGCCGTGAGTAAAAACGAATTCCTTATAAAACAAACTAATTTGGAAATGTTAAGAATAATTGTCTTAATATCAGCGGACATTTATTAAAGGCAAATAGTTTAGTAGTTTCATTAACAAAATATACCCAATAGACCTAAGCACTTTCTACTAGAAGCGCTCAGGTTTTGATTTTGCTATGTTTCATTAAATTAAAATAAATTGATTTTTTGGTTTCATTGAATTCTTTGTCAGTTGCTATTGTATTAGTACTCAAAGCTTTATAGCAATTGACTTGAGCAACATCAGACCTACAGGCATGACATATCCTATAATCGCTTAAACTCTGGGTACCTTTTGCTTGTAACGGAATGATACCTAAAAGATATTTCGAATAAGTTTGAGATCCCTCTGTGTCACTAGATTCAGCAGTTACAGTTAGTATATGTATAGTCGGGTCATAAATTCTGTCAAAAGCTTTTAATGTAATTGATTATAAACTTTTTCGTAATTATATTTGAAATGAAAGATAATTAAATGCACAATTAAATTTTATTTATATTACTCAAAATGCCCTCCCCCATTTTGAATATATGTCTTTAATCTTTGGCTTTTCCCCGGGTACCGCTGTAATAAAGTTCGGGATCTTTCCTGGCTATTTTTTCTTCAAACGTTCGTTCTTATAATGCCTTCATTGAACATTCTTTTGATCGTGGTTCTGCTTTGTTCCATCGGAAGAGCTAAGATTTTTTGGTTATACAAGAGATTTCATTAGTTTCGAGAATTCACTGCTTTCATGACCGCTGGTGTCCTAACTGTGCGAGATCGGCCGCTTCCTCTTATGATTTTCGAAGCTTGAGTCTTCAGTGTACCGTTTGATAGTGCGATAAACAAACAGTAGTGTTATTTTCGTTTTATGCAGACCGACCATTCCATGTTTGAAAATAAATAAAAATTAGTTTCTCTTTCGCAAGCGCGAATGTTCTATTTTCAAAATTAGTCAAAGTATATCTGGCCTGTATACGAAAATAATATGGTTGTGACAGAACTTACTACCTGACTAGTATTTAGAGGAGAGTGGGGTAATTGCGAAGATTTAAGGGGACACTGAAATAAAACGAAACTAAATGAAGTTACAAATGTTATTTATTGCTTAATGATTTCTTGAACTAATCTTGAAACCTCTGGTGTCCTGCCTTACCTCAATGTGTGGTAAATACGGATGCTATATGGATCAATCACGGACATATATAAGTAGTACAAAATTCACTTAAAAATAATTTTGATTTGCCTGCACCACAAGTGCATTGTTCTTGTGCCCATAATTTAAATTTGCAGCACATTCTCCAATGTTCAGTAATTGGCTGCTCGTATTTTTTATCACAGATTACACAATAATACTCCTCAACATCGTGCGTCGTTGTTTTACCTTTACTAACTGTCTTTTTCTTGGATAATTCGTACCTGTTTTGCGTTTTCCTATAATCTTCAAATGTTTTAAGGTTTTTTACATCTTTATTTCTTAGGATTTTCGTTTTTGTCTTTTTTTATATAACTTTTCTTTCCATTTTAGAGGTTATAGTTATATCGTTTATATTGCTTTTTGGGCAAAATAAGCAATAACTGCTATTCCTAATAAGTGTTTTAACTACTGATGTCCTGAACAGCTCTTTCTAAATCTTCTAATTTGTGGTGTTAGGTTTTCGTTTTTTTTTTGGGTAATTCATGGCATCTGAAATATAAATGTTTTATGATATTTTGAATTTATTTTGTTAAATTTAATAATTTGCATATATTTGGGTATAAGCATTTTTTAAATGTGTGTGTATTCTACTTGAAGCCTTAATTTTATCGTTACAATAAATTTGTAAATCTTCTACTAAACTGTATATGGGTAATTGCGGACGTCGTCCATTACCCCGACGATTACCCTACTTAAATTTGAGGTTAGAGTTTCGCAATACATGTGGCGAGCATATACAAACTCTAACATGAAACATAACATGAAATTGATGAAAAATAATCAAGTTTACTTACCTTGCGCAGCGAGCATGATCTCCCCTCCCCACTCCTCTTTGATCCTACGTTCGAAATATATTCATTCGTATTTGCATCATTCGACATATTGAATCTCTTTCTAACATGGGTATACACTGGCGTGTCCGCCATTATCTACCGCTCCTAATTTCCCCTACAACACCTCTTCTTAGAACACCTCTGTCCTTTGACATATTATATAATACAGGCTAAATTTATTAATGGATTTTAATAAAAACTAACCTATATATGAGTATATAGGTTATAGTATACTTATTAAAAAAATATATCTCAAAAATAAGGTTATTGTTTAACTATGTAAAAAAGAACATTATTTATTTATTTAGGTTTCTAACAGAGTCAACATCACTACATGTTATTAAAATACAGTAAAATGTACAGTTCAACATTTTTGCTAGGTATGACCCTATTTACAGGCAACAACGACATGCATATAAAAATTATGAGAGCATAATATAATTTAAATAATTAACAAGTTCAAAATTTCAATATGAAGTAATACAATTAATTATAAATGAACACATAAAGAATTGAAGAATTATATAATATTAAAATGATTCAGAAACCTGAACAAGTTCGAATTGGAAATCATAATCGATTTCATTGTTCCAGAAAGGAGTAGGCTCGTTTCTTGAAAGTTTACTTACTTTGTCACGGATCCCATAATCAGAACCTAACCAAACTCTCATCAAACTACCCTTGAAGTACATCCTTTCCAATAAAAAATGAATCATCGAAATCGGTTAACGTGATATTGAGTTATTCGTCTATTTGTCGTGTACATACTTAATGCAAATTTAAAACTTATACGGTTTTGCCCTGGATGCCGTTGTCGGAACTGGACCAAATTGAAATGGGACCACATGGGAAGCACCAGCTTTCAAATAAAAAAAGAATAATCAAAATCGGTTTACCCAGTCCAAAGTTATGAGGTAACAAACATAAAAAAAAAATAAAAAAATAACAGACGATTTGATAACCTCCTCCTTTTTTTGAAGTCGGTTAAAAAAAAAAAAATACAGACGAATTGATAACCTCCTCCTTTTTTTCGCATCTGTGTTTCCTCTCGTGTCGCAATTGTCCATGGGCGGCCGTGATCACTTACCATCAGGTGACCCGTATGTTCGTTTGCCACCAATATTATAAAAAAACTCTTCAATTCTTAGGAGCCTATTGTGCTTATGTTCGTTGCTGTGTTACAACATGACGCAAGCATTGTGATTACATTACTTAAGGTGTATTATATGTGAAGCGATGGTAGCCGAGTTGGTGGTAGAAACTATCGCGGATTACTGAAAAGGTTGCGTTCGTACCAAACGTTACTTATTGTACAACCAATTGAAACCATATCGCATACCATACCGATAGATACCATACCTCAAAAATGCGCATATTTTAATATACTTACGACGGAACGGAGTTCGCGGGCACTGCTAGTAAAATATATTTATGTACACTAAAAATGGAAAAATAAAGTAAATTTTCAAAAAAAAGTATTAACCGACTTCAATATCAATCAAAAACCCATAAGGCACTAAAAAGCGGAAAATAAATAGTTTATCAAATTAACCAAATGAAATAAAACATATGAATATGTGTGGTACCTAGAGATGTATTGGAAGTCGGTGCCAACCAAACCGAAAACAATATCATCTACAGGTACAAAGTTTAAGTCCACTCTCGCGTCTCTGTAATACAAAACTTTTGGTTGGTAACGACTTCCAGTACATCTCTAGGTAGCACACATATTCATATGTTTTATTTCATTTGGTTAATTTGATAAACTATTTATTTTCCGCTTTTTAGTGCCTTATGGGTTTTTGATTGATATTGAAGTCGGTTAATACTTTTTTTTGAAAATTTACTTTTTCATAGAATAGTTTGTAATTGCCTGATCGCGGTATCCGAGAAGGTAACGTAATTAAAATATTTTAAAAAGTTTCCCCCTTTAAGGTCGAAGAGAATTTTTAGACAGGGTATTTTTATTTAAATTGGTAAATAGCATCTTGGACGTGCCACTACTACTATCAAAAGTCGACCTTAAAGGGGGAAACTTTTTAAAATATTTTAATCGATGGGAATAGCTTTTGAGTTCATTAGTTAGATTACAACTGTATGTTAAGTGCCGAAGGAAAAAAGGTGACCTCCAAATTTTATGTTTTCCGCACTTTTTTCACAGCAGAGTTACCGCGTTATATGCTGTTAAATACGGTTTTTTACATTTATATAATTGAAATAGGCAACAAAGGAGTTTCATTCCATATAGAAACTTTTTCTAAATAGCAAATTATTGTCAAATATCCTTACACAATGTTATAATCACAGAGTACCTTATATAAAGTTACAATAATGTATCACACAATTCCGATCGTTGCGTGAATTTATTGATCACTAGTTTTTTGTTCTCTCGTGTTTTGTAAATTTGATATATCTCTTAGGAACAATGCATTTTTTTGGGTAAAGGGTACCTTATGTCCCTTCTGTATCCCTGATAACAAGTATGCAAAATTCCATTCATCAGTTGAGTAGTCAAGGCATGAAAGCATAACAAACAAACAAACTGACATTTACAATATCAGTAAGGATAAAAAGGGCGTATTTTTTTTTTAGATGTACAATAAAAATAAATGACGTTTTAAAATTTTTATTATGTTACAGATTTAGAATATGAACCAATTAATTGATTTTGAAGAATTTTGAACATAGAATATTTTTTTTACTATAATCTCTTTACATATGAGTTTTATTTCATCGTTAAGCTTTAATATAAAATAACGGGACCCAATTTTCATTTTTGCGTTAATAATATATACTATAGATAAATTCTTCAATTATATTGATAAACAAAGATATATATGTAGAGAATTATAAAGTTGGGGTCCCTTTTTTAACTTGGAGCACTTTCTAAGTCGTCGAACTTTCTGCACCCGTAGTTTCTTTCACAACTCCGGTTCCTGCAGCTTCAGTAGTAGTTTCGACAGCACTTTCAGTGCTTGGGCTACTTTCTGGTTCAGCAACTCCACCAGTACCGACTCCACAAATACCCCCATTTAATATGTCAATTGGAGTTGGATTATAACCAGTACCTTTGCAGGTATAAGTAGCCACATATATCAGCGCATTTACTAATCTAATAATTACATCTTCACTTAATCGGGCACCGGAGCTTTCGTCACTAGAGAGTTCTTTCAAAAGTTGCACCAAAGCACCAAGCTCTTCAATGGCTACACGACAGGATGTATTTCTATCATTTGAAGGGGCTGGGGTATTTGGAATCGAAGAAGTCGGTACGAGGGTATAGGTGATCGGTTGTGCTAGCAAATTCTACAAACAAAACAAAAAATAGTATATATACAAAAACGTGTTTTATTAAATATTTAATAATTCCCTTGGACAATGAATGAACACTTTCTTATTTTATTTGTTTTGTGTACAAAACATTACAACACAGAAGTAAAAAAGAATCGAAGTTCATACAAAACACGATTTTGTTACGTATCTCAAGACAACTTTCAAATAGGTATTTATAATTTACACTTACCCCAAGGAGGGATGTCGCTATTAAAAATGCAGTAAACCAAGCCATATTCATTTAACACACTGAATACATTTGATATTTTGACTTTAAACACGAGTATATAAATGGTTTTATCGCAACATGTTTCATAGACGATGTTCATTTTATACAAAGAATACAAAAAAAAACAATTAAGATAAATTCTACATTAAAATAGTCACGTCCAAAACTATGATAGTATATTGTAAAAAAATGTCTATTGTTACATAACTAGCGACCGGCCCTGGTTTCGTATGGCTACAATATACTTATTAATGTAGCGTCAAAAACGTTTAAGTGATATAGACACATGATCTGATTCATTTTGTGCATTTTAATATTTACAGTTCCTGAAGATCAAAGAGGTTTCGTAAGTTTGTCACATTATTACATAGTATACAACATAGTCCTCTGCCACCATCTGTCTGTCTATCTGTTCGCGATAAACTCAAAAACTACTGAACTGATTTTCATGCAGTTTACACTAGTAATTTATACAGTAATATATACAGTAATTTATGAGGAAGGTTTAGCTATATAATTTCTCAAGGTTTTTTTAATTATCAGTGCAGAACAACGTCCGCCGGGCACGCTAGTAGATATATAATTATGTCGCGAGGTAAATTTAAATCTGCAATATCTCCCGAGATATTGATTGAAATGATATGAGTTGTAAATGCCAGTGTAATGAACATATCTGACATAATAAGTATTAATAGTATATTAGTTTTTTTTTTTTTATTGTAGCACTGCAAAGTGACTGCACTTTGCCTGATGGTAAGCACAATACAATCCAAAATCAACGGCGACCACCGAGTGACACACTATCCATCGCAGGTCGCCACTGTCATGCCGGCCTGCGAATAGCTGGATATGTACAGGCTGCGCCGCCCCAACTTAGCGGTAGACGTACACCGTGGGGTTTTAGTCCGTGCGACTCGGACATAACCCACCCTCTCCCCCGGGAGGGTGGTGTATCCATAAGGGATTTCCCCACGTAAAAAAAAAAAAAACGGTGCACCACGTGCAGGTGAGGTTGGCTTGGGTGTCTCAAGTCTTATGATGTTATTTGACACCCCTTACACCCCAAAAAGTACAGTGGAACGGTAGTGGAATAGCTTGGGAAATAACACACAAAATATATTTTAAAAAAATTGAGCCGTCACGGGACACCTGGCAGATGTGAAACACATGTTTAACGTGGTATACAACACTGTATACACTATAGGTATGCGAGCTCAGTACGACAATAGAGATTGCGCATGGCATCGCGTCGCCACGTCTCGCCACGCCAACAATCAGGTTTACCCTCGCCTGTAGATGTTTCACATCAAAAATAAATTGTTATTATGGGTTATTATTAGGAGATAGAGTTATATATCTTTATGGACTTTTTAGAACATTATTGAATTGACACCTCTATCTGTGCATCCAATATATTGTAACTATAATATATTATGTACTTTGAAAATGTGTACATTAAAAAGATAAACGCGTTCGAGTTTCTTGCCTGTTCATAGACGCCTTCTTAGGACCTAAATTGAATAATGTACTTTTGATTTTGATGTTTTTATTATTTTACATTGTTTTTAGGGGCTTTTATTCCACCGAACATATAAGCCCCATTGTTCCCCAATCTTTCTAGCTCTATCATGAGAGTCGCTGATGAGGTATCATTACCAGGTCATGCAGCATCTTAGCTTCACCCGAACAGGGTTCAGCCAAGATGCTGTGACAAATACCTATGTTCTGGCAACTACTTTTTATACTATTTATCAATGTTAATTTTAAATTATAAAATTGCGTAGTACAACATTTCGATGTATTTAATAAAGTTTCGTCAGCGTTACTCAAGAAAAACCCGATTATCAAATTACTATTTGATAACATTACTTTCTATAAATATAATATGCATGTGTTTTATGTATAGACAGAAGATAGTCTTCAAATGATAACGAAATCCGTGTCTAAATCCTTTTTTTATGTCAAAAGGCGGCAAACAAACAGACCCTGCAGGCTGCCATCAGCCGGGCGAAAGAAGCAGCATGGGAGGAGCTGCTCCAGACGCTGGAGGGGGATCCATGGGGGCGCCCTTACAGGATCGTGCGCTAATTGGCCCAAGGCGAAGCCGAGCACCCGACCCGGGACCCCATCAGGGCCGGGCGCTCTACGCCGGTTGAGGAGGCGCTCGACCGCCCTCCCCATCTCCTCCTCCGTTATCGGAGGGGGCGGCCCGTCGAGCACCTCCTCGACTGCCTCCCGAGGCGGAGGCATGGGAGGAGCCGGTAGCATCGGAGGGTCGGGGAATAATTCTCCCACGACCCTCGCAACCACCTCCGGCCGGAGGGTCTCCGTCGCCGGGGGCGGTATGGTATCCTACGGTATGGACGGTAGTATGTTGTATGTATGTATGTTGTATGTATTTTATAACATAAAATAATGAATAAAGGGGTTTTTATACTGTACGTAGACTAAGCGTTTGACCACAATCTCTTCTGTTGTTAAATGAAGCCGTGGTCTAAGACGGTAAACACGCCAAACCTAAAGGGGGCTCTTCAAGTGGAGCAGCCAGAACATACTAACAGGTGCTTGGCGACAGATTTTCAACTTGTCGGTGGTAGCTAGGCAGGCGGACTTAGAGAAACTATTATTGAAGCTATTACTGGTTTCAGTATGAATGGGTCATCTCACCCGGGGTACTACCACCCGACCTACAAAGTACCGCAGTGAAGTAACGGTGCTTGCAATGTTGCGTTTCGTTCGGTCAGTGAAAGCGCCTGAGACCCACCTCCCTCCCCTCACATGCCGCTCCCCTCAAACACAGGCTGGCAACGCACTTGCGTTCCCTGGTGTTGCTAGTGTCTATAGACGGTGGTAATCACTTAAAATCAGGTGACCCACCTGTTCGTTTGTCTCCTATGATAAAAAAAAGAAAGCTCTACCAACTTCACCGAAAGGCTGTGACTCAGTTGCTAGGATTCGAACCTACGTCCATCGACGTGGTGTCCAAGCACCTTATGGGCCAACCATCGCAGCTTTCATTTATAGGAAAGTATTGATATACGTTTGTAACAGAGATACAGAGAAAAAAGTTTTAATTTCTAACATAATTTCAGTTTTAAAATGAAACTTGTATTTTAGGTTTCTGTAGTACTCGAATTAGTTAATTATCCGTCAATGAACCGAACCGAATAATTCAATCAAAAAAAATCAAAATATCTTTATTTCTATAAAAACCTTTACATAATATAGCCTTAACTATGGCCCCAAACTAGGCAATGCCTGTCTCATGGAAGCCTGTTTACAAATTGCCTTTAATTGATGGTGGCGCGTATTGTGTTTATAAAAATTAAAGTTAAGACAAATGCAAGCACTGTTACTTCACGTCGGTTTTCTATGAGAGGATGGTACTACCCCGGACGAGCCGAGCCGACGTAATATAGTTTGCTTATTGTGTACAAGTGAATTGGTTGGGGAGTAATAAATGAAAAATGAAAAATCCCAAGGGGGCCACAATCTTGTTAAAACATTGAAATTATCACAAGACACTTGTAATATTATTACTTACTCAAAAATAATAATAATATCAGTAATTATCTATTAGAAGACTGGTTGCAAAATATAAAACACAAAAAATTGAGCCGTCACAGGACAGACAGATGTGAAACATGTAAACGTTTTCGCAACGCTCCGTCACGCATTGACTAGCATACTCCTCAAGTCAGGCGTGTAAAGAAGAAGTTGTCCTGCGGGAGTGGACTGCCAGGGAGTGGGGCTCCCTGACGTTCCGACTGGTGCAGGTACTCACCGGACACGGTTGTTTCGGGTGGTACCTGTACCGGATCGCACGCAGGGAGCCGACGGCCGCCTGCCACGAGTGCGGCGCTGAGGAAGATACCGCGCAGCACACGCTGTCTGAGTGTGCTGCGTGGGGGGAGCAGCGCTGCATCCTGGCGGCGGCCGTGGGAACGGACTTATCGCTGCCGAGCGTGGTTTCGGCCATGCTCGGCAGCGAACAGGCTTGGCGAGCGATGGCCTCCTTCGGACATAACCCACCCTCTCCCCGGGGGGGTGGCGTATTCATAAGGGATTTCCCCACGTTAAAAAAAAAAAAAATCTACTTGTCATACCTATAGATGGTTGCATAGTGTTTGCTTGTTCACATGTTGAAATAAATAATAAATGTATATAAAATAGCATTGCACGGGTCCGGCGGACGAGGGGGGGCAGCCGGTGTGTACCCGGTCTGTCCCTATATAGGTAGGAGCCCGGCGGTCACCTTCCGCCGGGCGGACCGTGGGGGCTCTACAAGGTTGATTAGCTCGAACGATCCCTTGCCGCCCCCACAAAACGGTCTGTCGGTACACCGTGGGGTTTTAGTCCGTGTGACTCGGACATAACCCACCCTCTCCCCCGGGAGGGTAACATATTTATAAACTTGGAATTTTTTAACTATTAATACTGGCCTTTAAAAAATATATTTTAATAAATAGTATAAAACAAAATTGCTATTTATGACCTAAACTACGAGCTAATACTACTACTGAGTTATTACTAGTTTCAGCATGAATGGGTCGGCTCGCTCGGGGTAGTACCCTCTCACAGAACACCGACGTGAAGTAGTATTAGCTCGTAGTTTAGCTCATAAATAGCAATTTTGTTTTATACTATTTATTAAAATATATTTTTTAAAGGCCAGTATTAATAGTTAAAAAATTCCAAGTTTATAAATATGTTATGTTCATGAAATAATTAATATACGCCTGATAATATTCAATTATTTATTAAGTATACTATCTTTATATATATTCTTTTGTACATATATTCTTCTATATAATTTCTTCTGTACGTGTGTATGTCACTGAACTCCTCCTAAACGGCTGGACCGATGAAATTTTGTGTGCGTGTTCCAGTGGATCCGAGAATGGTTTAGATTCTCAATTGGACCCGGTAGGTGGCGCTGCGGTTGAATTTTAGTTTTTTTTTATTATCAAGGCAGGACAAAGTCCGCCCGGACGTATTATATTAATTCTTGTCAATTTTAATAATTTTTGATATGCGTTAGGTAACCATATACATATAATGTTACATTTAATAAAGGTACCAAATGGTCAAGAACGGCGATATATCGATTTTTCCGTTTGTAAGTAAATCTATACTAATATATAAAGCTGAAAATTTGGAAATAAAAGTAGTATGAAATTTTTGAATAGGAAAACAAAATAAACTTTGAAAATGTTAGCTTTGATACTTATCACATAACTTCAGAATTGGCAGTATGGATTAATTCCTTCGCCTGTCCTATTGGACGAATATTATTACTACTACTTACCACGTTACCATGGCAACGTATATAATAATAAGGAATCTCTTCAAAAGCAAAAAAAGTGCCCGATTTTGAAACATCCTTCATTGGTGCTCTGCTTCTATTGATCTTACCGTGATGATATATAGCCTATAGCCTTCCTCGATAAATGAACTATCTAAAACCGAAAGACTTTCTCAAATCAAACGGGTAGTTCCTGAGATCATAGCGTTCAACCAAACAAACAAACAAACAAACAAACAAACAAACAAACAAACAAACAAACAAACAAACAAACAAACAAACAAACAAACAAACAAACAAACAAACAAACAAACAAACAAACAAACAAACAAACAAACAAACAAACAAACAAACAAACAAACCAGTGAATACCCCGTGAAAATCGGCCCAAAGTAATGCGGACGAAGCCGCGGACAACTAAAATAGAATATGTCAACCGCTATAATTTCGGTTATCTGGCAGTAAAAAGTAAAATTCCCGTTAAAATAGGTCCAGTCGTTTTGGGGATTACCCAGAACAAACAAACAAACAGACAAAATATAATAATATAAAAATATAGACAAAGTATAAAAAAAGTTTTTGGTCATTTGTAGCCATATCCATTCATCAAAAAGTTGTTATTTTAATTGTACATACACAAACTTTATTTTTATAATACGTAATATAGAACAAATAAAAAATTGGAAATAAAAGTAGTATAAAATTTTGAATACGAAAACAAAATAAACTTTGAAAATGTTAGCGTTGATACTTACCACATAACTTCAGAATTGGCAGTATGGATTAATTCCTTCGCCTGTCCTATTGGACGAATATTATTACTACTTTTTTTTAACCGACTTCGAAAAAGGAGGAGGTTACTATGTTCGGTTGTATGTATTCTTTTATGTATGTTAATCGATATTTTAGTCAATTGTGAACCGATTTTAATGATTCTTTTTTTATTTGATTTGGTACACTATGTAGTGATTAAATGCTACGTATGTATTCGTATGTATTCGTCCGTGTGAAATTGATCAAAAATATGTTACAACCGCGTGAGACGTGTGCCTTACTGACTCCAAGAATAAATATACATAATTGAAAGTCATATATTTGTATGTAATATGAATTATATCATCTTTTTGGTCAATTTGGCTGCCATATTGTCTTATTTACCACGTTTGCTTCTACATAACTCAGTTATTATAGCAACGTATAAGAATAACTTAAGTATATCGACAATACGGGCATATTATATCTATCTTTAAAATAAAAGATTTAAGATATATTGTTCGATAATGTATAGCTTATAATTTTCATTACTTTCTTATATAATGTTAGTGAGCACTGAGTTTGGTATATAGTAGGTTGAAGTTCTAGGTATGTTGCAGATGATAAATACCATCCCATTCGATATACTATTAGTATTCATATACCTAATGTACACGTTACATGTTACAGTAGATGGCGTTCGTATCGTAGTTACAAATGTTTTTGAAAAAGCGTAATGTACACACCCACTCACAATTTTACATTTCTTTAATAAATTTTTAAAAAGCGCGTGCGGAGCCGCGGGTAACAGCTAGTAAGTTAATATAAGCCGTAAAGAATTCTTCGAAATTTGTGGAAGTTTTTACTCAATTGAATTAGTCAGTTGACAGCATAGAAAATGTAGCGAGGAAAGTTTAAATTTCGAAAAATACCAACAATATACAAGAAAATGTACATTTTTCAGACACTGCGTTGATTGATATAAGTTCGAATCCTTGCTGAACGGAGCTTTCGATGAAGGAAAACATCGTGGTAAAACCACAGCATGGTGATAGGACTTCTTCTTAGTCTATCTGGCTACCTACCACCCTCAAGGTAAAAATCTAAGGCCTCGGACCGATTGGTGTATTCCGGCAGCTGTAATTGAGAGCCATTCCCCTCTAAGCTTAGTATGTTTACCATCATGGTTGTTAAACGATTAAAACCTATAAAGTCTTTAAATAAAAATACATCATTGGCACTAGGAAAGACATTTTTTTTGAAAGATCTCGTGGAATCTTTACATTACGACGGTACTGTCATTCATTGGATATAGCCGCGCCTTCGCAGGCGCGTTTGCTACGCAGTAAGTCTACAGGTTACAAATTTTGCGAAAAAGCTGCGCGTGGTAAAGATCCCAGTGCGCGCGGGCAGTAATTGTATTTGGGCTATAATTTATACTAATATTTTACAATTATTAATTTTACATTTACAATAATTATCAAGGAAATAATCTTTAAAATAATAATTATATATTTTTTATGTTTACTTAAATTAATATTGATAACATTGATCGTCTATCAATTAAGGAATGTAATATATTTTCCGTGTACAAAATTTTCTCAAAATAGATCGACCGGTTTTACAGACGGACTGCTTTTTTTATGTCATATTAGTGATAAGTGTCCTTTAGAATAGACACACATTACGAAATTATGAGATAAAATTGCACGTACACTATATAGATTTATTAATATGTTTGTTTATTAGTTATAAGAATCCACACCAATATTATAAAAGAGAAAATAACTCTGTCTGTTTGTTAGCTTTTAATTACTATACCTGTGAACTGATTGCAATAAAATTTACCATAGTCGTAGCCAGAGACCTAGGGAAGAACATGCTTTCCTCTCTGTGTATACCAAAAAATACGTAGACGACATCGCGGGGAATGGTTAGTCATTTTACAAAGATGAGTCTCTAAGACATCCACTGTAGGCCCATAGGCCTCTTCCCAAAAGAAGGTATGGACATAATTACTACGCTTGTCCTTGCCCTTGCGCTTGCTACATAATTATTACGTGCTGGCGATTTTAAGCTCCAAGAAATACACAGTTCTATATTTTTATTGATGGTATTGTTATTGATGGTACTACAACAACATATCTCGGTTTCAGGTTTCCTCGCGATGTTTTCTTCACCGTCAGCTGATAGTTTTACCAATTGAAATTAGTAAGTATACAGGAATTCAGAATAATTTATTGATACATTGGCCGGGATTCGAACCAGCGGACACCGGATTGATATTCCACCGGTCAAACCACTCAAGCACGACGTCTTTCTCATCTTTCAAATAAAACTAAATTATTTTTTTCCAGAAACCTTCTAATTAATATCATGAATTCGAATGTGAGTTTTACTTTTTTACGCATTCACGTCTTAATTATTTAACCGATTATCATGTTGTCAGGGATACAGAAGACATCTAACTAGCGGGCCCGGCAGACGTTGTCCCGCCCTGATTATTAAAAATTATTGATAAATTATATACTAAAACGTTCCTTGTGAATCACTCTACTCACTGGTCAAAACCGTATGAATCCGTTCAGTAGTTTTTGAGTTTATCGCGAACAGACAGACAGACAGACAGACGCGATAGGGGACTTTGTTTTATACTATGTTTATTATATATTATAGGTAATTGATACATTAACGCGAGTGAAGCCTCGGGGAAAAGCTTGTGAAAAATAATTAAGTAGATGTATTATATACAAACAACATATTTTTATTATTTAATAAATATACGCAACTTATTCTTAAAACTTTACAATTGTAAAATATCTACATTTTTTTTATATTATTTACATCTATAGTATCTACTTTATATTTCTAAATGAATTATACTATTAATGTAACTGTAAAATGTCCTTGCGTATTCATTATAACATCATGTGTAACTCGATAACTATTGAACTTGTTTTAATGTATTTTTTATATTTGAGCCGTCGGCCCACTACAACTACCAAACTTTTTGATCCCTCTGAATGTAGATTGCGCAGAACACAAATTTAGGTAGGAATACCTATAATATATGTATAACAAATAGCTTAGGGATAAATTAATTCTAATTTTAGATTCCTATAACAGTATTTTTGACTTTGTTTTATATTTAACTCTTGATTATATTATGCGCAAGCCCGAATGTACAGTTAGTATCGTTGACGTCAGTGCATTCATTATACGCTACAGTGTTGTAGGTTGATGGCGGAATCTGTACTAACATTATAAAGCTGAAGGGTTTGTTTGTTTGGTTGAACGCTCTAATCTCAGGAACTACTGGTCCGATTTGAAAAATTCTTTCAGTGTTAGATAGCACATTTATAGAGGAGACTATAGGCTATATTCACACTAAGACCAATAGGAGCGGAGCATTAATGAAGAATGTTTATAATCGGAGTTTTTCTTTCTTTTGAGAACTTCCACTTCGTGTTAGCCCAAATTAATAACGTGGACGAAGTCGCGGGCAAAGGTTAGTAATTTATATAGAATATTATTTTATGTAGAGTTTAAACTATTATGGTTTTCGACAGTCCAGGTGTTATTTCGATACGCATACGGTCATGGTGCACGAGACCTTGACATTAGACTGTACGCAAAAAATAATGTGGATTACGTATGGTCAACTTTTGGCTAGAGCTTCAGCAATAATAAAAACAAAATTAATTCTATCCTGTATATCAAAAGTATTTGCCCATGAACAATATCGCAGGCACTAACTGATGTTAAATAGTAATTGACAACTATCTGTAACTCCATAGAACCTCACTATTCTACCGTATTTAAGATACATATTTACAACATTATCAATAGAATTGTAAAAATATACAAATATAATTTCCATAAGATGTACAGACTAAAATTGTTAGATTTTTCTTGTTTTTTATTCAGAATACATCCGCGGTTGATTGATGAACTTAACTACCTACGATACTTCCAACACCTCCAAGCCGTCCTGTAATCAGCCTCTATCACCCTGTAATCCCTCTAACAATTTCCCCTCCTCAGCCACTATACCACCAGCTCCTTCTATCCCTCTAATAGCACCTAGACCACCTTCACCACCGACTTCTCCTACACCACCAATGATCCCAGCACCTCCTATGGCCCCTGCTCCCGCTATTCCGCCTAATCCCTCTATACCGCCTACTCCCTCTATACCACCTATTCCTCCTATACCTCCTAATCCTCCTATACCGCCTACTCCTCCTATACTTCCTGCTCCTCCTATAGCTCCTGCTCCACCTATACCTCCTACTCCTCCTAAACCTCCTACTCCTCCTATAGCTCCTGCTCCGCCTATACTTCCTACTCCTCCTATACCTCCTGCTTCACCTATACCTCCTATACCTCCTACTCCTCCTATTACTCCTGCTCCGCCTATACCTCCTACTGCTCCTATAGTTCCTACTCCCCCTATACCTCCTACTCCGTCTATACGTCCTACTTCTCCTATAGCTCCTGCTCCGCCTATACCTCCTACTCCTCCTATAGCTCCTGCTTCGCCTATACCTCCTAATCCTCCTATACCTCCTACTCCTCCTATTGCTCCTGCTCCGCCTATACCTCCTACTCCTCCTATATCTCCTACGCCTCCTATAATACCTTCGCCTCCTATAGCTCCTAATCCTCCTATGCCGCCTACCCCTTCTATAGCTCCTACTCCTCCTATAGCTCCTGCTCCACCTATTCCGCCCACTCCCTCTATACCGCCTACTCCTCCTATACCTCCGACTCCTCCTATACCTCCTACTCCTCCTATACCTCCTACTCCTCCTATACCTCCTACTCCTCCTATACCTCCTACGCCTCCTATACCTCCTACTCCTCCTATGCCACCTAGTCCTTCTATAGCTCCTACTCCTCCTATAGCTCCTGCTCCACCTATTCCGCCCACTCCCTCTATACCGCCTACTCCTCCTATACCTCCGACTCCTCCTATACCTCCTACTCCTCCTATACCTCCTACTCCTCCTATACCTCCTACGCTTCCTATACCTCCTACGCCTCCTATACCTCCTATACCTCCTATGCCACCTAGTCCTTCTATAGCTCCTACTCCTCCTATAGCTCCTGCTCCACCTATTCCGCTCACTCCCTCTATACCGCCTACTCCTCCTATATCTCCTACTCCTCCTATACCTCCTACTCCTCCTATACCTCCTACTCCTCCTATACCTCCTACGCCTCCTATACCGCCTACTCCTCCTATACCTGCTGCTCCTCCTATAGCTCCTGCTCCACCTATACCTCCTACTCCTCCTAAACCTCCTACTCCTCCTAAACCTCCTACTCCTCCTATAGCTCCTGCTCCCCCTATACCTCCTACTCCTCCTATACCTCCACCAATACTTGTTACACCTCCTATAGATCCACTGATACCTCCTCCTATACCTCCTACTCCACTATTTCCGCCTACAAGACCAACTCCACTACCATCTGGATAAATTATAACATTACTCTTACAACTTTGTGTAGCGGTATAGATCAACGCGTTTACTAGTGTCATAATAACTTCTTCACTTAAACCACAATTTGAATGACCGTCCTCCAATGTTTTTACAATTTGGATCAAAGCGGCGAGCTCTTCAATAGCTGCGCGACAGGAATCGTACTCGCATTGTGGCAATATTGCTTCGTTTGTGATTGTGGTCGTCGGGACGTAAGCATAAGTTCGTACGCGTCCCAAATAATGCGCGTGTGATACCTGTGTAAAATAGTATTCATAATATAGTATTCAATAATACATATTATACGCTAATATAACATAAAATCTAATTAATAAATTTAATACTAACTCAACGGCTATAAAAGTTAACAGTACTATAGATTTATCAAAAAACTTAGATTTAATACAGATTATAACGAATAAATTTCTGATTACTGGATTTACTATTTTTTTCTTTCTATTTAGGATAGTTTTGTGAACACTTAGTTTCTTCCTGTTTGCTTACCAATAGAGATGGTGGATTCAGTTTCGGAACAGGCTGACTACATTTTCAATATGCCTAGGGTTTATTGGAAATGGTGAATGAGAAAGGATAGAGTAACAAACCTGCGAGTAGTTAAGTTGTAAGTGTAAGTGATTTCATAATTCTATGGAGATAAGCATAATTAGAGATTAAATACAAAGAGAACAAAAAAATCAAATTCTTTGTTCCGTGCACCAATTTTTTAGTGTCATTTATAAATAAGAAATATGCAATACACAATTAGGAACACATATTAATAAGTAATATTTGGAAATGCACGTTCCTTAAGATCTCTCTTGATATGTTTTTTTATGTTATTTTGTTTTATTATTAAATCATGAAATCGAAATGATCTTTTGTATATTTTATACAAAAAAAATTTGCTCATTTCCGCTCGCCGACGGGCATTAATAAAGGGCAAAGGGTCAATTGAATACAATAATAAATAAATACAGACAATAATAAATAAATTTTTACGTGATCGAGCATCAAAATACTTGCATTTTCATTCTAACTAATATTATAGACGCCAATGTGAGTTTGTTTGTTTATTGCGCTTTCAAACTGTAACTACTTAAACGATTACCATGTAATTTTGCGTACACGTTGCAAGGTGTATAGAAAAGCACACAAGATTCTTTTCATCCAAAAAAATGCATGAAAGTGAGCGAAACCCCGAACAAAAGTTAGTTATATATATATAGAAGACAATGTTAAATATAAATGTGATGTTTTGAGACATTTATGAATAATCCTTAAATTATTGTGAAGTAAAACATTGCAATCAAAATTATAACATGGTGTTGTAACCTTTCTAATGATTTCCTTAACTCAAGGGGTTTCAGGCTTAGCTTGTTACCTTAAGTCTTATCGTTAACTAAAATCAAATGAGGTTATGGTTAACATTCAAACTGCAAAGTACATATATTTATAATTGAAAAAATGTAAAACTTACCCCGCAAAAAGAAATAATCACAAGTAACAAGGTTAGCGTAGCCATATTTTTACGACCAAAGTGGCACGTCTCGTTCTGGTGCATTTATATAGAATTTCATTGCGAAAGACAATTTCACCTAAATGTAAATAAAGTATGTAAAAATTTCATAAGTCCACATTCACAACAAGCTATCGTTGTGATTATAATTATGTCAATACTGCGTCACATAGTCACGTAGGAAAGTGCGATAATAAAATAGGAAAGTTCTTTTGACCTAATGTTATTATGCCACAGTATGTTATCAGCTTCTTGATAAAAGCATTAGAGAGCCTCTATCCTTTCTTCGTTGTTACATTCTATTGCAGTCGATAGCGAATACTTGATTTATATAAATAAAAAACAATTACTGAATGTATTTAAGCGTATGACTCGGGCACAGCTAGTACAAAATAAATTAATATAAAATATTCCGTTATGATGTTATGTATTAGTAATCAAAATAATTTAAGTACTTAATAGATTATATTTAATGCTAACTGTCAATATTTTTAATTTAAATACATATTCAAGTTAAAAAAAAACGATTGTGTGGTTTTATGAAAACACGGTAAAAGTGAAACTTTTTTTCACAGTATAGACATTTAACTAATAATAGTCTATACACTAGACGGCTGCTGCGAACTATAGGCGCCGCCATGTTGGCCTTGACTGCTTTGACGAGCGCCTTTCACTTTATCCCTACTCCGTGGCCGACCATCACGCGACATGCAACACACAGACGAAAAAGTTTGGGACGATGTAATAAAAGTTTAATTTTAAAAAACTGTAAAGAACTCTATTCTAAATAAATATGTCAGAACGCTCTTGGCCATAGTTTCGTACCTACCTAGTTTTGAATTCTCTGAGGAATTCCCCAGTGTATTTTCGAAAACTGAGTTTCAATGGTAAAAAAACTAATACGGGACACTTTGAAAATATCCTCTTCGAATAAAAAAAATCCGAATCGGTTTACAATTGACGAAATTCCGAGGTAACAAAGATTAAAAGAAAATACAACCAAATTGGGAAACTTCTTTTCTAAGTCTGTTAGAAAAGTATGACGTAGAAGGAATTTTCAGCTTAGTCCGTCGTATAGACGTTTTTATTTTCAGTTATTTCATCCTCTAAAATGTAGTGTGACATTTTACGGAATATAGTTTAATTATAC
The DNA here is from genome assembly GCA_015888305.1 of Antheraea pernyi. Taxonomy (NCBI): domain Eukaryota; kingdom Metazoa; phylum Arthropoda; class Insecta; order Lepidoptera; family Saturniidae; genus Antheraea; species Antheraea pernyi. The sequence goes on from MU158711.1 coordinate 1,854,885, forward strand.
ACAAATGAAATGGATTACAAATAATAACGTTGAACATTAATTCTGAGATATCATAAAAATTACCAAAAATCTTCTTACAAGGACATCACCATGTTATTACAGAACTGAAATCATCCAAATTAGCTTACGATGTACGAACCATTTACCGATTTCATAATGGCACCAATAACAAGTACCTACTGGTTGCAGAATAATCTTTTCAATGCCGGTAAACAAAGTTATACATACATATTGAACATTTATAATATCTTATACATATTGTTTTCATTTTTGTATCATCAAAATATCAGCATGAAAACAATCGAGACATCGTGAATTATAACAACAAAAATACAATGTTTACTTTACCTCTTAATTTAGCATAACTTCTTAAAACTCTTCAAATAATAAATTGTCTAAAATTTATAAAACGCAAATAGAAACATAAAAGGATATACTATTTTATTGTACTTTATGTAATTGTTTTCAAAGCACCCAAAATACTATAAAATTCTGCAAAGTTTCGCGATGTTTTATAACACTTATAGAGACCACCGAGTTAATCGATTGCGAGATTGCAACATAACGATAAACAATCAAATTTGTAATGTCGTGACCAACACGTTTTGGAGCACATTACAAAGGGTTTATATGTTTGAATTAAATACATTATTATACAATCTTATAAATTGGATTCAAAATGGATACTAACCCAAAACAAAGACGGGAAATGAACCCCCGTTTCAAAGCCAACTTATTTTCCATTCTCACTTTTGGGTAAGCACGCAAGACAAGCATTTTTTAAATGAATGTTTTTTATTAGATTTTGAGCATTGTTTAATTTGCAGATGGACATTGGAAACATTCAAACTAGGGTACAGTCGTGATATTAAAGACAGCGATTTACATGCACCTTTACCAGAACACCGTTCGAACGTTTTAGGTAAGTAAAACGATGAGTTTGCAATTATATTTTATTACTTTTAACTGATCGAATAACATATTCAATTCAATAATAATTTTAATAACATATTAGGAGACGCAATGCAAAAAGCCTGGGATCGTGAAGTTGAGTCTGGATAGCGAATACTTGATTTATATAAATAAAAAACAATTACTGAATGTATTTAAGCGTATGACTCGGGCACAGCTAATATAAAATAAATTAATATAAAATATTCAGTTATGATGTTATGTATTAGTAATCAAAATAATTTAAGTACTTAATAGATTATATTTAATGCTAACTGTCAATATTTTTAATTTAAATACATATTCAAGTTAAAAAAAAAGGATTGTGTGGTTTTATGAAAACACGGTAAAAGTGAAACTTTTTTTCACAGTATAGACATTTAACTAATAATAGTCTATACACTAGACGGCTGCTGCGAACTATAGGCGCCGCCATGTTGGCCTTGACTGCTTTGACGAGCGCCTTTCACTTTATCCCTACTCCGTGGCCGACCATCACGCGACATGCAACACACAGACGAAAAAGTTTGGGACGATGTAATAAAAGTTTAATTTTAAAAAACTGTAAAGAACTCTATTCTAAATAAATATGTCAGAACGCTCTTGGCCATAGTTTCGTACCTACCCCGAATGAAACGCAACAATGCTAGGCACTGTTACTTCACGTCGGTGTTCTGTGAGCGTGTAGTAGTTCTGTGGGATAGTACCCCGGGTGAGCCGTCCCATCCAGACTGAAACCAGTAATAGCTTCAGTGTGACTCGACCACCTACAGAATTGGTCAGGAGGAAATTGAAAGTATTTGTACATATGTTTGGCTATACAAAAGCGTTACTACATAAAACGGGTCAATAAAAAATCGGCGTGCTCGCCTTAGTAATTCGGTGAAGCTGTTAAGGCCTTGCTAGGCCAATAGCGTAGTCAGTTTGAGAAAAAAATATAGTCAATATAATATATTAGCATACATAGTTATAACAGTTATTTCATCCTCTAAAATGTAGTGTGACATTTTACGGAATATAGTTTAATTATACACAAATGAAATGGATTACAAATAATAACGTTGAACATGAATTCTGAGATATCATAAAAATTACCAAAAATCTTCTTACAAGGACACCACCATGTTATTACAGAACTGAAATCATCCAAATTAGCTTACGATGTACGAACCATTTACCGATTTCATAATGGCACCAATAACAAGTACCTACTGGTTGCAGAATAATCTTTTCAATGCCGGTAAACAAAGTTATACATACATATTGAACATTTATAATATCTTATACATATTGTTTTCATTTTTGTATCATCAAAATATCAGCATGAAAACAATCGAGACATCGTGAATTATAACAACAAAAATACAATGTTTACTTTACCTCTTAATTTAGCATAACTTCTTAAAACTCTTCAAATAATAAATTGTCTAAAATTTATAAAACGCAAATAGAAACATAAAAGGATATACTATTTTATTGTACTTTATGTAATTGTTTTCAAAGCACCCAAAATACTATAAAATTCTGCAAAGTTTCGCGATGTTTTATAACACTTATAGAGACCACCGAGTTAATCGATTGCGAGATTGCAACATAACGATAAACAATCAAATTTGTAATGTCGTGACCAACACGTTTTGGAGCACATTACAAAGGGTTTATATGTTTGAATTAAATACATTATTATACAATCTTATAAATTGGATTCAAAATGGATACTAGCCCAAAACAAAGACGGGAAATGAACCCCCGTTTCAAAGCCAACTTATTTTCCATTCTCACTTTTGGGTAAGCACGCAAGACAAGCATTTTTTAAATGAATGTTTTTTATTAGATTTTGAGCATTGTTTAATTTGCAGATGGACATTGGAAACATTCAAACTAGGGTACAGTCGTGATATTAAAGACAGCGATTTACATGCACCTTTACCAGAACACCGTTCGAACGTTTTAGGTAAGTAAAACGATGAGTTTGCAATTATATTTTATTACTTTTAACTGATCGAATAACATATTCAATTCAATAATAATTTTAATAACATATTAGGAGACGCAATGCAAAAAGCCTGGGATCGTGAAGTTGAGTCTGCGCAGCACTGTGGTGAAAACATAAAACCCAGTTTATGGAAGGTATTGTTTAAGGTTTTCGGACAAGAATTGATATTATATGGCTTAGTTCTCGCGGCGATGGAATTTTTGATAAGGTAAATGAAATGATTACTCTACACTTATGCTAAATATAAAACAGTATACAAAGACCACCACCGAGAAGCGAATATCGTTTTTTTTATATTATAGGAGGCTAACGAACTATTGGGTCACCTGGAGGGAAGGGGAAGGGGAGGGGAAGGGGGCAGATGAGGTGGGCCTCTTGCGCTCTCACTGGCCGAATGAAACGCAACAATGCTAGGCACTGTTACTTCACGTCGGTGTTCTGTGAGCGTGTAGTAGTTCTGTGGGATAGTACCCCGGGTGAGCCGTCCCATCCAGACTGAAACCAGTAATAGCTTCAGTGTGACTCGACCACCTACAGAATTGGTCAGGAGGAAATTGAAAGTATTTGTACATATGTTTGGCTATACAAAAGCGTTACTACATAAAACGGGTCAATAAAAAATCGGCGTGCTCGCCTTAGTAATTCGGTGAAGCTGTTAAGGCCTTGCTAGGCCAATAGCGTAGTCAGTTTGAGAAAAAAATATAGTCAATATAATATATTAGCATACATAGTTATAATAATCGCGATTATAATATTTTTTTGTAAAGATGCCAAAGGAGATTAGGAAGAAACACGCGTGGTGTTTCATACATACAAACCTATTTTATTTTCAATATTGTTAAAATTAATCAATGTTTCAGAATGCAACAACCACTCTTCTTAGGGTTATTACTTCGATATTACAGCCCTAATCATGACGTCACCAGAAACACGTTAGTAAATTATATTTTGCTATAATACTACAACAAAATAGGTATAGAACCTGTTAAAAAATTCTGTTTCATACGATATATGTACTTTACGTAATATGATGACAACGCAACACTTTATATGGAAAATAATAAAAGTAAGCAAACGAAGAAATAAGGTCACTTTATAAACTTTGTTTTATATTTTTTAGTTTATAGACATACATTGTCTAATATTCGCCAGTTTAGTGAAATCAGTTCATACGAATTTAGAAAAATTGTTAATAATTCGCTTATGCTATATGCGTATGTCAATCATATCACTAAATATTACAAAACAAAGTCCTCTGCCACATCTGTCTGTCTGTTCGAGAAAACTCAAAAACGACTGAACGAATCTTCAAGCTGTTATCACCAGTAGATAAGTGATTCATGAGGATTTTTTTTTTCTCGAACTGACTACTCTTTTGACCTAAAAAGGTCTTAATAGCTTCACCGGACTACTTTATTCATGAAGAATAAATATTTGTTGAGGTTTCTTTTTTACCAGGACGGGACAACGTCCGCCGGGCCCGCTAATTTTAATATAAATTATTACACTACCTGCATGATTAATTTTATAGCTTCATCTAATTTAATTACTTACAGGACTAGCCCTACATATTTGTCTAGGGTCTTCACCTACTATGACAAGAACAGTAACATATCGTGGGGTGAAGCTTTGTTTTTCGCTTTTGGCATTATATTCTGTAGCACAATGAACGTATTGGTACAACACCCATTCATGATGGGCGCCATGCACATTGGAATGAAAATGAGAGTGGGTGTGTGCAGTCTCATATATCGAAAAGCATTGAAAGTTAATCTTCAGTCGATGTCGGAGAGCGGCGCTGGACTTGTTGTTAATTTGATGGCAAACGACGTTAACAGGTTCGACACTGGACCACTATTCGCACACTATCTATGGATAGGACCTTTGGAGACACTGGTATGTCTTAATTAAGTTATAAAGTACTAGCCTCTGCCCGCTACTTCGTCCGCGTGGAATAGTTTCTTCGTGCGAAGCTCTCAAGAGGAAAAACACCCCGATTTTGAAACATTCTTCATTAGTGCTCCGCTCCTATTGGTCTTAGCGTGATGATAGCATATAACCTTCGTCGATAAATGAAACCGAGAAGCGAATATCTTTTTTTTTATATTATAGGAGGCTAACGAACTATTGGGTCACCTGGAGGGAAGGGGAAGGGGAGGGGAAGGGGGCAGATGAGGTGGGCCTCTTGCGCTCTCACTGGCCGAATGAAACGCAACAATGCTAGGCACTGTTACTTCACGTCGGTGTTCTGTGAGCGTGTAGTAGTTCTGTGGGATAGTACCCCGGGTGAGCCGTCCCATCCAGACTGAAACCAGTAATAGCTTCAGTGTGACTCGACCACCTACAGAATTGGTCAGGAGGAAATTGAAAGTATTTGTACATATGTTTGGCTATACAAAAGCGTTACTACATAAAACGGGTCAATAAAAAATCGGCGTGCTCGCCTTAGTAATTCGGTGAAGCTGTTAAGGCCTTGCTAGGCCAATAGCGTAGTCAGTTTGAGAAAAAAATATAGTCAATATAATATGTTAGCATACATAGTTATAATAATCGCGATTATAATATTTTTTTGTAAAGATGCCAAAGGAGATTAGGAAGAAATACGCGTGGTGTTTATGAAACATACATACAAATAATAAACATACAAACCTATTTTATTTTCGATATTGTTAAAATTAATCAATGTTTCAGAATGCAACAACCACTCTTCTTAGGGTTATTACTTCGATATTACAGCCCTAATCATGACGTCACCAGAAACACGTTAGTAAATTATATTTTGCTATAATACTACAACAAAATAGGTATAGAACCTGTAAATTCTTTTTAAACACATACAGAAAAAATAATTGTGGCAATATTAAGATTTTATTGTAATTCTGAATATATTTTTTGCCATATAACCTGTAGACTCCACAGAAGTACATGGAGACTCTTTCCAGCATGTCTAAAAAACTAGGTTTTGTCTAAAAAGTTTTATATCTTTACTAGGTTGAAAAATTGTTAATAATTCGCTTATGCTATATGCGTATGTCAATCATATCACTAAATATTACAAAACAAAGTCCTCTGCCACATCTGTCTGTCTGTTCGAGAAAACTCAAAAACGACTGAACGAATCTTCAAGCTGTTATCACCAGTAGATAAGTGATTCATGAGGATTTTTTTTTTCTCGAACTGACTACTCTTTTGACCTAAAAAGGTCTTAATAGCTTCACCGGACTACTTTATTCATGAAGAATAAATATTTGTTGAGGTTTCTTTTTTACCAGGACGGGACAACGTCCGCCGGGCCCGCTAATTTTAATATAAATTATTACACTACCTGCATGATTAATTTTATAGCTTCATCTAATTTAATTACTTACAGGACTAGCCCTACATATTTGTCTAGGGTCTTCACCTACTATGACAAGAACAGTAACATATCGTGGGGTGAAGCTTTGTTTTTCGCTTTTGGCATTATATTCTGTAGCACAATGAACGTATTGGTACAACACCCATTCATGATGGGCGCCATGCACATTGGAATGAAAATGAGAGTGGGTGTGTGCAGTCTCATATATCGAAAAGCATTGAAAGTTAATCTTCAGTCGATGTCGGAGAGCGGCGCTGGACTTGTTGTTAATTTGATGGCAAACGACGTTAACAGGTTCGACACTGGACCACTATTCGCACACTATCTATGGATAGGACCTTTGGAGACACTGGTATGTCTTAATTAAGTTATAAAGTACTAGCCTCTGCCCGCTACTTCGTCCGCGTGGAATAGTTTCTTCGTGCGAAGCTCTCAAGAGGAAAAACACCCCGATTTTGAAACATTCTTCATTAGTGCTCCGCTCCTATTGGTCTTAGCGTGATGATATATAGCTTATAACCTTACTCGATAAATGACCTATATAACACTGAAATCATTGGAACAGTAGTTCCTTTTTTTTTTTTAAAGTGGGGAAATCCCTTATGGATACGCCGCCCCCCCCCCGGGGGAGAGGGTGGGTTATGTCCGACTCGGACAGACTAAAACCCCACGGTGTACCGACAGACCGTTTTGTGGGGGCGGCAAGGTGAACAGTAGTTCCTGAGGTTACCCCCTACAACCTCACTAAATCATAACGTCACAAACTCACTAATTCACAAATTTTACCTCTGTATAATATTACTATTATGCTGGCGTCTGTGATACAGTCTCAAGACTAGTACGGATGTCAATGTGTACTTAAATTGGCGCCGTCAGTGACATTTTAAATAATTTATGTAAAACTTTTTGCACAATAAATTATTATTATTATTATTATATAGATATTTGAACGGTGTAGTAAGTTTGCATCACGCGTCAATAGATGGCGCTTGACAAAATTATTACCACACTAAAATGCGGTGTCTAGAGCCAGATTGATACGAATCGATTTCATTTGAAAAATTTTCAACTGATAACTCACGAAGTGGATGGATAAACAATCGATTTTACGTCTCTTAAATTTTCTATTTTGTTTCTACTAATTTTTAGAAATAGAAAATAAAGTTCCGTACTTTCCAGATCATGACTGCATACTTGTACCGAGAGATGGGAATGCCTGGAATTTATGGTGCATTTATGATCCTAGGCTTTATACCTTTCCAAAGTAAGTATATAGACGGTTAAATGTTTCACCGGACTACTAAGGCGAGCGCTTAAGGCACTCAGCCGATTTTATTTGACAACAAGCTCAAGGGTGCACGGCACACCTTGGGCTGTTGCCTGATACATGTAATTCGCGACCTCTCTGAGCTAAGCTAAATATACATACATATATGAGTTGTTAAAACTTACATGTGTACCAGGCATAACAACCTCAACAACTCTTATATATTATCTTATATATTTCGTATAATTTTCTAAACTATTTCAGTTTGATAAGGGAAAAAATAAAACCCTTCCACTTGCATGTGTAAGCGTGTATGCGTGCACGTGTGCGCAATTGGTGGTGATATGTGTAATGTTGTCTCAGTAATGTAAGATTTTGTGTCACTGTATCGCGCGAGCAGCGTACTCAAGGGCTCCACGCCGAGGGAACGGACCTAGACTTGAGCCGCTAATCTGGTGTACGGGAGCGAAATTGACCCCCAGACCACGGCGACGTGTCTGTGGTTACGCGACCGTGGGCGTGAACACGCTCTGTTTGGAGAGACAGGCTGGTACAGATCGTTCGCTGTCGTTATTTCATCGGGAGGGTCGGGGTATTATTTTGTAAATTCGCCCAGACCGTATAAATCACATATTGAAATATCGCACTAGCAGAGTACAATAAAATGACTAATAACGGAACAAATAAAAAAAACACACAGTTACTTTGGGGTGTAAGGGGTGTCGAATAACATCATAAGACTTGAGACACCCAAGCCAACCTCACCTGCACGTGGTGCACCCTGCTGAATAACGAACGAGGCAATGGCGAAAGCGGGGTGGTAGGGTTTTACAGCCTGACTGGGTCGCAACCACCATGTATATAGCGAAAAAGCCCGTCATAGTGATTCGCTTCTGCGGGTCGCGTTTCGGGATCAGCCTGTGCATATCCAACGGCGACCGGCGATGGATAGTTTGTCTCTCGGTGGTCGCCATTGTTTTTGGATTGTACTATGCTTACCATCAGGCACCCGCTACTTCGTCCGCGTGGAATAGTTTCTTCGTGCGAAGCTCTCAAGAGGAAAAACACCCCGATTTTGAAACATTCTTCATTAGTGCTCCGCTCCTATTGGTCTTAGCGTGATGATATATAGCTTATAACCTTACTCGATAAATGACCTATATAACACTGAAATCATTGGAACAGTAGTTCCTTTTTTTTTTTTAAAGTGGGGAAATCCCTTATGGATACGCCGCCCCCCCCCCGGGGGGGAGGGTGGGTTATGTCCGACTCGGACAGACTAAAACCCCACGGTGTACCGACAGACCGTTTTGTGGGGGCGGCAAGGTGAACAGTAGTTCCTGAGGTTACCCCCTACAACCTCACTAAATCATAACGTCACAAACTCACTAATTCACAAATTTTACCTCTGTATAATATTACTAATATGCTGGCGTCTGTGATACAGTCTCAAGACTAGTACGGACGTCAATGTGTACTTAAATTGGCGCCGTCAGTGACATTTTAAATTTGTAAATAATTTATGTAAAACTTTTTGCACAATAAATTATTATTATACTATAATTATAATATAGATATTTGAAACGGTGTAGTAAGTTTGCATCACGCGTCAATAGATGGCGCTTGACAAAATTCTTACCACACTAAAACGCGGTGTCTAGAGCCAGATTGATACGAATCGATTTCATTTGAAAGATTTTCAACTGATAACTCACGAAGTGGATGGATAAACAATCGATTTTACGTCTCTTAAATTTTCTATTTTGTTTCTACTAATTTTTAGAAATAGAAAATAAAGTTCCGTACTTTCCAGATCATGACTGCATACTTGTACCGAGAGATGGGAATGCCTGGAATTTATGGTGCATTTATGATCCTAGGCTTTATACCTTTCCAAAGTAAGTATATAGACGGTTAAATGTTTCACCGGACTACTAAGGCGAGCGCTTAAGGCACTCAGCCGATTTTATTTGACAACAAGCTCAAGGGTGCACGGCACACCTTGGGCTGTTGCCTGATACATGTAATTCGCGACCTCTCTGAGCTAAGCTAAATATACATACATATATGAGTTGTTAAAACCTATATGTGTACCAGGCATAACAACCTCAACAACTCTTATATATTATCTTATATATTTCGTATAATTTTCTAAACTATTTCAGTTTGATAAGGGAAAAAATAAAACCCTTCCACTTGCATGTGTAAGCGTGTATGCGTGCACGTGTGCGCAATTGGTGGTGATATGTGTAATGTTGTCTCAGTAATGTAAGATTTTGTGTCACTGTATCGCGCGAGCAGCGTACTCAAGGGCTCCACGCCGAGGGAACGGACCTAGACTTGAGCCGCTAATCTGGTGTACGGGAGCGAAATTGACCCCCAGACCACGGCGACGTGTCTGTGGTTACGCAACCTTTTTTTTTTTTTTCGAACTGACTATGCTATTGACCTGGCAAGGTCTTTACAGCTTCACCGGACTATTAAGGCCGAGCGCTTAGGGCACTCAGCCGATTTTGGTTTTGGGTAACATACACAAGGGTGCACGCACACCTCGGCTTGGGCTGTTAGCATTGAAAGTTAATCTTCAGTCGATGTCGGAGAGCGGCGCTGGACTTGTTGTTAATTTGATGGCAAATGACGTTAACAGGTTCGACAATGGACCGCTATTCGCACACTATCTCTGGATAGGACCTTTGGAGACATTGGTACGTCATAATTAAGTTATAAAAAACTAGTCTCTGCCCGCGACTTCGTCCGCGTGGAATAGTTACTTTGGGCTAACGCTAACACGCAGCGGAAGCTCTCAAGAGGAAAAACACCCCGATTTTGAAACATTCTTCATTAGTGCTCCGCTCCTATTGGTCTTAGCGTGATGATATATAGCTTATAACCTTACTCGATAAATGACCTATATAACACTGAAATCATTGGAACAGTAGTTCCTTTTTTTTTTTTAAAGTGGGGAAATCCCTTATGGATACGCCACCCTCCCGAGGGAGAGGGTGGGTTATGTCCGACTCGGACAGACTAAAACCCCACGGTGTACCGACAGACCGTTTTGTGGGGGCGGCAAGGTGAACAGTAGTTCCTGAGGTTACCCCCTACAAACTCACTAAGTCATAACGTCACAAAATCACTAATTCACAAATTTTACCTCTGTATAATATTACTAATATGCTGGCGTCTGTGATACAGTCTCAAGACTAGTACGGACGTCAATGTGTACTTAAATTGGCGCCGTCAGTGACATTTTAAATTTGTAAATAATTTATGTAAAACTTTTTGCACAATAAATTA